>CM046441.1:17727232-18181657 GCA_025506515.1 Flaveria trinervia | reverse complement strand
AATCATATACCTCATTCAAAAATAAAATAGTGTGATACATTTAATCATAAAGGTTCATTATCAAAACCAAAGTCCCAAATGAACAAACTTAAGTTGAATCGAGAAGAAATTGGGAAACAAGAACCTAGTTCATCAACATCCCATTCAACGTAATCATCATCATCTCAAATAACTCAAAATGAATCAACCAAAACTAAAACTAAAACATTAATTGTTGATGAAGGAGTAACTATTTTAGACACTGTTGACAAAGCCAAGATCATTAAGACTTGGGTTGTCAATTCTAACTAATTTTTATGAATGCAGGAATAATATTGGAGAGCTGACAACAAATGGTATGTTGACAGTGGTTGTTCCAGGCTTATGATAGGAAACTGTTCACTTCTCCATGATTTCAAACATAAAAATGCTTTTTATGTGCCATTTGGTAGGCATAAAAACAGAGGTAAAATTGTTGATGAAGGAATGATAACAAATGGTGTTCTCAAATTTGAGAAAGTAAACTATTGTGAAAATTTATAGTATAATCTACTAAGTGTGTCTCAAATTTATGATCAAAATTATACCACATTGTTTGATAATACTAATTGTTACATTCTTAAGCCAGGATTTAATGTTCTAGAATAATGGGTCCTCCTCAAAGCAGCAAGAAAAGAAAACACTTACGTTTTGGATATGAACAACTCATCACTAAGAAAACATGAAACATGCCTTCTATCTAAGTTATGAGAAGATGTATCTCAACTATGGCATAAAAGGCTTATCTATTATAACATGAAGAACATGAACCAATTGGTGAAAAAGGACCTGGTCATTGGATTGCCAAACAAAGAGTTTCATTGATCAACTCACTGTTCTTCTTGTTACAAAGTAAAACAACATAGAGTGTCACATAAATCCAAAATTATCAATACTAATACTACACCACTCAATTGCTTCACATGGATCTGTTTGGCCCTACCAATGTGCTGAGCATTGGAAAAAGGCAATATTGTTTGGTGGTAGTTGATGATTTCACAAGATTCACATTGATCTCTTTCTTAAAACAAAAAAGTGAAACATCGGAAACATTAATGGACTTTGTGATCTAGATTGTGAATCAACTTGATACAAAAGTTAAATTTTTTAGGAGTGATAATGGTACTTAATTTGTCATTTTGAACTAGATTCCTTTTGCAAGAGCAAAGGTATTGCAAGGCAATTCAGTGCACCAAGAAGTCCACAACAAAATGGAGTTGCTGAAAGAAGAAACATAACTCTTATTGAAGCAGCCAGAACAATGCTAGCTGATTCACAATTGCCCATCACATTTTGGGCTGAGGCTGTGAATACTGTATGCAATGTTCAAAACAGAACATGAATTGTCAAAGAACATAAAACAACTCCTTATGAGCTCTTGTTTAAAAGAAAACCATACGTAGGATATCTTAAAGTCTTTGGATGTCATGTATCTGTTTTAAACATAAAAGAGTCATTAGGAAAATTTTCAGAAAAAGCATATGGTGGTTTCTTTGTTGGATACTCTTCAACATCTAAATCTTATAGGATTTATATTCCACAACATAACATGTGGAAGAAACTCCTAATGTATCCTTTGATGTATCTGTATTTACTAAGTCAGTTAAAGGGTCATCATGGTTGTTTGACATAGATGCTCTAACTAAATCATTTAACTATGATCATTTGAACACTGTAGGATCTGATGAAGTATGTTATCCATCTGTTCCACCTCATATGACTCAAGTAACATTATGTGCTGATCCTCCAAGGATACACACATCCTCGAGTGGAAACACATCAGCAACAGCTCCAGACACTACATGTGGAAATGAACATGCTGCATCTGGAGATATGAATGTTGTCCCTTCAACATATCCATGCTCTCAAGTGAATACAACAAACATTGGAAATGTTTCATGTCCTTACTTATCATCCGGAGAAGTTCTTGTAACTCCTACGGAAACGCAAAATGATTCTGGAGGAGTTCCTGTAACTCCTACGAAGAGCAAAATGATTCCGAAGTAGTTCCTATGGAATAGCAAACCGATACTAGAGATGCTTCTACAGCCCATACAGAAGACACTCATGATCCTTCACCTCATGTTGAGCAACTTCACTATTTTCTGAACTCTCAACCTAGGTTGGATCAGCCTGAGGCAATGGAAATGACTAACCTGGAATCATCTATGCCAGTTGAATCAACTCCATCAATGAGAATCCATAAGACTCATCCAGTCAACAACATCATTGGAGATCTAACAAAAGAACTACAAGGACAAAAGTGGTACTGTCAACCTTTGCCTCTTCATTTGTTTTCTTTTTCAAGTGGTCCTTCCAAACATCACTGATGCTTTAAAAGACAATAGTCGGATTGAAGCTATGCAAGAAGAGCTTCAACAATTTAGAAAGCAAAAGGTATGGTCTCTAGTTGATTTGCCTAAAGGTCAACATCCTATTGGAACAAGGTGGCTATACAAAAATAAACTGGATGATAGAGGGAATATTGTACGAAACAAAGCAAGGTTGATTGCACAAGGATACACACAATTAGAAGGAATAGACTATGATGAAGTTTTTGCACTACTTGCAAGAATTGAGGCCAAAAGAGTGTTTCTAGCTTATGCATCATATAAGAAGTTCACTGTGTATCAGATGGATGTCAAGTGTGCATTCCTATATCGGAAGATTGATATGGAAGTTTATGTGACACAACCCCGAGGTTTTGAAGATCCTCATTATCCTCATAAGGTATAAAAGCTAGATAAGGCCATGTATGGTCTTCATCAAGCACCAAGAAAGTGGTATGAAACACTATTATCTTTCTTGCTCAAGCATGGCTACACAATTTTGAAGAAATACAATCTTGCTGAAGTATCCTCATGCAAAACACCAGCATCAATAATTGACAAGATTGTTCCTGATCCTTGAGGAAAATCTATTGATCAAAAATTATATACATCAATGATAGGTTCACTTATGTATCTAACTGCCAGTAGACCTGACATTATGTTTGTTGTGTGTGTGTGTGCGTGCTAGGTACCAATCTAATCCAAGGGAGTCTGATGTGAATGCCGTAAAAAAGATTTTCAGATACCTCAAAGGAAAACTAGGACTTGGTCTTCGGTATCCAAAGGATGGTGACTTTACTCTCTACTCATACTCAGACAGTGGCGATGATGGATGTAAGAGTAACCGAAAATCAACACCCGGTGGATGCCAATTCATCGGACGAAGGCTAGTATCGTGACATCGCAAGAAACAAACCAATGTATCTGTATCCACAGCTAAGGCTGAGTACATAGCTGCTTCAGCTGGTTGCTCTCAAGTCCTTTGGTTGCAAAACCAATTGCTTGACTATGGTTACAACTTCCTTCAAACTTCTATTTACATAGACAATTATGCTGCTATGTTTATAACTGCTAATCCTATGCAACATAGTAAAACAAAACATATTGAGATAAGATATCATTTTCTGAGAGATTGCTCAGAAAAGGGTTTGATTAAGTTAGTCAAAGTGGATAAAACAAATCCGCTTGCTAATTTATTCACCAAAGCCTTTGATTGAGTAAGATTTAATTTTAAAATTTAGTTTCTCGTCATGATGAACTTAGATTAATCAATTTAAACAAACAAAATATTGTGTGTAATGCTGCTTTAGCATGACATATGCATGGGAAATGGTAGTACAATATATCTTTGCTTATTCGTGAATTCTTAAATATCATTGAATCTGGGCAAGTTTCTTGATATGTGAGTAGGTTCATCTTGAGTGGAAACTATACTTAGTGCATGCCCAACATAATTCAAAGTGATTGTTTGTGGGAAACTTTATTTTGAGGATACAAAGTAAGTCTTATTCTGTGTGTAATGATGCTTCAATTTGAACAAAAAAAATACTGTGTGTAATGATGCTTCAGCCTGACATATGCATGGGAAATGATAGTACACTATATCTTTGCTTATTCCTGAATTCATAAATAACAATAAATCTAAGCAAGTTTCTTGATATGTGAGTAGATTCATCTTGAGTGGAAACTATATTGAGTGCATGCTAAACATAATACTAAGTGATTGTTTGCGGGAAACTTCATTTTGAGAATACAAAGTGAGTCTTATTTTTATGTGATCAAATCACTCATCTAAACACACTATGTACCAACACTTTATAATATCTATGTTTGCAAATCATACTCCCTCTGTTTTGTGTGAACAAAGACCTGGGTGTATGATCACCATACTGAATATCAGTTACAAAAGGTGAAAATATCATGATCCTCATCATCCCTCTGTTTTGTGTGAACAAAGACCTGGGTTAAAGGCACCTCTGTTTTACATGAGTAAAGACCTGGTGACCTCAAGATGATCATATCTAAGCTCTCATGTTGGACCAAAAGAACCAATGAGCCAAGATCAGAAAACCTCTAAGTCCCACATGGTATCACAACAACTGCTGAAAGACTCATCAATAGTTTGACAAGTGCTGAAGACTTTAACAGCTGAAGATCAAGTGCTGAAGACCTCAACAGCTGAAGAACTGAAGTGCTGAAGTACTACAGCTGAAGAACACAAGTGCTGAAGCTGAAAGACCAAAGTACTGAAGTACAACAGCTGGAGAGTTTACAAGTGCTGAAGATCAACAACTCATGTACAAAGTATGAAGACAAAGACTGAAGACATCAGCTGATGACATCTACTGAAGTCATCAGCTGATGAAACACCTGAAGGTCAAAGTCTGAAGATCAAGTACTGAAGCCTCAGTAGTTTGTCACAACTGCTGAAGAGTACTTCTTCAGTAGTTGTGATATCAGTAGTTTTATATTTCTAGTTTCAGTAGTTTTATGCTTCAGTAGTTTTGTAAAACGACTGAAGAGCTTGTTCTTCAGTCGTTGTAGTTTCAGTAGTTTTATATTTTGTACTTAACACTCTGATATGTTCTCAGTAGTTGTGAACATTTCAGTAGTTTGTTAAGAGTTAGTTATTTTTGTATTAGATCTGCCAGTTGTCACTTTCCGTGATAACAGCAGTGATTGTTGCACTCTATATAAGGAGTGACAACCTATTGTAATATCAAGGAATGAATGACGTGAATTATTTGATTAAGAACATTCCTTATCTATAAACATTCCTCGAATCAGAAATATATTCTCTCGCTATAATCGTATGTGCTCTTAATGCATACAAGCATCGACTTCTTGCTACAATTTGTCTAATTCCTGTTTGTATTCCGCTGCCTTAAACTCTAATACATCAAACTTGTGATCGCTGATCCTGTCAAATGGTATCAGAGTAGGTTAATCATTGATCGATCTAATAATTGATCATTGAAACTGCTATTCAAGATCTAAGTTTGATTGAATTAGCTTTTGTTTTTGCAAGAAACGGTTATAGAGATTGAATTTTCTGTATTTCTAGTCATTCATCCTGAGATCTTTTCCTGGTTTTCATTGAGTGTGTTGTGGTTTGTGTAAAACTTTTAAAAGCTGAATTAAATTGTTTTTGAACTGAAAATGACTACTCCCTCCAATGATCCTCACAATACTGGTTCCTCAACCAAGCCACCAATGCTGGTTAGGAATGAGTATAACATATGGCAAAGACGAATGCTCCATCACCTGTCTGTTAACAGCGCAGGTTGTTGGACATCAGTGGTACATGGTCCACACAAGCCTATGGTGAATAACCGGGAAACCAATCAAATGGTTCCGAAGAGGAGGGAGCAATACTCAGATGAGGATAAGAAGTTGCTTGAAATTGATGCAAAAGCCCATGGAATTCTGGCCATGGCACTGCCAAATGAAATCTATTCTGGGCTAATGCATCATGAAACTGCCCATGACCTCTGGAATGCCTTGAAAGAAGAATTTGGAGGAACAGATGAGGTCTTGGCAAATAATAGAGAATTCTTGCCCAACAATATAAGACATTTTCTCATAGAAAGGGTGAGACACAGACTCAACAATATGAGCGGTTCTCTTGTTTGATCTCTGAATTAAAAATGGTCAAACTTGAGTACACAAATATCCAGATGAATAACAGATTTCTCAGATCACTGCTTGAGAGATGGGACACATATACTATTGTCCTACGCTCCAGTGCAAGTTTGGACAAACTATCTCTCACCCAACTCCATGGGAAACTGCTCACGTTTGAGAGAGAGATAGAACAGAAGAGAAAGCTGTCTTCATCTGGAAAGCTCGCTGAAGACTTTGTACCAGGCAACACTGCCTTGGTGGGTCATGAGTCAGAATATGCTTCATCTGAATGCCAGTATGATGAGCATATTAATTTCTGTTCAAGCACCTCTGATTCTGCATTTGTGAGTGTTGATAGTCAGTTTACTGGGTGTAATAATGACAATCTATGCTTCATTATGGATGTTCTCAAGGGGATTGCTGATGATGACTTAGAAGAGATGGATATTTTGAGCCAAATGGCCCTGATAAATATCAGATCTCAGAAGTTCTATAAAAGAACTGGAAGAAAATTCCCAGGACTCTCTGGGAAAACCAAAGTTGGTTTTGACAAAGCAAGTTGAGGTGTCACAAATGCCAAAGGCTTGGACACTTTGCAAGAGAGTGTAGATCAACTGGATCTAACTCCACTGCACTCTTTGTGACTTTTCCTGGCAATAGTCAACAACACAGAGGGCAACATCCTGTCACTTCTAGTCATCATCCTCAACAACAATCTCCGGCATATTTTGTTCCTCAGGGTCAAATGCCATATCCGTACCCTTGTTATTACATGCCACAGTCAAATCAAGTTCAAGTTCCTATGGCACCACAAACTCATGCACTGCCAGAACCTCAGCCATCCCAATCTCATCAACAAACTCAACTCAACAACACAGCTTCTTCACCCCAGGAGTTGTTGACTGGAGCAGTTTACCAGATGACATGTCTGGTCATGACCAACTGTTCTCAGGTGCTGGTCAACATGGTGGTGACAGTCCTTTTGGGAATCTAGCTCTTATGGCTTTGGAGTCTGCTGATACTTCATTTTCCAATGCCTCTACACCTCAGGTATCATAGGTATCCTCTGAGGCAAAAGCCAAATTATGTTCTGAACCATGCATAGCAGCATTTGCTTCCATTAGAGAAGCAAATGTAGCTCTAATTAATAAGAACATTGAGCTAGAACAAATAATTTCCAAAAACGAAGCTGAGTTTGAGTCTATGCTTAAAGATAAAAATGATGAGATTTATAAACTGAATTGCCAAATAATTGATGATAAGGCTAGAGAAGAGGTACTTCTAAAGAAGTACAAAGATCTCAAAGAAACCCTTGCAGTTACCCAGGTAGAGTGTGATAGATGGGTACAATCATGCAAAGGTTTTGAAATGCTTCTTAGTAAGCAATCTGCTTCCAATGTGAAGTTTGGAATTGGTTACAATCACACTGCTCCACCTACAGATTTTACCCCAAGAGCAGAGGTAGAATCTGATGGTGAGAGTGATAACCAATCCATCACATCATGTGATCTACCTTCTGATACAGCACAATCAGAAGTAGCAGTCAGCATCCAGCCCTCTTTGAACTTATCAGCTGATGTTGATGGTTCAAATGCTGACACTCACATGATCAATGAGTTGATCAACTCAGGAGTTAATTCTGAAGGTCCTGAAAGGACTAGAGAGCAGGATTTACACCTGAAGTTCAAACTTCAACTGCTGTCAGTACTGAAGAGAGGAAAACTGACAGTAGAAAGAGTTTGAAGTCTACTAAAGAGGCAGTTAAGAAAGCAAACAATGCTTCCAAAGCATTGAAGAACAAGTCTTCAGTTGCTTCACCCTCTTTAGTTGATGATCAACCTAAGATGAAGAAGAAACCATGTGAAGTATGTGGTTTGTTCAATCATCTTACAGATGATTGTTGGTACAAAAGAGGTTCCAAACTCAAACAATAAGAAGAAATTAATGAGAAAATGGTAAAAATGAAAACTGAGTTTGTGACCACATTTGTATCAGCAACATCAAATCCTGTAACCCTTAAGTCCTCAAAGAAATCCAAAAAGGAAGGGGTTAAACAAGTGACAGCTAAGAATGCTCAGAAGAAGAAGGGGCAACATAGGAACTTATCAAACTCCACTGGCAATGTGTCTGATGAGCTGAAGCCTTGTCACAAAATCAGACACAGCTGGTTATGATGGTTCAACATCTGTTGGGTAGAGTTAACCAACTAGATGCTCCTATGTTGAAACCACAGAAAAGAAGGTCCAAGCCAAAGGACTCCTCTTCTACACCATCTTCTTCCTCTCAGGTTGTTGTTTCAGATAAACCTGTAGTTTACCATCTATTGATGAGACCAGGCCCAAAACCAAAAAGGTTTGGGTCTCTAAAACTAACTGATTGTTTATTATTGCAGGGTTCTTCAACATGCCAAAGTAGCATCTGGTATGTAGACAGTGGGGGATCTATGCACATGACTGGGAACAACTCTCTTGTTCATGACTACTCTCAAGGAAAGAAGGGATTCGTTCTTTTGGCAATGATGCTAGGGATTAAATCATTGGTAAGGGCTTTGTCTCCAATGGAGAAATCAAATTTGATGATGTTAATCATGTGGAAAATCTCAAGTACAATCTCTTGAGTGTCAGTCAAATGTGTGATAAAGGCCATGTTGCCCTTTTCACCAGTCAAAACTATAGGATTCTGTCATCCAAAGTTTTGCACTTGATTGACAAGGTGTTGGATGATCACACTCTCCTGAAGCCAACAGGACAGGAAGAGTGTATGCCTTAGATCTTTCTAAGAAGATAGATCTCAAAGGCAATCCTTGCCTATTTTCCAAAGCCTCTTCTTAAGAATCTAAACTGTGGCACAGAAGGCTTGGTCATGTTAATCTCAAAAACATGAATCAGCTTACCCACAATAGTTTAGTCAGAGGCTTACCAATAAAGGAGTTCCACTGTGATGAAACCTGCACTGCTTGTTTATAAGGAAAACAACACAAAGTCTCATTCCCTCCTATTGAAGTGCCTAAGTCTACTGCCTGCTTGCAATTACTGCATATGGAACTATTTGGTCCTGTGAGAGTAATGAGCATGGCAAAGAAGAAATACTGTCTAGTAATTGTGGATGATTACTCCAGATTTGTATGGACTTTCTTTCTACATTCAAAGGATGAGGCTGCTCAGAAGATTATTCACTTTGTGTTGTATATTGAGAAGCAGTATTCCCTTCCAATCAAGTGTATTAGGAGTGACAATGGAACTGAGTTCAGAAATCATACACTTGATGACCTCTATCTTTCAAAGGGGATCAAAAGGCAGTTTAGCATCCCAAGGACTCCAGAACAAAATGGAGTAGTGGAGAGAAAGAACAGGACTCTCATTGAAGCTGCAAGGTCCATGCTGGCTGACTCTGGTTTGCCACTGACCTTTTGGGCTGAAGCTGTCAACACAGCTTGCTATGTGCAAAATAGAGTTTTAGTAAATTAGAGGTTGATGAAGACTCCATATGAAGTTCTCCATCATTTGGCTCCTCTGATTTCATTTTTCAAAGCATTTGGGTGTCCCTGTTTTATTCTCAACACAAAGGATCAACTCCATAAGTTTGATCATAATGTGGATGCAGGGTATTTTGTTGGTTATTCATCTACTTGCAAGGCATACAGAGTCTTCAACTGCAGAACAAAGATGGTTGAAGAAACTCTACATGTTAAGTTCAATGAATCTCCAAAGGACAAGATTCCACAAAGCCCTGTGGAGTTATTTGATTTGGACATACTGCAATATGTTCCCTATCAAACTCCTGCTGTTGCTCCTGTCAACAGTTCACCACCTGCTGGTACTGCTGATGATGATGATGATTGCAGTACTCACCTCTTCAGGTTTAGTGATCAGCTGCCTGATTCAGCTAGACCTAATGTTCCTGTAGCTCCAGTAGCACCATCCACAACAAATGCTGATGAGATCTCTTCGAATTCAACTTCCTTTGAACTACCATCCACTGATTGGTTTCAAGGAATGATTCACCATCACCATCTGTCACTACTGAGCCTGCTACAAACACTTGCACAGATCTCATTGTGTATCAAGTTCTGAAGAATCACCCTATGTCTCAAATCATTGGTGATATCACTGCTGGAGTATCAACAAGAAGTCAATTGTCAAATTTTTGCTTCTATGCTCTCTTCATCAGTCAGCAAGAGCCAAAGAATTATCACATTGCTTTAAAGGACAATGGATGGGTTGATGCCATGCAGCTTGAGCTTCTTCAGTTCAAGAAACAGCAAGTGTGGGAACTGGTTCCTCTACCTCCAGGTAAGTGTGCAATAGGCACTAAATGGGTGTTTAGGAACAAAACTGATGAAAATGGGCTTATTGTTAAGAATAAGGCCAGACTGGTTGTTCAGGGGTTTGCACAAGAAGAAGGTATTGATTATGATGAAACCTTTGCCCCTGTAGCCAGACTGGAAGCAATTCGATTGTTTTTAGCTTATGCTGCTTATCAAAACCTTAAAGTTTTTCAAATGGATGTCAAAAGTGCATTTTTGTATGGAAAAATTAAAGAAGAGGTTTATGTATGTCAACCTCCAGGCTTTGAGGACAATAAACATCCTAATTGGGTGTATAAGCTTGATAAGGCTCTTTATGGGTTAAAACAAGCTTCTAGAGCCTGGTATGAGACATTATCAAACTTTCTTCTAGAAAATAACTTCACTAGAGGCTCCATAGATAAGACTTTATTCATTAAGAAAGCTGGGCAGCATAATCTACTTGTTCAAATTTATGTAGATGATATCATTTTTGCATCCTCTGATCCAAAGTTGTGTGATGCCTTTACAAAGTTGATACAACAGAAGTTTAAAATGAGTGCCATGGGAGAATTACAGTTCTTTCTGGGGTTGAAAATCAAACAAAAGGCTGATGGAATTTTCATTCATCAGTCCAAATACACAAAAGATCTTTTGCAAAAGTTTTTTTACAAAACTGTAAGCCCTGTTCTACCCCCATGTGCAGCACCACACAACTGGATACAGATCAGAAAGGTAAAGTGGTTGATGAAACACTTACAGATGTATGATTGGGTCCTTGATGTATTTAACAGCTTCTAGACCATATATTGTTGGGTTTGTTGTACCAAAACAATGTTGTTTAACAATTTTAAACAAGAAAACGCAGCGGAATAAGAACTTAATATTCTATTCAATAATCTGAAAATTAAAGTTCATAATCTTATTTCAACAAACCCAAAGTCAAAGGATCATATATATGTGAATAAACTAGTTATCAAGAAGCAAACAAAACAACCAAAATCAACACAATAAACTACCTTTTAGAAGCTGTCAAAACGTAGATATAAGTGAAGATGGGGCTGCTATTTGATGACCAAAACATCAAGAATAGATGTCCTCAAGTGTTCATACCCACAAGCCTTCAAGAAAACACCCATTTGCTAGGATTTGAGCACCAAATCGACACAAGAAGGCTGCTGGAAACTTGTTCCAGCCGTGAACTTTCAAAGAGGATTCTAAATCCTTTGTTCAGCCATGACATCCTTCTTCCAAAAGAAAGATTATGTTCTTGTGACTCTTTTGCATTAGAGAGAGAGAGATCTGAAGTAGAGTGTGTATGTGTGTATCTTGAGAGCCATATCTCCAAAACACACACAAAAGGGAAGAACAAGGGGGCTGCCACAAGGGGGCTGCCGAAACCCCTTTTGTTCCATTTGGTTATACCCTAAAACTCTCCTTTTAAAATATTTCAAGAGTTTTTAGATATTATACATAATTAACCTTTAATTATATAAAATATGCACACACACTTTTATTATTTGATGTTGCTTAACTAATTTAAACAACATAACAAATAATATCTATGAACAAAATATCCTCATAATTTGTTCTTTCTCACATACAATTTATTTAGAAAAACCATTTTCTAAATTGGTGTAATTATTTAATTCCATGATCATATCATCAATTAAATATTAATTGGTGTTTGCTAAGCTTGTTATTGGGTATGACCGACTTGGATCACAACGTACTAACCACATCAATGTTCTATGTGTCTTGGGCATACAGAATCCAGCAATATTATGTTTGCTACATGTTTTTGTGCTAGATTTCAGGCTGCACCTAAAGAGTCTCATCTGATTGCAGTCAAGAGGATCTTTAGATATGTGCAAGGCACTCCATCTCTAGGTTTATGGTATTCTACTGGACATTCTGGTAAATAGTTGCTTTTTCTGACAGTGACAATGCAGGTGTAAGTTGACCAGGAAATCAACTTCTGGTGGATGTCAATTCCTAGGCAACTGCTTGATTTCTTGGCAGAGCAAGAAACAGACCTCAGTTGCTACATCAACTGCTGCAAGCAGAGTACATTGCTGTTGCAAGTTGTACATCTCAGGTACTCTGGCTTCAAAACCAACTTTTGGATTATGGCATTACAGAGACTAAGACTCCATTGTTAATGGATAGTGCTTCAGCTCTTTGCATTGTCAAAAATCCAGTCCAGCACTCTAGGACCAAACATATAGAGATCAGACATCATTTTATAAGGGATTGTTTTGAAAAAGGTCTGATTGATCCTAATGTTGTGCCTAGTGCTGATGAGCTTGCAGACATTTTTACTAAGCCTTTGGATAGTTCAACTTTCCAAAACCTGGTGTTAAGGCTTGGTATGCTGCAGCTAGAATAAGTGACAACTACTGATGATCTTAGTAATAAGTACTGATGATCATTAGTAATTATGTCACATATAAGTACTGATGAGCTCTTTTACTCTCAGCAGTTTTTATAACTACTGAAGACTAAATGTCTCACAAGTACTGAAGTACTTCATCTGTTGTAAACTACTGATGTAGTTACAACTACTGATGCAGCTACAACTACTGCAATCAGTAAAAACAGATAAGTACTGATGTCCTATGAAACAACTGAAATCAGCCAAAAAGGCTGATGAAGTGTTGAGGACAGTATGAAAGAGCTGAAAAGCTAAGAATTGACGAAAACAGCTGATGAGAAATTTCTCTTCAGTCGTTTGTACCACTGCTGTTTCATTAAAACAACTGAAGCAAAACCATGTTCAGTAGTTTTATAACTACTGATGACTAATACCAAGTCTTCAGTTGTTTACAACAGCTGATGACAAAACCACTGTCCTCAGTAGTTTCATAACTACTGATGACAAACACCAAGTCCTCAGTTGTTTCAATCATCTGAAGTCAAAACCACGGTCTTCAGTAGTTTTCTAACTTCTGATGCCTAACACCATGCCTTTAGCTGTTTCAACGTCTGAAAGGATAATACCATGTCAACGGTCGTTTAAAACTACTGATGACTAACACCACATCCTTTAGTCGTTTTACTACCCGCACCCTATATATACCCCTGACCTAATCCTTCAATGCTTCATCTTCTTCAAACCTAACGTTCCTCTCCAAAACTTCCCTCCTTTCAATGGCGTCCATGCAAATCAAACCGCGACACAACTGTGTTGCCTACCTCACTAAATCGCCTATCTGGACTAAGTTCGATACTGCTATCGATCTTATGGTTCAGTCCCAATACAACACGGCATTTCCTCTAAATCCCATACTACATGCCGAATCCCTTCAACAATTTTGGATGAACGTTACTATTACCACTGGGGAGAACAACACACCATCTCTCCAGTCGGTCGTCAACAACAAAGAAGTAGTCATCACTCCTGCAATAATCCGCCAAATTCTTCATCTGAATGATGCTAGTTCTCCTGCTGGATATCCGAAGGGCACCACAGATCTATCCTTTGCCCAACATGGATATCAAGGCGATCTCAGTGCCTCCACTATCATGAAGAAACACTTTAATGATGCTGAGCGCCTAATCTTTCACATGGTGATGTATGTTTGGCCCCTAAGACGTCGTCTTGGGATCAAATGTTGACAAAATGGCAGCAGGTAATCTATTCTATTCTTGAGCAACAACCACTAAACTTTTCAGAAATAATATTTTTGGAGCTCAAAGACATGGCTCAAAAACTAACTGCCAACCGTTGGATACTATATCCACGGTTCATAATGGCCATCATTACAAACCAGCTTAATGCTGAGGGACTTGTTGGCTTGGGAGTCCTTGCTACGGCTGTTCTGCCGGAAGTATACTCCCGCACAACTCTGACCAGACACTCAAAATGGCTGCCAAGCTGCGAAAACCCACACAGCTGGAACCCACAGCCACCACCTCCAAATCAAAAGTCCCCACCAAACCCACCAAAAGAAACCCAAAACGGCTACTCAGGGAATTGAGTCCCTGATGATGCCCCTGCACCACAAACGCAGGATATATCCACTAGTCCACACCCCCTAGTGGATACAATGACTCTCCAACCATAGCCGCTCAGGCCTCCTCTCAACAGGAGCCTGCAGCAACCACACAAGGGGTACCTACATATCTGGTATCTTCCTCACTTGACGGGATTTCCATTGAAGAGCACCCACCTCCCCAGGTGCACACTGCTTCTATCCCTTCATCCCAAACAACCGCCCCTCACAGCCCAACTTTAATTGTTGCACAAGTGCTGACTCAACTGCACTCCTCACCCCCTCCCCAGAAACCACTTACTACTGGGAATACCTCTACAATTGAGGGGGAGGAACAAGTGCACTTGAGAACCCACAGCACAGGGGTTTACCACTTCTATCTCCTGGTGTAGACAAGGAGCTTAGAATATCTAGTGAGGCTGCCACCTCCTCTGACTCAGCACATGATCAGAATGAGGCTGGTAACATTGCTAAGACCTCACTAGAGGCAACAGCCGATAATGGACACTGTCCTGAGGCTGGAAGTCCCCAGTACCAAGCACAAAGGCACATGCACCAACTGGTCTACACCCAGTGCATGTAAAACCTGCTCTAAGCAGGAGGTCAGATGATTCAGTTCGGCTGATGATGACCTGGGCTTTTTCTACGATGTTCTTGCCCAGAACACAATCCTTGAAGAGAAAGTCAGTAGGCTGCAAAACCTACTTGATCAACTTTCCCAAGGAGAAAGACCATCTGCCTCTACCCACCCACAGATGGCACCTTCACTTGAAGGTTCCCAAACACTGAGGCACTCCAAACTCAACCACCTGCCTCTGCTTTAGGCCCTACTTCTCAGGAACAGAACACTCCTGAGCAAATAGGTGCTGCACTTCAAAATTCCCTCCCTCTCATCACACCTATAATCATTGAAATTGTGACTAAAGCCATTGATGAGAGGCTTTCCTCAACTTTACAACCTTTGATTGATGCTGCTGTACAGAAGACTCTTTCTGCGGTACAAACCCCTTCCTCCAATGCATCCAAAAAGGGGGAGAGTACTGCAGTGAAAGAAAAGAAGAGGAAAAGAACAGAGGAAAAGAAAGAAGAGAAGCAAGCCCAAGAGGAGAAAGAAAAGCAACCTATGCTCACTTACAAGCGAAAGAAAAGTGCTGATGATCACACTGCTGAAGACAAATCCTTGGAGGAGCTGGTAAAAGAAGCTGACACTACACACAGCCGATCCATGGATAAAATAATTGAACAACTCTTCAGGCAGGGGTTTGACACAGCCACACTGGATAGTGAGATCAGACGGTTGGAAGTGCAAGAGATACAAACCCGATGGGCAGGGTATGATGCTCTGGAAAAAGAGAGGTTGGAGATAATGATCCGCTTTATTGCAAAATACTTAGGAAGATCATTAATGGAGATTCGCGCATGACCAGGGACAGTATTCTGGCTATAGCCACCAGAATCTGTGTGTCTGAGCAATTCAACAAAGGGATTATTGTGGAAGCCCTTGATGAGGTTGGTGCTGGTAAAAGGTTAGAGATGGCTAAAATCACAAAGGCGAAACTAACTACAAAGATGATGGATCAACCTTCCCTTCCACCCACTCAAACAGATCCTATCCCTCAAATCTCCCAACCAATCTCTAACCCAAAATCCAAACATCCTCATTCTTCAAACCAATTCCTTCACCAACCCAACCATCATCCAGTGATGCACCCAGAAGGAGGAGAAGGGTGCTGAGGATGGAAGAAGAAGACGAAGAGGAGGATGAAGATGATAGTCTGCCACTCTCTGCTATTCTAAAGCCGCCAAATCCCCGAAGTCAACCCATGATCACACCTGACTCTCAAAGGGAAATGGTCAGAGTCAAGATAGAAGAAGAAGAACAGTAGAAACAGCACGATGAGCAACTGTTGAAGATGGTTGACAAGGAATTTCCTCAGTCATCATCTATTCAAGCCATGAAAGGGCATGCTCAAAGGCTGTACACTCTCAGCACACTTTTCAGTATCAGAGGGAGAGAGTGAGAGTATGGCCGGACCCCAGGGTGATTTCTAGAATCCATAAAAGAACCATTCCTCACACATACAATGGCCAGGTACGAAAAACAATAGATTCTACCATCATGTTGGCCATTGTAGTCTCACCTTGGGAAATCATTGATGAATTCAAGAAAGCTCACCAAGCAAAGAAAACCCCTCAAGCTTTACTAGAAAACAAAATGATTAAGAAGGGGTTGTTGTATAAAAAGCTTGAAGACATCCAGAAGAATGAGCTCCAGTTACTCCTTGAAGGCAACCATCCTGATGAATTTGTATATAGGGAGGTAACTACGGTGGAGCTGAAAAATGGTAGGACCATGAAGTACTTATCAGAGTACTATGGTCCAGAGTTCTTCTTCGAAGGAGGAGTAGAAGAACTCTCTCAGGAGGAACAAGTTGTTCTCCTTGAGGCCTATGTTCGAGAGTCATACAGACTCATTATGGGGAAGTAAATCTCATGAATGGGATAACAGCTCTGTGTCCAGTTCCCCAAAACAGAGTTCCCATTCATACCATGCCAAACAATATCTGAGATTTCTTCCCAGGCCGGAGCTTACATGGGTCATCTTCTCTACTGATCAAGAAGGAAAAAGACCAACATTTTGCCAACAATAAGTGGGATAATAAATAAGTTAGAGGTTTTGGCTGCATTGGTTCAGGGGAGTTTGTTGGACCAAAAAAACCAATGAGCCAAGATCAGAAAACCTCTAAGTCCCACATGGTATCACAACAACTGCTGAAAGACTCATTAGTAGTTTGACAAGTGCTGAAGACTTTAACAGCTGAAGATCAAGTGCTGAAGACCTCAACAGCTGAAGAACTGAAGTGCTGAAGTACAACAGCTGAAGAACACAAGTGCTGAAGCTGAAAGACCAAAGTACTGAAGTACAACAGCTGGAGAGTTTACAAGTGCTGAAGATCAACAACTCATGTACAAAGTCTGAAGACAAAGACTGAAGACATCAGCTGATGACATCTACTGAAGTCATCATGAAACACCTGAAGGTCAAAGTCTGAAGATCAAGTACTGAAGCCTCAGTAGTTTGTCACAACTGCTGAAGAGTACTTCTTCAGTAGTTGTGATATTAGTAGTTTTATATTTCTAGTTTCGGTAGTTTTATGCTTCAGTAGTTTTGTAAAACGACTGAAGAGCTTGTTCTTCAGTCGTTGTAGTTTCAGTAGTTTTATATTTTGTACTTAACACTCTGATATGTTCTCAGTAGTTGTGAACATTTCAGTAGTTTGTTAAGAGTTAGTTATTTTTGTATTAGATCTGCCAGTTGTCACTTTCCGTGATAACAACAGTGATTGTTGCACTCTATATAAGGAGTGACAACCTATTGTAATATCAAGGAATGAATGAAGTGAATTATTTGATTAAGAACATTCCTTATCTATAAACATTCCTCGAATCAGAAATATATTCTCTTGCTATAACCGTATGTGCTCTTAATGCATACAAGCATCGACTTCTTGCTACAATTTGTCTAATTCCTATTTGTATTCCGCTGCCTTAAACTCTAATACATCAAACTTGTGATCGCTGATCCTGTCATCTCAAAAGAATCCTATGTGATCAATTGTATATTAATCTAGAGCTTTTACATCATTGCATTAATTGAGATGCCAAAGCATCTCAAGATAGAACTTATAACTTATAGTCATAAGTGTGGAAAAGTGATGTTTTGACTTGCAAAGGGAGGACAAAATCTTTGTGAATTGAATGTGAAGCCCATAATAGTTATTTCCAAATCAGTATGAAAACATGATAAATAGCATGCCTAGTTGATGCATGAGCTCTTGTATGGATTTAAATGGACAATATACTTGCAATCAGACTTTGTTGAGGTATCAATTCAACAAAATAACTCATCAGAAAGAGGCTTAGTATTATAGTATGATCCCATCATATGTGTATATATGTCTAAGCATCATCATACAGTTAAATGTCACTCATGCTATTCTTCTTATGAATTTATGATAAATGCTTAATGTCATCATTAATCACAAATTTAGGGGGAGTAGAACTCATGAAGGTAAGTTTATCAATTAGCAGGTTTGTCTATTTCATGATCAATTTGAAGGAATTGGAATCTGAGCACCATCTTAGCTCCTAGATACATAAAATATTCTTTAAAATCATTTTAACTTGTTGTGGAATTGTCATGAATACAAAGTCAACAAGGTCCAAAAGCAAAAAATGGTTCTAAGCAATGAACTTGGACCATACAATAATATTCTCTCCATTGTGCCATCTTAAGCATATCAATTGAAGGAATTGGAATCTGAGCACCATCTTAGCTCCTGGATACATGAAATTTTCTTTAAAATCATTTTAAACTTTCTTGTGCTAAATTGTCATGAATACAAACTCAACAAGGTCAAAAAGCAATAAATGATTCTAAGTAATGAACTTGGACCAACAACAATATTTCTCTGCATTGTGCCATCTTAAGCATCAACAAAAGCTACATTTTTGAAAATTTAAATGTTTATCCGTAGATTAGGTCCAAAAGCAATAAATGGTTCTAAGCAATGGACTTGACCATACAACAATATTTCTCTGCATTGTGCCATCTTAAGCATCAGCAGAAGCTACAGTGTCCAAAATTTTAATGTTTATCCGGAGATTGGTAAACTACGGATGAGCAAAGATCAACAAATATAATTTAATTTCATAGTTGGTAAGCTGTGAAAAATGTAAGTTATACTTCATCAGCTTATGTCATTAAGACATCCTCTGATGATTTATCGGATACGTAGATGATCTACGGAAGAATTTGTTAAGGTTCCACTTCATTAATGTGGTAAAATTAATGTGTCTGAGAGTATAAATGATGTTGTTTGACTTCAAAATTCATATTCGCTTTTTCAGTTCACATTTTCAGACCTAGAAAAAACACACTCTCAACAAACTTTCCCCTTCTATAACATTAAAATTTTACCAAATCAAAACATTAAACACATATATTTGTGTTCTTAATGGTGTTTTCAAGGTAAAACATGCCGTAATATTCAAGAATGAACTGTTTGATTCTTGTTAATCTCACAATGTTCGTATTCTCATATCAATATGTGATTCTACGAAATCTTTTTCTTATGAACAGATGGATAATCGATTTGCGAGAGAGCACAATGTGTGTGCTTTCATAAACCTAGACAACCCTGTTTCAGAAGGGTGTTAAGATATTATATGATATCTAAGAAGATCTAGGTGTTCTATACCTTATGAGTAGAGCTTATGATTGATCAATCACACAGCACTGATTTCTGGAACTCCGCACAAATAGAAGAAGATGGTCAAGTTATTGTGGCTGATGTGAAGAATTGAAGATTGAGAGTTGATGAACAAACAATAAGAAGGGCTCTTGAGTTGGGAGATGTAGAAGCTGGTCATTCTGATGTGTTCAAATATGAATACATAGAGAAAACTTTTCTCCTGATGGGGTATGATGGTGATTTAGAGAAGGGAGAAATCAAGAAAGGAAGACTCTATAAGCCGTATAGATTCTCAGCCAAACTTATCTTAAGTGCATCTCAAACAGAAAATCTGCACTTGACAGATTTTCAAGGCATATCTCTTGAGGCATTATTGGTGTTTGTGAGGGAAGAACCTACAATTACTCAAAGTACATCTTCAACTGCTTATGTGATCACATCAAAGTATAGAAGGCTGAAAAGATGTATATGTTTCCAAGGTTTGTGCAACTAATCATCAATGTTGATCTGCCTGGAACTACTATGGATGGTGGTCTGTTCGTTCAAGCACACCTTGGCAGATCCGTACTGAATAAAATATCTAGGAAATATGAGGATGAGACATGCCCATGTTTGATCATGTGGTAGATGCTCATGCAAACATTCCTCAAGAGCTTATGTGGGAAGATCAACAGGTGGTTTCATCAACCAAATCTGTTTAAGACACTCACTCACCACATATATCACCCATACATCATCAAGCTCATCCATCCCTACCAAATTCACCAGCCAGCCAAAATACACAACCTATCTCTCCAATTCTCCCTCTATCACCCAATCAACAACAAACACCCCAACCACAATCACCAGCCAGCCAAAACACAGAACCTATCTCTCTAATTCACCCTCTATCACCAAATCAACAACAAACACTCAACCATAATCACCGGCTAGCTAAAACACATAACCTATCTCTCCAATTCACCCTCAATCACCAAATCAGCTTCAAATGCAACATTTTCAACAACCTCCAAATCAATAGAACTCATCCACTAACAGCATATACACTGGGGAGACAGTGTTAGCCTCACAAGCAAGTACAGTTCAACTGTCATTAACCACAACTGAATCCCCTGTACTCTCAAATGAAACTAAACCAGTCTCTCCGGTCATTGACCATCAACAACAACAACAACCACATCAAGAACTGGAAGATCAAGCTATTGAGGCCAGTTCAAGCTCAGCAAGTTTAGCCCATGAAGAAGTAAATAATGATGAGATTGCTTCTCAACATCAGGAAGAAGAAGAAGAGGAAAACTATGTTTATGTGATTGCCTACAATGAAGATGATCTATGTGATACTGATATCCCTGTCAGTAAGAGTTATCTTGTTGCTGAATACAACAAGCTTGTTCTAAAGTCTAACAATAGAAAGCAAAGAATTCAAGAGTTGAAGGGAATGATGAAAGTAAAAGATGATTAGCCGATGAAGCAAGAATCAAGTCAGAAAAGATTGAGAAGGAACATTCAAGAAAACAATGAAGTGATTGATGCATTGCATGAGCTGGTTAAAGAAAATAAAGACTCAGCAAAGAATGAGAATATTGAAAATAAAAAGCTAAGGCTAAAATTTGACCAATGAATGACTCTCTCTATGATCAATCAGCTTTGTTGAGAAGAAAAGAAGAAGAGATGTGATGAGCTGAAGATGAAGATATATGCTATTGAATGAGAGCAACTAAAGAAACCTGCTGAAACTTCAAAGCAACTTATTCAATACTCGGAAAAAGGAAGTATCTGGGTTCAACAAATATACAAACAATCAATATGAAGAGACACCCAAGAAGTCAAGGCATACATCTTCAAAACACACTCCTTCAGAGGATGTGTCACCAATAAAGAAAGTAACTCATGATGAAGATGAAACTGAGAGTGATGCTGAATGGAAAGAGTTGATTGAAGATGAATATAACAAAGCTCAAGAAGAATCAAAGACTGATGTTCTTCTTACAATAAAAGACATTATGGAAGAGAGCCCCGAGTCATCTGTGTTTATGACACTGATCAATCATGGGTTTCCGTTTAACATGGTTGAAAGAATGAACTTGACTGAGATGAAAGATATGCAGAAAGAGTTTGAGCTTGCTAGTTTCATAATTCCAAATTATGACTATGAAGCATTCACTACTTTTCAAGCCATTCAAAAAATTAAGAAAGATCTAGGTCAATGTGATACAACAAAACTAAGCAAGTATATATGGTATGTTGGCTACAGGATCACAACTATAAGGGTCATGAGCTTAAAGGAAGAAGTATCGCTTAGCTGAGAAGAATGATGGAACATGCATGTAATGTCTGGTGAACTTGATACTAGAGTCAGATTCAGAACTGAAGCTCCACACCCATCTTATGAGCAACAAAGCAAACTTCCTGCTAATCCTATAACTGTTGAATCTAAAGATCAAGACAAAGGAAAATAAAAGAGAAGAAGTCTATATTAATAGAATTGTTTGACCACATTACTAGTCCATCCTCTCTGGAAGACAACAGAATCATGGCATGGAAATATGATCAAGAATGGGACTGTGCTATCATCAAGACGACATCTGGAAGAATTGAATACTTCCATGATGTAGAAACATTACTGAGATTTCCTCGGAGAGACATCAAAGACCTGCAAAGCCTGAACATCTCAAACTATCCAATCCATCCAAGAGGAAGAGACTTTTCTGTATCAGTGGGTAGGATGAAAACAACATTTGTAAATGATATACTAAAGGAGCTAAGAGGGAAGATGCTGAACATAATAAAAGACTTCACAAAAAGAAAAAGATCAAATATCAACTCCTCTACTATGGTTGATGATGAACTCCTAAGGAGGGTTGGATACTCAAAGACAAAAAAACAGCAGCCATCAAAGTCATAGCCTGAAATCAATTCACTATTCCCATAACTGAGTGGGGATATGTGGAGAAGACAAAAGAAATGGTGCTACTAAGGAATGCTGAGGGGAAGGAAGGTGAAAAGATAAGAATTTTTACCCAGTAGAAATCAACTGCTACACCCAGCTATACATCATACCTGCAGGATAAGTTCTTTCCAAAGTTATCAATTGAAAGATCACAGAATAATCTATGCTATATATGCACATGATTCAAGTGGTGGATAAACTACATGGGAAAGCATACAAAAGAAGAAGACATGATGTTGGGCTCCTGAAAGTATCAGAATTAAGAATCTCAGAGGAAGATGAGCTCGAGATAGTGCACAATGAAAGTGTAGTGGAAACACTCACCACTGAAGAAGATTTTGGGCCTAAGTTTTGAGACTCTGCAGAGGATGCAGTATCATACTTCAACAAAAGGATGGTAGCAATAATGAAAAAACTTTCAATATTGAAGAACTGATTACAAGTATCTAAGCCTAAGGGGGAGTACTGTTAGGTCGAGGATGAGTAAATTTAGTCCATTATGTATAGGCTTAGAACTTGAATTAATATCTATATTGAATGGTTGTAATTCATTCTTGTGAATGTAATATATATAGGTTAACCCATATTTATGTGTGTTGATTTATGTATGGTTGCAGGTACAAACATTATACTTGGTCAATTTCTGAAATTGACCAAGTGTAAGAAACATCTACGGTTGAACATTTTGTTCTTCCCTAGATATGTTCTTACAAGTAAAATTACATCCGAAGATCTTCTTGGATGAACAACCAGATCTAAAGAACAAGATTGCTTTGGAAGAACAAGATTGCTTTGGAAGAAGAAAACATCTACAAAAGAACAAGACTTCTATGGAAGAACAATACTTCTACGGAAGAACAAAACATCTACGGAAGACACTATTTTTGCATAGTCCAAACACTTCAAATCCCAAGAAATCCGGTGTTTCCTATAACACAAACATCATTGTCTATATAAATGGATCTTAGGTTTCGAATCATGGGCGGCTTCGATGGCAACAACAATAGCAATACGACTATTCCACAAATAGCAAACATCACATCAAATCTCACAATCAAACCCTAGCAGTCGTCGCATCATTCATCACAAAATTAATATCATTCATTCATTATTTGTAATCATTAACATGTTTTAATGAAATACATATTATTCACTAATTGTGTTTCTTTTAGTATGTTCTTGAATCTTTATTGATATTGAAATTTACTACAAAACAATTAAACCAAGCCAACGTTGATTCCACAAATGTTGAATTGCCTTCAACCGACACTGATAATTCCTAATTGCGATCCTTGGATTCACATATTTGTATAATATTATCAACAAATACATATTTATAGGTGTCTGTATAGCTTGTTATTGGGTATGAACCGACTTGGATCATAACGTACTAATCACATCAATTTTGTATGTGTCTGGGCATATAAGATCCAACATATTATTTCGTAGATTATCTTGTAGATACATGTGTCCCTAGTTTCTGATCTTAATGTAATATGTTTGTATTGTCTTACACATATGTAATTGTATGGGTACTTAATGCAATACATTATGTGGTTGTGCTTATATAATGTTGAATATTTCATTGGAAGGTATGTAATAACGCTTATTGACTTAACTATATAGGTTGTGGTTGTTTGAATAATATCTAAATCATTAATGACTATGAAACATATTCAAACTTAATCATGTGAAGTTCTCATGCGATTGGCCCATGCTAATGGACCATTCGCATGAACAACTTCATGCTAATGAACTTGTGGTACGAATGAACCAGGAGACAGGATCAGTCGCATGATGACACATGAGATTGACTCAGTCGCACGACTGAACACTCAGTCGTGCGAATGGATCAACCGCAGGACTCAATCGCACGACTCAATCGCACGACTCAATCGCAAAACTCAAACGCACGACTCAATCGCACGACTCAATCGCACGACCGAACCATGCAAATGGTCCAATCGCACGATTGAGAAACCTCAACCTATAAATACCACTTAAATGGTGAAAAAAGTGACACTTCGAATATTTTGATACCAGAGGTACCCTAGCCGTCCAGAGACCTCTAATAACCTGCTCCAACTTCAAAGATCGCAATGGATCGATTGCTAATCATTCTTAGTGTTCAGATTCAATCTTAATTGATTCTACGTGCATTCTCATTGATTTGATTCGGTACATGCGTAAATCTGTTAGTATTCGTCGAGTACACGATCCCTAAAAAGTGCTATTAGTTACATTAATTTTATACAAGATTCAAATGCACGTGATTTAAATAACATAAACAACTAAGCATTACTCTTGTCTTGTATCATGTGCTCCTCTACTGACGGGGCTAAAGTGAAGGCACCTTGGTCATGAGCTCTTTTTGTCCTCCTTTCACTCGCAGATGTGGCACCCGCAACAGATGGGTCAATTTCAAACCTCAATAGCCAACAAGGTATATGAGACGGTGTGAGGTTGATGCCATAACAGGAAAACCTAAAATAGTGCTGAAGTGGAGTCCTCGTGCACAATGTCCATGTTGGACCAAAAGAACCAATGAGCTGATCAGAAAAACCTCTAAGTCCCACAAACATCATAACAACTGCTGAAGACTTGATCAGCTATTTGACAAAGTCTGAAGATTTAAACAGCTGAAGAACTAAAGTACTGAAGACTTCAAAAGCTGAAGACCAAAGATGAAGATCAACAGCTGAAGACTAAAGAACTGAAGACTTCAACAGCTGAAGACTAAAGTACTGAAGACTTCAACAGCTGAAGATCAAAGTCTGAAGATCAACAGCTGAAGAACAAAGTACTGAAGATCAACAGCTGAAGTACAAAGACTGAAGACATTAGCTGATGACAACAACTGAAGTTTCAGTACAAGTACTCAAGCTTTCAGAGTTTGTTACAACAGCTGAAGAAGCATTCTTCAGTTGTTGTGATGGTTTCATTTCAGTAGTTTCTTTTTCGTTCAGTATTTGTAAAACGACTGAAGAGCATGTTCTTCAGTCGTTGTAGTTTCAGTAGTTTCTTTTCAGTAGTTGTAATAATAGTTAACACTTAGCATTTTTGTAAGAAGATGTGAGCTGTTTGACATCTTTAGTAGTTGTGTTAACTATCAGTAGTTGAATAAATTCTGTTAGATGTCACTATCAAGTGACATCAGCAGACGTCACATCCTATATAAGAGATGTTGACCTAATTGTATGTGTGACATTCTGTTACCACGAAAGCGAATATTGAATGAAATATATTTGCAGAATTCTTTCTGTCTATAACCGTTTGTTCTTACCTGGATATCTTTTGCGTTCTTGTGAATTGGCTAATCATTGTTTTTTCCACTGCTATACTCTCAAATCAATCAAACGTAGATCACTGATCCTAACTAATGGTATCAGAGCTGGTTAATCATTGATCGATCTAACAGTAATCCTTGAAACTGCTATTTGATATCTATGTTTGATTGAATTAGCTTATTCGCAAAAACTGGTTATAGATTATTGATTTTCTACCGCTTTTGTTATTAATTTTGAGATCTCTTGGTTCAATTGGTTTGTTGTGTTTTGTTCTAAATCTGTTATAGCTTAATTGAATTTGGTTGAATCTGAGATGACTACTCCTTCAAAGGACCCTCACAAGACCGGTTCCTCAAGCAAGCCTTTGATGCTGGTTAGGACTAAGTATAACATATGGCAACGAAGGATGCTTCATCACCTGTCTGTTAACAGTTCAGGTTGTTGGACATCTGTGGTACATGGACCACATAAGCCTATGGTGAACAATCTGGAAACCAATCAAATGGTTCCGAAGAAGAAGGAACAATACTCAGATGAAGATCGGAAACTGTTTGATATTCATGCTAAAGCCCATGGAATTCTGGCCATGGCACTGCCTAATGAAATCTATTCAGGGCTTATGCATCATGAAACTGCTCATGACCTCTGGAATGCACTGAAGGAACAATTTGGTGGAATTGATGAGGTCTTAGCAAACAACAGAGAAATCCTCGCCCAATAATATGAGACATTTTCTCATAGAAAGGGTGAGACACTGACTCAACAGTTTGAGCGTTTTTCTTGTTTGATCTCTGAGCTGAAAATGGTGAGACAGGAATACACCAACAGCCAGATGAATAACAAATTCCTCAGATCACTGCCTGAGAGATGGGACACATACACTATTGTCCTACGCTCTAGTGCAAATCTGGATAGCTTATCTCTCACCCAACTTCATGGGAAACTGCTTACATTCGAAAGAGAGATAGAGCAGAAAAGGAAACTGTCATCATCAGGAAATCTCACTGATGACTTTGTACCAGGGAACACTGCCTTGGTTGGTCAGAGTCAGAATATGCTGCATCTGAAAGCAATTATGATGAGCATATTGATTTCTCTTCAAACAGTTCTGATAATGCATTTGTTGGTATTGATAGTCATTCTGGCAGTAATAGTGACAATCTAGCTTCATCATTGATGATCTGAAGGGAATTGGTGATGATGATTAGAAGAGATGGATATTCTAAGCAAATGACTTAGTAATATCAGATCTCAGAAGTTCTACAAGAGAACTGGTAGGAAATTTCCTGGACTCTCTGGCAAAACCAAAGTTGGTTTTGACAAGGTAAGTTGAGGTGTCACAAATGCCAAAGGCTTGGACACTTCGCAAGAGAATGTAGATCAACTGGATCTAACTCTTCTGCACCCTTTGTGACTTTTCCAGGCACTAGTCTACAAAATAGAGGGCAACATCCTGCTGGTTCTGGTCATCAATCACATCCTGTATCTCCTGCATACTTTGTCCCCCAGGGTCCAATGTCATATCCTTTACCCTGCTATTACTTGCCTCAGCCAAATCTAGTTCAAGCTCCAATTGCCACAACACCACATGCATTACCTGAACCTCAACCTTCCCAATCTCATCGACAAACTCAACCTCAACAACACAGCTTTTCACCCCAGGAGTTGTTGACTGGATCAGTTCACCAGATGATTTGTCTGGTCATGCACAACTGTTCTCTGGTGCTGGTCACATGGTGGTGACAGTCCTTTTGGAAATCTAGCTCTTATGGATTTGGAGTCTGCTCATACTTCATCCTCTAATGCCTCTACACCACAGGTATCACAGGTATCCTCTGAGGCAAAAGCCAAACTATGTTCTGAAACATGCATAGCCGCATTTGCATCTATTAGAGAAGCAAATGTAGCTTAATTAACAAGAACATTGAGCTAGAACAAACAATTTCCAAAAGCAAAGCTGAATTTGAGTCTGTGATTAATGATAAGAATGATGAGATTTACAAACTTAAATGCCAAATCACTGATGATAAGGCTAAGGAAGAGATACTTCTAGAGAAGTACGAGACCTCAAAAAACACTTGCAACTACCCAGGTAGAGTGTGATCGATGGGTAAATTCTTGCAAGGGTTTTGAAATGCTTCTTAGTAAGCAATCTGCTTCCAATGTGAAGTTTGGCATTGGTTATAATCACACTGTTACTCCACAGATTTTACTCCCAGAGCAGAGGTAGAATCTGATGGTGAAAGCAATAACCAATCATTTTCATCATGTCATCTACTATCTGATACAGCACCATCAAAAGTACAAGTCAGCATTAATTCCTCTCAGAAACTATCAGCTGATGTTGATGGTTCAAATGCTAACACTCACATGATCACAAAGTTGATCACTCCGGTGATATTTCACAAAGTACTGAAAGTACTAAAAAGAATGTCATAACACCTGGAGAACAAGCCCATCTACTACATGTACTAAAGGAAAGAAAACTGCAAGTAGAAAGGGTGGGAAAACTACTGAAGAAGGAATCAAGAAAGCAGATACTAAAGCAAAGAAAACTGCTAGTACTGATAGCAAACTGCTGAAGAACAAATCTTCAGTAGTTTCATCTTCTTTAGCATATGATCAACTTAAGATGAAGAAAAAGCCATGTGAATATGTGGCTTATTCAATCATCTTACTGATGATTGCTGGCATAAAAAGGCTCCAAACTCAACATAATGAAAACATTAAGAGAAAATGGATAAAATGAAACTGAGTTTGAAATCAAATTTGTACTAGCAACATCAAAACCTGTAACCCCACAATCGAAAAAGAAATCCAAAAAGAAAGGGGTTAAACAGCAACACTGAGGTTGCTCAAACAGAGATGGTACAACACACGAACTCATCAAACTCAAAACTAATGTGTCTCAGAGCTGAAGGCTTTATCACAAAATCAGACACAACTTGTAATGATGTTCACATCATTGGGAGAGTCAACCAATTAGATGCTCCTGTGTTGAAGCCACAGAGAAGAATTCCATGCCAAGGAATCTTCTTCTTCACCATCCCCATCCCCTTAGGCTGTTATTCATAGCAAGTCTGTTAGTTTACCACTGTTGATGTGAATAGACCCAAACCAAAAAGGTTTGGGTCTCAAAACTAACTAATTGTTTATGATGCACGGTTCTTAACATTCCAAGTAGCATCTGGTATGTAGACAGTGGGGGATCTATGCATATGATAGGGAACAGCTCTCTTCTTCATGACTACTCTCAAGAAAGAAGGGGTTTGTTTCGTTGGCACTGATGCTAGGGTTCATCATTGGAAAAGGCTTTGTCTCCAATGAAGAAATAAAGTTTGATGTGTTATCATGTGGAAAATCACAATACAATCTCTTGAGTGTCAGTCAAATGTGTGATAAAAGCCATGTTGCTCTTTTCACCAGTCAGAACTGCAGGATTCTGTCATCCAAAGTTCTGAATTTGATTGATAAGGTGTTGGATGATCACACTCTCCTGAGGGCCAACAGGACAGGAAGAGTGTATGCCTTAGATATTCCAGAAAATTAATATCAGAGGCCATCCTTGCCTATTTTCCAAAGCCTCTCCTCGGGAATCTAAACTGTGGCACAGAAGGCTTGGTCATGTTAATTTCAAAAGCATGAATCAGCTGATCCACAATAGTTTAGTGAGAGGCTTACCAATAAAGGAGTTCCACTGTGATGAAACCTACACTGCTTGTTTAAAAGGAAAACAACACAAAGTCTCATTCCCTCCTATTGAAGTGCCTAAGTCCACTGCCTGATTGCAATTACTGCATATGGATCTATTTGGTCCTGTGAGAGTGATGAGCATGGAAAAGAAGAAATACTGTCTGGTAATTGTGGATGATTACTCCAGATTTGTACGACTTTCTTTCTGCATTCAAAGGATGAGGTTGCTCAGAAGATTATCAACTTTGTGTTATATGTTGAGAAGTAGTATTCCCTTTCTGTCAAGTGTATACGAAGTGACAAGGGACTGAATTCAGAAACCATACACTTGATGAATTTTATCTTTCAAAGGGAATCAAAAGGCAGTTTAGCATCCCAAGGACTCCAAAACAAATGAGTAGTGAAGAGAAAGAACAGGACCCTATTAAGCTGGAAGGTCTATTTGGCTGACTCTGGTTTGCCACTGACCTTTTGGGCTGAAGCTGTTAACACAGCTTGCTATGTGCCGAATAGAGCCCTAGTAATCAGAAGTTGATGAAGACTCCATAAGTTCTACATCACTTGGCTCCTCCATTTCATTTTTCAGAGCACTTGGGTGTCCGTGTTTTATTCTCAACACAAAGGATCAACTCCAAAAATTTGATCCTAAGGTGGACGCAGGGTTTTTTGTTGTTATGTCTACTTGCAACTCACTATGAGCACACATACAGATTCTCAACTGCAGAACAAAGATAGTTGAAGAGACTTTGCATTTGAGGTTTAATGAACCCCAATGGACAAGATTCCACAAAACCTGTGGAGTTTGTCTGATTTGGACTACTGCAATATGTTCCTTATCAACCTCCAGTTGTTGCAGACCATGTGGATAAATCATCTTCTGCAGCATGTCTTCCACCTGTGGTATTGATGATGATGATGATAATATCAATACTCACCTATTCAAGTTTAGTGACCAACTGCCTGAGTCTGCTATACTTAATATTCCTGTAGCTTCATCAGTTCCATCCACCACAAATGCTGATGGGATTTCTGATTCCTCTACATCTTTTGAGTTACCATCAAATTCTTGGTTTCAAGAGTCTGCATCAACATCTGCTGCTGCTGAAGGTTCTACAAACACTTGCACAGATATCATTGTTTATCAAGAGCTGAAGAATACCAATGTCTCAAATCATTGGTGATATCAATGCTGCAGTTTCAACAAGAAGTCAATTGTCTAACTTTCTGCTTCTATGCTCTCTTCATCAGTCAGCTAGAGCCAAAGAACTATCATATTGCTTTAAGAGACAATGGATGGGTTGAAGCCATGCAGCTTGAGCTCCTTCAGTTCAAGAAACAGCAAGTGTGGGAACTGGTTCCTCTACCCCCAGGTAAGTGTGCAATAGGCACTAAAGGGTGTTTAGGAATAAAACTGATGAAAATGGGCTTATTATTAAGAACAAGGCTAGACTGCTTGTACAGGGGTTCTGACAAGAAGAAGGTATTGATTATGATGAAACCTTTGCCCCTGTGCCAGACTAGAGGCAATTAGATTGGTTCTAGCCTATGCTGCATTCCACCATCTCAAAGTTTTTCAAATGGATGTCAAAAGTGCATTTTATATGGCAAAATAAAAGAAGAAATTTATGTATGTCAGCCACCAGGTTTTGAGGACAATAAGCATCCTGAATGGGTGTATAACTTGATAAGGCTCTTTATGGGTTGAAACAAGCTCCTAGAGCCTGGTATGAGACACTTTCCACTTTTCTTCTCAAGCATATTTCACTAGAGGCTCCATAGATAAAACTTTGTTTATTAAGAAGGTAGATCAGCATAAGCTACTGTGAATTTATGTTGATGATATTATTTTTGCATCCTCTGATTCCCAGTTGTGTGATGATTTTACCAAATTAATGAAAAAGAGGTTGAAATGAGTGCAATGGGAGAATTACAGTTCTTTCTAGGTTGCAAATCAAACAAAAGGCTAATGGAACCTTTATTCATCAGTCCAAATATACAAAAGATCTTTTGCATAAGTTTGATTTACAAAATTGTAAGCCCTTCTACTACTCCATGTGCAACACCACACAACTGGATACATATCAGAAAGGTAAAGCTGTTGATGAAACACTTACACATGTATGATTGGGTCCTTGATGTACTTAACAGTTCTAGATAGACCAGATGTTTGCTACTTGTGTCTGTGCTAGATTCAGGCTGCTCCTAAAGAGTCTCATTGATTGCAGTCAAGAGGATCTTTAGATATTTGCAGGTACACATCTCTAGGTTTATGGTATTCCATTGGACACTATAGCAAATTAGTTGCTTTTTCAGATAGTTACTATGCAGGGTGCAAGTTAACTAGAGAGTCAACTTCTGGTGGATGTCAATTCCTAGGCAACTGTTTGATTTTCGCCAGAGTAAGAAACAAACATCTGTTGCTACATCCACTGCTGAAGCTGACTACATTGCAGCTGGAAGTTGTACTTCTTAGGTACTCGGGCTTCTAACCAACTTTTGGATTATGGCATTACAGAGACTAAGACTCCATTATTAATGGATAGTGCTTGAGCTCTGTGCATTGTCAAAAATCCAGTCCAGCACTCTAGGACCAAACATATAGAGATCAGACATCATTTTATTAGGGATTGTTTTGAAAAAGGTCTGATTGATCCTAATTTTATGCCTAGTGCTAATGAGCTTGCTGACATTTTTACTAAGCCTTTGGATAGTTCAACTTTCCAAAACCTAGTGTTAAGCTTGGTATGCTGCACTAGAATAAGTGATAACTACTCATGATCTCAGTATATAAGTACTGATGATCATTCGTACCATATCACATATAGTACTGATTCTGTTAAAACAACTGATAAGTTACAACTACTGATGTAGTTATAACTACTGATGTCAGTAAAAGCATAATAACTACTGATGTCCTATGAGACACTGAAACAGCTAAAAGGCTCATGAGTAGGTGTTGAGGCCAGTATGAAACAGCTGGAAGGCTATGAATTGACGAAAACTACTGATGAGAACTTTCTCTTCAGTTGTTTCTACAACTGCTGTTTCATCCTAAAACAACTGATGACCAAACCATGTCTTCAGTAGTTTCACAACTACTAATGACTAAAACCAAGTCATCAGCTGTTTACAACAACTGATGACAAAACCAAGGTCTTCAGTAGTGTCACAACTATTGATGACTAAAGCCAAGTCATCAGTGCTACAACAAATGATGACAAAACCAAGGTCTTCAGTATTTTCACAACTACTCATGACTAAAACCAAGTCATCAGTTTTTACAACAACTGATGACTAAAACCAAGTCTTCAGTTGTTTTCAAACATGTGAAGTGAAAACCATGGCTTTCAGTAGTTTTATAACTGCTGATACCTAAAACCAAGACTTCAGTTGTTTCAACATCTGAAAGGGTAATACCACGTCATCAGTCGTTTACAACTACTGATGATAACACCAAACCTTCAGTTGTTTTCTAACCCTTCCGTATAAAAATCCAAACCTAAGCCTTCAGCGCTTCATCCTTTCCAAACCTAACGTTCAACTCCAAAACTTCTCTTTCATTAATGGCGACCATGCAGCTCAAACACGCCATAACTGTGTTGCCTACCTCACAAAATCACCTTTCTGGACAAAGTTCGACAACGCCATTGATCTAATGGTCCAATCTCCCTACAAGACGGCCTTCTTCTAAATCCCATCATTCATGCCGACTCCCTTCACCAGTTTTGGACGAACGTCACCCTCACCACTGGGGAGAACAACACCGAGTCTCTCCAGTCGGTCGTCAACAACATCAAGTGGTCATCACTATCATATACTTCGCCATACCCTAAACCTCGATGATGCCACTTTTCCTGCTGGGTATCCAAAGGCACAACTGATTTATCCTTTGCCCACCATGGATATTAGGGAAACCTAGTGCCTCTACCATCCTGAAGAAACATTTCCAGATGCAGAACGTCTTATATTTCACATGGAAATGTTTGCTTAGCTCCTAAGACTTCCTCTTGGATCAAATGTCTACAAGGGGGCAGCAGGTATTATTCCCTATCCTTGAGCAACAAGACTTAAACTTTTCTGAAATCATTTTTCTTGAACTTAAGGATATGGCCTCAAAATCTATTCTAACCGCTGGATATTATATCCTCGGTTCATTATGGCTATAATAGAGAATCAGCTGCAAGCTGAGGGACTTGATTGGCCTGGGAGTCCCTGCACGGCTGCTATTGCGTGAAGTATACTCCAGGCACAACTCTGACCACACACTGAAACAGGCTGCCAAACTGCGAAAACCACGCAGTTGGAACCCACAGCCACCACCTCCAGAACCAGAGTCCCCACCAAACCTAAATCCAAAAAGCCAAAAACGGCTACTCAGGGAGATGAGTCCCCTGAGGATGCCTATGTACCACAAACACAGCAACACATACTGGTATTAACCCCCAGTTGTGACAACGACTCAACCTTCCAAAGCCGCATAGGTATCCTCTCAACAGGATCCTGTTGCCAACCAATATAGGGGAACCCATACTGCTGGAACCTATCTCACTTGAGAGGGTTACCATTGAAGCGCACCATTCACCCCGAGTGCAATCTGCTTCTACCCAATCACCACATTCAACCACCCCCCAAAGTCCTACATTAATTGTTGCACAAGTGCTGAGTCAGTTGCACTCCTCACCCCCTCCCCAGATACAATTACAACTGGGCATACCTCTACCATTGAGGGGGAGGATCAAAGTGCTTCTGATAACCCACAGCATAGGGGTTACAATGTTCCATTTCTAGTAGAAAAAGAGATTGGAACTTCTGGTGAGGCTGCCACTTATCCTGCTTCAGCATATGATCAGGATGTAGGTGGTACCATTACTAAGACCTTACCAGAGGCAACTGCTGATGAAGGACATACTCCTGAGGCAGGAAGTCCCCAGTTCCAAGACAAAGGGGCACATGCTACAACTGATCTACACTCAGTGCATGTTCATCCTGATTCTATCAGGAGGTCAGGTGATTCAGTACCATTGATGATGACCTGGGCTTCTTTTATGATGTCTTAGCCCAAAACACCATCCTGGAAGAGGAGGTGAGCAGACTCAAAGAGCTGCTTACCAAAACTTATGTGGATCAAAGACCATCTGCCTTTCAAACCCCACAGATGGCACCTTCATCCGAAGGTCTCCTAAACACAGAGCCACTCCCAAATTCTCAGCCACCTACCTCTGCTTCTCGCACTATTTCTCAGAACAGAACCCCCCTGAGCAAATAGCTGCTATCTTCCAAAATTCCCTACCTCTCATCACACCCATAATCACTAATATGGTGATCAAAACCATTGATGAGAGGCTTTCCTCAGTAATACAACCCTTGATCAAGGAAGTTTTGCGCAAACAGCTTTCTGACAATCAAACCCTTGCAACCAATGCACCCTAAAAGGGGGAGATTCAGTCGGTGAAAGCAAAAAGAAAGAGGAGTGCAGAGGGGAAGAGAAAGAGAAAGAAACAAGTGACAGAAGTGTAAAGGAGAAATAGATGGTAGTTAGACTGAAAAAGAGAGGAGAAAGAAGCTGACATGGAGAAATCAAAGAAAGAAAGAATGAGAAGAGACTGCCTTAGAGCTGATGGTGAAGAGGCTGATGCTGAACACAGCAGATCAATGGATACATCATTGATCATTGTTTAGGCAAGGCCATCACACTAACGAACTTGACTCTGAGATTAGAGATTAGAGATTGAAGAAATCCAAAACAGATGGGCAAGTTATGATGTGTGAGAAAGAGAAAGGCTGGAGATCATGATCAGATTTATAGCAAAATATCTTGGAAGATCAATGATCGAAATCAATGCTTGGTCCAGGGACAGAATCTTGGCAATAACCACCAAGATCTGTTCGTCTGAAGTATACACTAAAGATTAGTTATTGAAGCTTTAAATGAAGCTGGTGCTGAGAGCAGGACTGAACTAGCCAAGCAATCTAAAGCCACACTCACTTCCAAAATGCTAAGACAGCCTGTCAACATTCCCACACCTACACCACCAAAACAACAACCCAATAAACCAACTCCCTTACCCTCAAAACCAATAGCCGATGATGTACCCCAGAAGAAGAAGAGAAAGGTATTGAGGCTAGAAGATGATGAAGAAGATGATGATGAAGATAGGCTGCCACTCTCAGCTGTTATACAGTTGCTGAAGGCCACAAGTCACTCCCCAACAATTACTCCTGAAACCCAAAGACAATTTGTGAAAGTGAAGCTAGAAGAAGAAGAACTTCACAAACAACATGACGAGGAATTGTTGAGGAGGGTTGACAAAGCATATGCAGCCACATCTTCTATCATTAACATGAAGAAGCAAGCTCTCAGATTATACACTCTTAAGCATACATTTCAATATCAAAAGGAGAGTGTAAGGATTTGGCCTGATCCTAGGGTGTCTCACAGGATTCACAAGAAAAACATACCACAGAGATACATTGGCCAGGTGAAAAAGATTGTAGATGAAGTGATCTCCCTGGTCTTTGTAGTATCACCCTGGGAAATCCTAGAAGACTTCAAGAAAGCTTATAAAGCTAACCAACCCCACAGAGGATGCTTGAAAATAAAATGGTGAAAAAGGGGTTATTTTATAGAGGCTTGAAGAAGTCAGAAGGAATGAGCTCCAGTTGTTCCTAGAGGGTAATCACCCTGATGAATTTGCTTATAGAACAATAACAACTGTGGAGCTAAAGAATGGGAAACAGGTCAAGTACCTATCTGAGTACTATGGGCCTGAATCATTATTTGAAGGAGGTGCTGAAGAGCTGACCATGGAGGAACAAATTACCTTCCTTGAGGCCTACACAAGAGAGTCATATAGACTCATAGTGGGAAGTAGATCTCATGGATGGGGTAACAACTCTGTGTCGAGTTCCCTAAGACAGAGTTCCCATTCATACTTTGCCAAACAGATCATTGAGACTTCTTCCCAGGCCTGTGCTTAAAAGGTCACTTCTGAGCTGATCTAGAAGACAAAAAGACCAATCCTTCTGCCATAATAAGTGGGACATCTTCAATAAGTTTAGAGGTTTTGGCTGCATTGGTTCAGGGCGAGTTTGTTGGACCAAAAGAACCAATGAGCCTGATCAGAAAAACCTCTAAGTCCCACATACATCATAACAACTGCTGAAGACTTGATCAGCTATTTGACAAAGTCTGAAGATTTAAACAGCTGAAGAACTAAAGTGCTGAATACCAAAGCTGAAGACCAAAGACTGAAGATCAAAACCTGAAGACTAAAGTACTAAAGACTTCAACAGCTGAAGACTAAAGTACTGAAGACTTCAACAGCTGAAGACCAAAGTCTGAGATCAACAACAACTGAAGAACAAAGTACTGAGATCATCAACAGCTAAAGTACAAAGACTGAAGACATTAGCTGATGACAACAGCTGAAGTTTAAGTACAAGTACTCAAGCTTTCAGAGTTTGTTACAACAGCTGAACAAGCATTCTTTAGTTGTTATGATGGCTCATTTTAGTAGTTTTCTTTTCATTTCAGTATTTGTAAAACGACTGAGGAGCATGTTCTTCAGTCGTTGTAGTTTCAGGAGTTTCTTTTCAGTAGTTGTAGTAAGTTAACACTTAGCATTTTTGTAAGAAGATGTCAGCTTTTTGACATCTTCAGTAGTTGTGTTAACTATTGGTAGTTTGAATAAATTCTGTTAGATGTCACTATCAAGTGACATCAGCAGACGTCACATCTCCTATATAGAGATGTTGACCTAATTGTATGTGTGACATTCTGTTACCACGAAAGCGAATATTGAATGAAATATATTTGCAGAATTCTTTCTGTCTATAACCGTTTGTTCTTACCTTGAATATCTTTTGCGTTCTTGTGAATTGGCTAATTCATTGTTTGTTTTCCGCTGCTATAACTCTCAAATCAATCAAACGTAGATCGCTGATCCTAACAGTCCACGATCCCTGTACGGGAAATGCCACAGGATTTCACTCCACACTTCAAATGGTGGTAATTTGATTGGAGGATAGGAGAGACAGTCATAGTTTTGAATAAGAATTGTGTAATGAAACCATAAGGGTGTTTGACCCAATGTATTGTACAAGTGGCCATTATTCTCTGACTCTCAAGAGATTGTACAAGCTCTACAATTTCACAACGTTATAAGACTCTCTTTTGCTTTTGAGATACATGCTGGAGTCACTAGAGAAGAAAAGTACAAGAAGTTTGAGGAACTTATGAAGGATGTAAGACATTAGACGAAATAGGTCCAAGGGGGAGTTTGTAGATACATGTGTCCCTAGTTTCTAATGTTAATGTAATATGTTTGTATCGTCTTACACATATGTAATTGTATGGGACTCATGAAATACAATATGTGGTTGTGCTTATATAATGTTGAATATTTCATTGGTTGGTATGTAATAACGCTTATTGACTTAACTATATAGGTTGTGGTTGTTTGTATAATATCTAAATCAATTAATGACAATGAAACATATTCAAACTTAATCATGTGAAGTTCTCATGCGATTGGCCCATGCTAATGGACCATACGCATGAACAACTTCATGCTAATGAACCAGTCATATGAATGAACCAGAAACTGGATCAGTCGCATGATTGACACATGAGATTGACTCAGTCGCATGACTGAACACTCAGTCGTGCGAATGGATCAACCGCATCACTCATCGCACGACTGAACCATGCAAATGGTCCAGTCGCACGATTGAGAAACCTTAACCTATAAATACCACATAAATGGTGAAAAAAGTGACACTTCTAATATTTTGATACCCAGACGTACCCTAGCCATCCAGAGACTCTAATAACCTGCTCCAACTTTAAAGATCACAGTAGATCAATTGCTAATCGTTCTTAACGTTTAGATTCATTCATTAATTTATTCTACGTGCGTTCTCACTAATTGGATCGCCAATCAAATAGGATTCCGCACTATTTGCTTCAGTAAACACGTAAATCTGTTAGTATTCGTCAAGTACACGATCCCTAACACATCTACTGAACTAATATTAACTTCTGCCGAAGAAGTTTTCTTTTTTCGTAGATTCGGTACTGGAGAGAGGTTCTTATTCCGCTGATGATATGCTAATGAATTCTTCTTTCCTCTATCCATGGATGACTTGTGTCTTTTCTCAATAGAGGCACACATTTCTTTTACTTCATTCCTAGATGTTTGTTGCTGAGTTAGCTTGTGAAGACCTTCATTGAATTGAGTTATTCTCTTGCAAATGGTCTTTAGCATGTTTCTTTGTTTAGGAGGGTATGGTAGCTTTGTTTGTTCAAGCACTTCTGGAATATTTGTTTTAAAAACACGTTTCATACCTTTGTTAAGAAGATCATCATTATGTTCATCAGAATTATCTAAGTCATCCCACTCATTAAAGTCAAATTCTTAATTAAATTGATTACTCTTTTCTGATTCAGAAGACTCAGTTTCATTCACCTCAATTTTTTATGAGTGTTAGATATATTAGAGCTAGTTCCTATATTGGTGTTTGGCACAAAATGTTTTGACACATTGTTTGTCATTGAATCAGGCAAAAGAACATAGTTATTGTTTACAGGAGGTGCCACAGCATTATAACCCAACCCAAACTTGTTCTTTGATTCAAAATGAGACTTTAGTAATTTCACATATTATTGAGGTGAAAGCTGAAACTTCTGAAGTTTTACTTTAGTTGATGCATGATCAGCCATGGATTTGGTTAAGGAAGTGTTCAGAAGCTAAACTTGTGCTTTAAAACTATAATTTTCAGAAACAATTTTGTCTAAATATTTTTGTAAAGAGTTAATTTTAATTTGATATATTTATGTTCTCTTACATGAGTTTCATTCAAAATCATTGTTTCTTTAACTTCATCAGCTAATTATTGAGCATGGACTCTATATCTTTCTACTTCCTCAACACATATTGATGAACATAACCTGTCTGTTACCTCACTTGCCATGGGTGGAACTTTGTTTTCCATGTGAGCCATTAGTGTTTGATTTTGTTCTAACACTTTCTTCTCATACAACTCGAGTCACATGTTCAATCTTGTAGAATTATTAGCCCAGATTCTCTTGAACTGCGGGTTCCTGCTGGCGTATTAGTGACTGGTGCGGATGAGTTGGCCAGTTGTGGCTGTGTGAAGAATCTATGACTTGATGGAGGTTGGTTAGCCTGATGACTCTGATGTTGTCCTGAATATGAATTTTGTTGATTGCATTCTATTAAAAAGTGTTAATAGAGATTGCACTTGAAACATTTAACCTTTGACTTATCAACTCCAATTCGTTGTGATTTACTTGCAGCAACCAAATTTTTGTTTCTTCTTAGATATTGTTTGGCTCTATAAGCAATCATTGCCATTTCCCACTGAAGATCCATCTCCTCCACTACATCCGGAGGCAGTTCTTCTAAATCTTGTTGGCATATGTTAGCAATGGGCAATGAACTTCCCAGCTAAGCTTGAAAGCTTGAACTGAAAGTTGCAAAAGCTGCTTTTTGTTCTTCAGAATCTAGAATGACAGTGATTGACTCTGATTGATTGTTGGATGATGGTTTTTCAGATGATTTATCTTTTGATCATCTGTTCTTTCTTTCTCTTTTCTTGACTTACTTTGAGAAGATTTTTTAGGAGGTTTTGAGGCATAGAACTTAGTTCCTCTTCATCTTCACTCAAAGTACAAGTGTTATCACCATCATTATTGGACATGAAGGCACTTCCTGCACTTCTTGTTTCTTTAAAATGATATGGTGATACATGAGTTCTCAAACTCTTGTTTCTTGTTTTCTCATCCATTTTAAGAGCATCAACTTTAGACATTAGAGTATCTAGACCAACTGCTTTGAGATCTATGGTATTCTTGAACATGGATACTGTTTGCTTACAACTTTCTGGCAAAGTATGAAGCATTTTTATATTCAATTCCTCATTTGTGTATTTCAACTCCAGAATGTTCATTTCAGTTACAAGTTGCATAAGCCTATGGAGTTTTGAGAGAATTGATTCACCCTTAATATGATGAAAGGTTTCATATTATGAACGCATGGTGTCCTTCCTGATGCTTTGAATTTCATCACTCCGTTCACGGAGTGTATGAAGTATCTTCCACAAGGAATTTGCTGTTTTATTGTTTTCACATTTGATTAATATTTCCACTCGTAAAGACATACTAAGCAAGTTGTATGCTTTGATGTCAACTTTAACCTTCTTAACATCATTAGGTGATAGATCTTTCATGCTTATGGGTTGATCGTTATCATTATAATCCGGCTCGAGGGTGGGTGGAATATAAGGACCTTCTGTTATAGATACCCATAAGTCTGAATGTATATAATTCACATGATTCCTGGATTTGAAATCTGCTTTTGTTTCCAAATTTGATGGTTGGTAAGAACATCCACCAAAGTTGCTCATGATTAGTTAAAATCTAAGATGTTAACTAACGAATTTGTTCAAGAGATATGAACAAGTTATTAATTTGATCGATGGTCAAGATCTGCTATTCAATTGATTTGAATATAGATCCCAGATAATCAACAGATTAAATATCACACAAAAACAATTTCAAAAATAACTAAACACAACTAACACCAATACATTAATCGATCTAAATCAATGAGCACTTGGCTCTTATACCACCTGTGAATCCATGGATCACAATGAGGAATTATGAGTGTGAGTTGATTTCAAGTCAACATTTGCAGAATCAACGTTGGCTTGGTTTAATTGTTTGTGTTGTGAATCAGTATCAACAATGATACAAGAACACAATGAATGAAAACACAATTAATGATAAACACAATTAATATTTTGACAAATATTGAATTTAAGTGTATTTCATTAAAACAAGTTAATGATTACAAATAAACAATGAATGATAGGTATTAAATTTTGTGTTTAAAGTGACAGCTGCTAGGGTTTTGATTTGTGTGATATGATATTTGATGATTCTAATGTTGCTTTGATGTTTGCCGTCAAAGCTGTCCACTCAATTCAAAACCTAGGATCTATATATATAGACAGTGATGTTTCTATAAAGGAAACACCGGATCTCTGGGATATGAATAACTGACTTGTTGACTTGTAACACTTATATTCTTTGAATACAAGTGTTTGGACTCCGCACGACTATTGTCTTCCGTAGGTGATTGTTCTTCCAAAGCAAATGTTCTTCCAAAGCAAACCTGTTCTTCCGAAGTAAATGTTCTTCCGAAGCAAGTTTTCTTGAGCAGGAATCATGTTCTTCGAAGCAATTGTTCTTCAGCAGGACTCTTGTTCTTTCGAAGCAAAATTGTTGATGGTTCATCCACAGATGATCTTCAGATGTTTGTTACTTGTAACAAACATATCTACAGAAGAACAAAATGTTCATTTGTAGATGTTTCTTACACTTAGTCAATTTTATAAATTGACTAAGTATAATGTTTGTACCTGCAAACATACATAAATCAACACCCATATATATGGGTTAACCTATATATTTAATTCATACACAATAATTAATTACAACCATTCAATACAGATATCAATTCAAGTACTAAGCCTATACCAAGTGGACTAGATCTACTGATCCTAGACCTAGCATCTCCTTTGTTATATGTAAGTATAGACCTGGAGCTCTCACCATTTTGAACTAAGTTGTGTCAATCATCAAAATGATGATTTCATCACAGAATACAATATTCAGTTAATAATCACTTACACACTAATGCACAAGCCTTGTTCTATAATGATCGTAATAAAATTCAAGAAATCCTGAGGTTGGGTGAGGGTTTTTGCAAAATGATTATGGGGTCCTAGCATTCTAAAGTATTTAATCGGACCTTAATGAATCATCCGCTGTTTGTTGAAAAAGATAGGGCATGAGTTTAAGTGGACAAATATATGTGCAATGGTTGTTGATCTGTTTGAGAATTTTAAAATCATTCAAAAATTATGATTATGTTCAGTTATTAGTGTGATCTCATTGCTTGTCAATGATTAAATTCATCTTTGTGCTAAAGTATATCTTGAAGATAGGATCTCATGATCGATTTAGTTCTCGGTTATATAAAGAAATTATTATTAACAGATAAAAAATGATATAATAAATGTATATAATAAAAATAAAAGTTATATTAAATTTTCATTGCAAAATTTCTTTTAGGTCTTCCATATTATGCTATTACAATTTTATCATTTTTCATGCATTTCGCAGAAATTACGTAAAACCGAATATGGGTTCGCTTGTTTTCAAACACAAATAAACACCGGTTTATTTTGTTAAAATGAAATTATTTAATTATAAATGTCGAGATTGTGTTTTTGAATGTGTTTTAGATATTTTCTGTGAGTGATGGTCGATCATCAATTGAGCAGTGTACCTGATAAGAGAACTTGTTCCCCAAGTTTGTAGAAGATACCAAGCTATGAATCCTCCTCCTACATCTTATAGAGCACTAAAGATTAGTTATTTGGAAAAGATGTTCCAATATCTTTACAATGATGCACTTGAAAAGTGGAGCATCTAAATAGGGGGAGCTTATGAGATGAATAATCTTTGTCATCAGATTCAAAAAGATTAAAATTGAATATCTTTTTGTTGTTGACTTCTCGGTGCAGATTTCATTGAAGACTTTGATAATGATAGACTAAGGGTGAGTATTGTTGGAGTTGTACAAGATAGTCTATATTACCAACATAGACAAAGTCAACAAAATTCAATGTTACAGTCAAAGTGAACAAAGTCAAACCGACATGTTCGAGACAAGGAACCCAGAAGAGAGGTTGAAGATTTAGATGACTAGGAGTTTTATTGTAATAAATATATTTTGTGTGAACAAAATATATTTTACATTGTTTGAGTCATTTTTATGATATATATGTAATTTTCATTAATTAGCCTAAGTCTAGGGGGTTAAGTGCAATTAGTGAATATTAGTCTAGACTATACATAGGTTAATTGTCATTAGTGTTGGCAAAGGGTTGTATGCCAATAGATTGAGGGATTATTTGTAAATACATCATTTGCAATCTAATTAAAGATTAAAGGAGTTTTGATTGTGATTATCATATTTTTATCTAATTCTTCATGATTTGATTCAAGTATGATCAACCTAGGTTTATAATAAATCTAAACTTAAGCTTAAAATGGGACAAAAAGGAAGGGATGTCAGTCCGAGTAGCTGCTTGCCATAAGGTATTTTCTTAATGTTAACCAATATTATGTGCGCATGTTATGTGGTTTATGTGCCTTTGGCAGATTTAGATATTGATGTAGTGAGCATAGGAAATGATTAGGGTATGAAGTGTAAAGTAAGTGACTAATCATAAGTGACAACTATAATTAGGGACTTACTATACTTATCATAAACTGATCTATTATCTTAAATGACCATGTTAGTGTTTGAATCTTATTGGGTGTTAGAGGATGGCTAGTGATAGATATTCTAAGGCTTCTTATGGTGGAGGTCGTGATGGACGTGGTGCAGGACCACGTGTCATGAGAGGAAGGCCTAGGCTGAAGAGGTGGCTCATGAAGAGCCCAAGACCCCTCATCCAAAGGGTGAAGATGAGTGTGCTAACTTGAGAGCCTCAATGAAGGAGGCGGTAGTGGAAGAGGTTCATTAGGTCATGTAGGCGATCTTACCATCTATGATGAATGAAGTGATTAAAGCTATACAAGAAGGAGAAAAGAAGGAGAGGAACCGATCCTTTGGAGAAAGAGGGCAACCGAAAACTGAGACGGTTGTCTCTACTGATGAGAAAGAGGAAGAAGAGTGTGTGCCCGAGGCAGCACGAGGCTGTAACTATGAGGAATTATGTGATGCAAGCCCCCAACTTTTGACGGAAATGGCATTGCTGCTGCTCACCGGTGGGTAAGAAAGATGGAAGTCGTTCTAGATATCTGCGAGTTTCGGGAGGATCATAGGGTGAAGTTCGCCGCCCACTCCTTTGTGGACTCGGCCTTATGTTGGTGGGACAATATTGTCCAAGCTAAGGGTAGCATGGCTATCGAGAGGATGAGGTGGGTAGAGTTAAAGATGTTGGTGATTGAGGAGTTCTGTCCTCATAAGGAGTTGGATAAGGTTGAGAGAGAATTCCTGCAACTGGAGGCAGGAACCATGATACATGAGTAGTACACCACCAAATTCAATGAGATAGCACGGCTGGTGCCAAATCAGGTGACACCTTTGTAATGCGAACAAATGATATTTTGTAGTTGTTAACACAGTTTTATTATTTTGCAAAAGCGATTATTTATATGATAGAAAATATAGGTTTAAATTCATTCCGCTGAAATGTTTTAATTAAGTTAAGGTATATCATATGTTTCATGCGCAATGATTGATAGCTGTGAGCGTCCTGGAAACGAGGCCTTACAGATCTCCTTAACTCTTCTAAGGAGAGATGTTTAGAAGGTTGATGGGATAGTTTTAGTGGTTGTTAGGTAGGCAGTGGTTTTTGGGTTCTGGGAAGTGTTTTAGGTTTGAGGATGGGTATTAGAGGTGGTTCTGGTGATGGTGCAGGTATGGAGGATGGTGTAGGTTCAAGGGTGTATGGTTCAGAGGTGGGTTCTTTTTTAATAGGAAATGGAAGGGGTTGGTTGAATTTGTGGTTAGGGTTTAGGTGTTGGTTTGAAGATCATCCTTTGTCCCCTTCTAGCATCTCTTTCCTTTTCCCTGAGTGAATGTCAACTTTGATGACACTGACATGTTGCTCTAAGGTCTTCTCAAACATGGGACCCACCTGCCTGCTAGAGAAGCGATGAGCCCGAAGATAGTCCTTCATCTAGGCCTTATCACCTATATTCCTTACGGCAGCGAGTCTTGCTTCTTCTTCCTTCTTTTTCTTCACCTTTAGTATCTCCTTTCCATCTTTCTTTCTCTCCTTCTTCATTTTATCTTGCTCATTGTTGAAGAGCCATAATATCATATTATTATTATGTGGAGACAATTCTTGTGCAGAGAAACCTTTGGAGATCAGGAAAGTTATCCTTTCCCTCCTTTGTTGCAAGTCAACCTCCTTTCCTTCTTCTCCCTCTCTTCTTCTAAGGCCAACCTTGCTACTTCTTCTCTTTGCTCTATTTACAGCAGGGTTGCCTTCTCAAACTCAATTAGCTCCTCTAATGGTAGCAGAAGCACTTTTTCACTAAGAGCTCCAAGCATGACAAGCCTGTCAAAAATTTTCATCCATCTTCGACCGTTGGTAGCCTCGTGGTTGGCGGAAGTTGCTTTGCTGCTTGTAGCTAACATCTTCCCGCTTGGAAGTCTACTTATCCTTTTAAGCTTCTTTAACGTTTCTTCCTCCTGAAGCTCTTTCGCAGTCATCTTCGTCTTTCCTTTGACATCTTCGGAAGTGCTAGACTGTGGGGGTTTATGGATGAAAGTTTCAGGTTGAGAGATAGTGGTTGGAGCTTGTTGTAGTAAGGTTGACTGAGAAAACTCTAACTGTTTACCTTAGTTGCTAGTTCTATAATTGCATCTATGATAAGAAGATACTCGAATAGGGATAATAGCCCTTCCGCAACTTCCATCTTAGCTTTAGAAGATTAAAGATGTTCCTCTGAGGCTTTGACTTCTCATTCAGAAGTCTATAGCAATGCACTCTCTTTCCCAACTATTTTAGTTATTGGGCCATTAGTTCCCAATTCCCCTTTGAAATTAATCTCAGGTTCCATGTAGACCTTAGGTTGACAAACTTCTTTGACAGTGGAAGAAGGTGCATTCAATCTGTGAAGGTCTTCAGCTCCAAAATATGCCACAAAAACATTAGGGCTTGGCTGTTAAATGGAAGATCCAAGCAGGAACTTGGAGAAGAACCTCTTAACATCTTTGAGCATCCTTTGATCGAATTGAAGAACAATTGGAGGAGGCTCTAGAAAAACTGTTGATTGATGAGTAGGGTATCTTAAAGCTAGAGATTTTATAGATTGACCCTATGGTTCCACATGTGTTTGCCTCATGACACTCTCCCCCTTTTTGGTAGCATCATCTTGAGAGCTAGATGAGCTAGAGGAAGATGTCAATGAGACTAAATAGGTACACGCCTAACAAATCTCTCAACCTGTTTCTTAGCTAGTTGACCCTTGAGATTGTCAATCTCAAGTTATGGAGTGGCAGACCTATCCTTTAATGTCTTAACATTAGATTTAAGGTTTGAAACTTTAGAAATTAGGTCTTGAATTATGAGTTTCATACTTCCCTTGTCCTCTTTTGATGAATCATGAGGAGATGACGTAACATACGTAGTATGTTTATCATCACCACCAAATATGGTTTCTTCGCACCATGATTTCCTATGCCTAATGACGTCTCTTTCAGACGCATCAAAGGGCATAGTTGCCATAGATTCAGACACAGAAATGTTACCACTACCCTAAGGATCCAATGATGCTTCTTTACTAGTGGCAGCTGAATCTATATGAGCCCCTCCAAATCAGTAGGACTCACCTCAGTTTGTTTTTGCTCATCGGGGCTAGAGATAAGAGGTCCCTCTAGGCTCTATTGATCCTTAAGAGGGTGTTGTTGATCAACTTCATTTCCACAAAGAGCCATAATCTCCTCATCAGTTCTTATCAATAGGTCAGTAAGGGATATATATGTTATACCTAATGACCCATTACTTTGATCTATGTCTATTGGCATTGAACCTATGGTGGGGCTATCCCGTTTTGTCTTCTGAGGGAGTATAGAGACCCACCCTGAAGGCCGGTTGGGTTTCGGGCTCAAGGGATTGAGACTGAGAAAACTCAAATCCGATATTGAGGTCAATGGTGAAGGAAGGTGAGACCATGGATATAATAAACTCCTGGTCACAATTGTCGGACCTCAAAACCATAACCCCGTTCTGGGATATGATCTAAGGATTCCCCCAAAAAACAACCATGTGATTTGAATACATGGTGGGGTTCACAGTTAGGGCTGTAAAACAAGTGGATTGGGTCAGAAAGGAGATGATTTTAGAGAAGTCAACATCCATGGATGAATCCAAGAATGCGACTTGATTGTGCTAGGGTTAAGCTCAATTAAGAAACAATTAAAGAAATGAGCTAGATTTGGTAATTTCAAGATGAAGAAGGCTTTCACTAGTGAAATTGGTAAAAAGATTAAAATGGGTAAGTTGAAATATTTAGATGGGTGAAAGTGACGGATAAAGTAAAGTGAGGTTTTGGGTATGATATGACAAGGGCGGTAAGGCTAAATACATTTATAATATTCCGACATCATTAAAATAATCATTACCTTTTATAGTTGTGGGGCCAAAAGATATATGTTACATAGTAAGGTCTTCTCCCGAGTATAAGAGATTTCCGAACGTAACCTTCTTCTGAAGCCAACTTAACTTCCGAAAGTAATTTCTTACTTACGGGACTAAAGTGCTTTTCGAATGAAGAATATATAAGCTTCAGAAGTAGATCTGATATATTATCAATCGCTTCTTTCGAGACTAAAAATTCTTCCGAGAAGAAGATTTCTCTTGAAGAAATTTTGCTTAAGAAGATATACGAAACATCTTCCGAGGGTTAATTTCTCTTCGAACGAATATATACATAGAAATATTTTAGAGATTGACTTGAAAAAAGACATTGCATATTTGAAAAGGTTTTCAAAGGAGATAGACTAATCAATGTTTATCATCCCAATAGCTGTAGTGAGATACTTAATTCTTTGTTCATCAAAGGCTTTGGTGAACAAATCAACATATTGTTCATTTGAATCATCCTTGATTAGCATAATCATATTTTTCTCATGAATACCTCTTATGAAATGATACCTGATGTCGATATGCTTTGTCTTAGAGTTCTTCACTGGATTTTTAGTAATGGAGATAGCACTATTGTTGTCATTATCGATAGAAGTGCTCATGAAGTTGAATCTATAGTCCAGCATCTGATTCTGAATCCAGAGTAGCTGAGCACATCAACTTGCAATAGCAATGTATTCAACTTCAGCAGCAGATGTAGAGACACGGGATTCTTTCTTCCATTGTGGATACTTCCACCCAGAAATTGATATCCTCCTATGTAACACCCCGAAAAGTCAAAACGAGTCATCGAGGATAATGGGAGTAATTTGTGTTATTTAATAAATGAAGGAAATGGGTTATGGGCTAATTAGCTTATGGAGAGCCTAAGTGATTTAGGGCCCATAATCAGCCTTCAAACACACCTAATCAACGACCATCTTCCACACTTGAACCCTAGCCACCAAAATTCATAGAGAGAGAAAGTAGAGAGAGAAAGTAGAGAGAGAAAGTGAATAAAACTCAATATTTGAAGCTTCAAAAGTTAAGGGATTGATGATCTGAATGCTAGAGCATCAAACCATAGGAAAGGAGCAACAAATCTAGGTAAGAATTGGCCTCTAACCCGTTCAGTAGATCAAACCCGGATTCTAGGGTTTTGGGTTTTGAAAAGTTGCAAAGAATTGCATAAAGGTCACATTTTATGTATGAAAACATGTAAAAAGCTTAGATATAGCCACATGGATGATTAACTAAGAGATTGGACGTAAAAAGTTGCGATTTTGGGTTAAAACGAGCTGGTTCTTAATTTTTATGCGATGTGCAAAACTGTGTAAGCATGTAGCGAAATTGCATATTCAATCTGCGAAACTATGAAGATTCCCTGCGAAACTATAGTTTCACAGGTAGTTTCGCACACATGGAATTCCAATGAAAGTTAGGCGAAACTACCATGTGAAATTAGCAGTGAAACTATTAGCGAACCTGGAAGCGAAATTGGTGGCGAACCTGGCAGTGAAACTATTAGCCCATAACCCATTTCCTATTTATGAAATCTTTGATTGTAATGTTTTGTTTACAATTAAAGGACAAATGTAGGAGTACAATATGGTTTCTAAGTTTAAATGAATATCTAACTATTTCCGCTGCAATGTTTTTGTTATTAAACTAATTTAATGCTATGATTAACCAACAGTGAGGCTTCCCAGGAACAGGGCCTTACATCCTTATATGGATTCTTGTTGAAGTTGTAGCCACCATAGTCACTATCTGAATAGCCATAGAGATTGAAATTTTTGTTCCTTGGATACCAAAAGCCTAGTTTAGGTGCTCCTTTAAGGAATCTAAGAATTCTCTTGGCAACAATTAGGTGAGACACCTTTGGAGCAGCCTGATATCTCGCATAAATACATGTTGCAGATATAATGTCAGGTCTACTTGCGGTGAGACACTTCAGAGACCCGACGATTTCCCTACACTAATGTTGATCGGTATCCTCCCCCCAGAGTCATTACAAAGATTGTGGTTTGCGGGTATGGGTGCCTTGGTTGGATTACAATCATTCATATCGAATGTTTCTAAGATGTTAGATACATACTTAGATTTATTGATAAAGAACCCTACCTTATGATGTTTCTAAGATGTTAGATACATACTTAGATTTATCACTTTTACTTGAATTCCAAGGATGAAATCCATATTTCTCATGGAACTCATCTCAAATCTCTTCTTCATAATGTTCTCAAAGTCTCTACACATTTGCTCATTTGGGGAACCAAATATGATGCCATTAACATAGACTAGGACAAGCAAATGTCTTTCCCAGACTTTTTTATGAATAGAGTCTGGTCAATGGTGCCTCTAGTGTAGCCATTTTTCAAGGACAAAGTCTAATACCACATCCTAAGTGCTTGGTGTAGCCCATATAGATCCAACTTACACACATAGATGGGATGTTATGGATCTTCAAATCCTGGAGGTTGACACATAGACTTCCTTATCTATATCCCCATATAGAAAGACATAGTTAACATCAAGTTGGTAGACAGTAAAATTCTTGGATGTAGCATAAGCAAGAAAGATCCTCACTGCCTCCAGTCTTGTAACTGCTGCAAAGACATCAGTGTAATCAATTCCTTCCTCTTATGTGTATCCTTGAACTACCAGTCTTCCCTTATTCTTGATTATCAAGCCCCTATCATTTCTCTTGTTTCTAAAGACCCATTTGGTGCCTATTGGTACTTGACCAGATGGTAACAAATATAGGTTCCAAATCTTTTGTCTTTTGAATTGATGTAATTCCTCTTGTATTGATTCAACCCAACTATTACTCTTTAAGGCTTCTTCTACTTTCTTAGGTTCAATATGAGACAAAAAGCAAGAGTACAAGCAGACATTCCCATTGCGAATTTGTCCCTTTGTTCTCACACCTTTAGAGACTTCTCCTATGATGTTCTCAACTGGATAAGTGTTGTGAATTCTAAGCCTAGGAATCACCTCTAGTTGCAAAGATAGATCTAGTTTAGACATATTTTGCTCATGTGCTTGAATACTTGGACCAACTATTGTTACAAACTCATTCAATGTGGAACGATGAATGAATATGAAAAACCATCTTCATCTGTTGGTTGTAAAGTGGCATTAACAGTTTCCTGTTCCTTCAAGTTGCTTCTTTCATTAGCTTGGTGTTGTGTAGTGTCGCAAGATGAGTTTTGAGGCTCACTAGGTGAACCATTGGTTGAAGCTCCACTATCTCTTGAAATAGTTGTGCTGTGAGATCTTAAGATAGTGGGAGCTTGATCTTCAGCTACTCTTGGAGAACTTGAACAAGGTCTGGGTAACCCAAATATTTGACATCATTAGAGTTACTTTGAGTACATGTTCGAGTTGAAACATTCTCATAAGATGGTTTAGAATAGTTGGGAAACAGTTATAGGTCAAAAATATGATTAGGGTCGTTCCCCCTAACACAAGGAGTGTGCTTATTGACAAAAATGTTAGATGATTCCTCAAATTGTTTATTTTTGATGTTATAAACTCTACAAGCAATAGAGTAAGAGGAATATCCAACAAAGATAGCGTCATCGAACTTTTCAGCAAATTTTGCTAAATTGTCCTTTGTGTTAAGTATGGTACAACTTCTACCAAAGGTTCTTAGAAAGTCAATGAACAGTGGCCTCTTGTTCCATAGCTCAAAAGGGGTTTCTCCATGTCGCTTACCTACAAGAACCCTGTTGTACGCATAACATCCAGTGCTAACTACCTCATCCCAGAATGTTAGGGGCAACTTTGAATGAGCTAACATGGTCTGCGCAGCCTCAATTGGTGTCCTGTTCCTCCTCACAACAACACCTTTTTGTTCAGGAGTTCTGGGAGCACTGTATCCTTTTTGAGTTACAAAATAAACCAAGAACGTGATTCTTAAACTCAGTCCCTTCATCACTCCTAATTATCTTAACCTTGTGATCAATTTGATTTTCTATTTTAAGAAAAAAGATTTTAACATTTTAGTAGTTTCATCCTTAGTTCTTAAAAAGAAGACCCATGTAAATATTGTAAAATCATCAATGATCACAAGCCAAGATGATTTCCTTCCAAAGCTTATTATACTTCTAGGACTACATAGATCCATGTGCAATAAGTGTATTCGAGTGGTGATAGAGTTAACAACTTTGGATTTATGAGATTCCCTATGTGGTTTCCTTTTCATGCATTCAACACAATTATCTTTGTAGAAAAATTCGTTTTTAGGCAAACCATGTACCAAGTTATTTTTAACCAATTTATTAATGGTTTTAAAATTGACATGACCGATACGTTTATGCCATAGTGTTGACTCATCACCATCAGCTTTGGAAAGAAAGCATGATACTTCACCCAATAGGGAAGCATTTTTCATATCTAGTTGGTACATATCCCCTTTCCTGGGAGATCTAAGTAGTACAAATTCCTGAGGAATTGTCATCCCGAGTCTGAGGATAATGCACTCATTTTATGTGAAAAGAATTTGATGCTTTTGATCACAAAATTGAGCAACCCTTAAGAAGCTTTTTTAAGCTGTTCGGAAAAGTGTACTTTGTCAACTTTTAACTTGCCATTAAATACACTTCCTCTGCCAAAAATGTATCCTCCAGCCTCACCTCCAAATTTAATAGGACCTCCATCAAAATATTGATATTCATGAAGGAGAGATATGTTCCCTATCAAGTGCCTAGAGCATCCACTATCTACAATCCACACATTATTGTTCTTGACATATGGATGTCCCTGCACATATGGTGAAAAAGTTACTATTATGGGAAATCTAAGCCTTTTGGTTTTGGGCTTTTCTAATGATAAGGAAGATCTTGAACCAAAATTTATGCATGGGGTTCAATAGTTTTTGTGAAGAAGAGGATTGTGGTGCTACATCTTCTTTGATCTTCCATTCCATCCCTTGGTTAATCATTAAGGATGAGGTTGATGAAGCTTGAGCAGCATGACATTCTTATGAAGCTTTTTTTTCTTTTTGGAAGAAGTCTTTACCACCTTTTCATCCAAAGTAGTCTTTTTCTCAGATGGTTTCAAGGGGTCTCCTTTGTTCATTTGAGTCTTGATAGCTTTTGCTTCCAAAGCCATTTTTCTTTCGGAAGAAGGACTTTCTTCCGAAAGCAACCTTGCTTTGGAAACAATCTTTCTTATTTTCATGAGTTGAATCGTATGATAAGGTCCAAATGAGAAACCTTTCCTGACTCCTACTCTTTTAACATTGTTTGTACAATGTGTGCTAGAAGGATTGTAGTAACAATCTTTTGCCATGTGGTTTTGCAGACCACACATTAGGCAGGCAATGTTAGTTTACGGGGAACATAAGGACTGCTATTTCTTATTTTTCTTGCCTTTATCAGTAGTTATTCCTATTGTCTTCTCATCCTTTTGTTGAATAGGTGTGCTAGTACTGCATACTTTTCCAGGTTAAGAAATTCCCACCACCAGGAATCCAGTTGAGATGAGGGTCAAAAGTTCCCACCACCTAGAATCTAGTTAAGATGAACACACCCTTTTGTTTTGGGTCAATCTTTAGCTTAGATTCAGCCACTTTCTTGGTAGTTTATTGGCCGCCTTAGCCTGACTTCTTCTGGCTTTGATGGTTAAGGGTTGGTCATCATTGAGAAGAGTGATTTGGTTTACTTTGTTCTTCCCAGTGATAGTCTCCAAAGTTGCATCACTTTTTGACTCATGGGAAGGTGGGCCAGCGAATGGAGTGTTTTGTTTTTTAGTACCACACCTTGGTTGTCTAATAGACTCATAACAATACGGTGGAGCTATTTCATTGGTTCTCAAACCACCTTTATTTTGATAACAAAGTTTTCAGTGAGAGGATGATGCAAGAATGACTTGTAAGTTTTGCTATGAGATAACATGCATCCTGGCTTGAGCCTTAGCTGTAACAAACTAGGCTTGAGCCTTAGTCAATTTGGATATTAAATCCTTGATTTGAGTCTTGTAGTTTGTATGTTCATGTTTTAACCAGGACACAATTTTCTCAAACTATTCAATTTTCTTTTGATAGTCAGTTTTAACCCTTTTAAAATCAGTTTTTAAGATAACTAAAGATTCAATATCAGATTTAATTTCCATATTGTAGTCTTGATATAAGATAACGTTAACCACACAAGCTAGAGTATAAAGATGTTCATCTACCTTGTTCTCATCTTTTCTAGCCATGAGTGCTTGAGCAGGAGTCACATCCTGTACCATGAAGCTCCAGTCAAATTTTTGAGCTACAACTGCTATTTCAGTTAACTTCCTAGTGACTTTAGGTGTAGAGTGATGTGAGGAGGCATATGAGGTTATTGGATTTGACTTGGGACCCTTCCATTCCTTTGCAAAGTGACCAAGTTGATTACAGTTGTAACATTTAGCCTATGTTTTGTGAAACCCAAGCTTCCTGCTAGTTAGGTTTTGAGAGAACTTCCTTCCAGTACTTTTGAAGAACTTCTTTTCTCGGTAAGTCAGCAAAGCCATTTGTTAAACTATGTCCACATACTCCATATCATCCGGATTGAAGCACTCTAGACCATCAAAGCAAAATTGATGATCATTATAGTACCCACTTCATTACACAAAGGCATAATTGTCCTAGAAAGAACCTTGTTGAGCCTGTAGAGACCTTGGAGTATGTGTAATGTGATGTAAGGTCCTGAAGAATAGGATGGCTGCTGAGAATATGTTAGGTACTCGTGAGGATGGGGGGTCCTAAGTCTTTAACAACCATTAAAGTGTTTCTAGTAGGAAGGCTTGAAGGTCTGCTTATCTCATGACCTTTCTTGTTCTCCATCTCTACATGGTATCCATCAAGGATGACATATAGTTCAATCGTGGTGAGGGAGTTCAAGTTTTCTATCCTCTTGATAGAGACATAGTAGAATCTCAACTCATTTAGGAGTGCACTCGTGAATTTTCAAGTGCGATCTCATAATTCAATGGCAATTGCAACATACTAAAGGGAAGATATAAGATCCATGTACCTAAAGTATTGCTGGCTAAGGGTCTCTCTAACAATGTAAGTGAAGTTCCTAAACTACTACTTCTGTGAATCTATCTTTGAGTCATTGGAGCTATATTACGTTTGAGATAATGCATCAAACAATTCTTTAGCTAACATGCAGTGCTCAAACCCCACCATAATGGAGTTAGGTATAGCAGTTATAAGAACAGTCATGGCATTACAATCAATGTCCATTTTCTTCCGGTCTTCATCAGAGTACTCTTCAACGACCTTTTCTATCATGCCACCATTTCCACCTAGTGCATCAACCTTTGGTTTGAAAGGACAATTGACAATAGGTTGCCATATTTTTCCATCTTGATACCTGTTGAAGCCTTCATAGTAGTGTCTTCCGAAGGTTAATTGGCTTCTGAAGAACAAGTTCTTTCGTGGCCACTTATACTTGAGAATATATTGCTTCTTCTGAGGCTTAGGGACTTCTGCTTTAGAAGTCATTGTCTTTAACTCCCCTAAGTCTTGTACTTTGGAAAATAAGAGTTTGTATTTCGATATTGGAGTTTTCTTTGGAAGTTGATCTTGTGCTTGTCTTCGGAAGAACTCCATTTGCCTTCGGAAGTTTCACACTTAGCTTCGGAAGTCCTTTATTAGTTGCACCAAAATATTCTAAATGTTTGGTTTGGTTGCACCAGCCTTTCTAGATCCAACAAACTCCCCCTAGGCTGATGCTACCAAACCCACACTTATTCCTGCTTCTCAAAACCTTTAGCACTAGGGATAGGAGATGTTTATCCGTTTCTTTGTTTTTCCTTGAAGTGGTGCTGAGAAGTTTGTACAAGTCATTAGTGGACAGGGGATCTAGTGTGTCACTCTGAATGACATGCACCCTTTGTTGTGCCCCCTGGAAAGAGTTAGTTGACAGGAGTTATAGTCATACTCCCATCTAACTATGGATTGAAGGTTGGAAACTTCAACCATTTGAAGAAAGGCTTTGCCTATGGTTGTTGATCCTTTCCTTTCCTCCTCCTCTCTCAGTTTCAGCTCCTCTCCAATCTTGGTCTTTGTAATTAGCTCGGCTAGGTAAAGGCTGCTTAGATGATTCATAATGTGAGCATCTATCTCGGAGTTGGAGGTTTTGGAGAATGGCTTATTTACTAACTCAGCAATACTGACTTTTTATGCATTTTCAGTTGGCATGTAATTGTTGCTAAGGATGGCACGGGGTGGAGTTACTTGGTGATGTTGTAATGGCATCCATGTCGTTTAGTAATGATGATAAAGCATGGTAAAGCAACTAAGCTATGTTTTGTAATGTCAACAACAATGTATTATTTGTCCAAAGTAATTATTGATATATGAAATGCTTTTTGTTAAATTATTCAGCTGTGTTCTTTAATTGAAAGTTTATGTACTTTTTAATTATGCTATACAATGATTGACTTTAAACGTACGAGGAATGAGTCCTTACAAGTTTATATCGGAGCCAAAGTTTAAGAGAAATGGGCAAATTATTTTAAAAACCAAAACTTCAATTTATAATGGGACGAAATGGAAGGATGCCAACTCGAGTAGCTTCGTGGCGTCAGGTATTTTTTTATTGATTAACTGGTCTTATGTGTGCATGTTATTTAATTTATGTGCTCTTATTATATTTGGATACCGATGTAGTAAGGAGAGAAATTGCTTGGGGAATGAAGAGTACAGTAAGCAGCTAATCATAATTAGCCATTGTAATTATGGACTTACTATACTTGAGATAAAGTGAGCTATTGCCTTGAATGACATATTGGTGTTTGAATCTTATAGTCTGTTTAGAGGATGGCTAGTGGTAGATCTTTGAATGCTTCTTGAGGTGGAGGTTGTAGTGGACGTGGTGCTGGACCACTGTCTGGAAGAAGAGCCAAGACTGGTGAGACGGCTCGTGAGGAGCCCGAGACCCATCATCAGGAAGGCGGGGACGAGAGTGCTAATTTAAGGGCCTTGGTGAAGGACGCTGTTGTTAAGGAGATTCACCCGGTCATGAAGACAATCTTACCATTTGTGGTGACTAAAGTGATTAGAGTTGTACGGAAGGACGAGAAGAAGGAAAAGAAGAAGACCATGGAGGGGGGATGGCAAGAGAGGAGAAAGGGAGCAACCAGAGACTGAGACGGTTGTTTGTAGCGCTGAAAAAGAGGAGGAGGAAGCTAGGAAAGAAATAGCATGATACTGTAACTATGGGACAGTCCACAGGTGCAAGCCCCAGACTTTTGATGACAATGGTAATGTTGTCGCTGCTCACTGTTGGGTGAGAGAAGTAGAGGTTCTATTGCACATCAACGAGTGTAGAAAGAATAAGAAAGTGAAGTTCACTACACACTCATCTGTGGACTCAACCTTGCATTAGTGGGACAATATTGTCCAGGCCAAGGGTTATAGGGAAATTAGGAAGATGAAGTGGTGTGAGCTGAAGAGGTTGGTGATTGAGTAGTTTTGTCGTCAAAGGTAATTCGACAAAGTTAAGAGGGAGTTCCTGCAGTTGAAGGTGGGAACTATGACACCCCAGTAGTACAGCACTAAGTGCAATGAGATGGCAAGCCTTATACCAAATCAGGTGACAGCTGTGTTATAAAAGATAAAGAGGTACATTTAAGGTTTGCTGAGTTTAGTCCTGATAGGTATAGATACGTTGTGTAGGCTTAGAACTTTAACCATCTTTTTGTAATAAACTATTGTAAATCATTATCTTAATATATGCATTATATATATAAGTTACCCATAGTTATGTTAATTTGTGTGTATGATTGTAGGTTTAATAGAATACTTAGTCAATTTCATGAAATTAACTAAGTGTAAGAAACATCTAAGAATGAACATTTATGCATTATATATATAAGTTAACCATAGTTATGTTAATTGTGTGTATGATTGTAGGTTTAATAGAATACTTAGTCAATTTCATGAAATTAACTAAGTGTAAGAAACATCTAAGAATGAACATTTATGTTCTTCTGTAGATAATCTTTCATAACATGCATCCAAGAATCTTCTATGGAAGAACAGTTTGTTGTGGATGAAGTCAAGGGACTCCTACGGAAGAATAAATATCTACGGAAGAACAAACGTTCTACGGAAGAGCAAAAACTTCTACGAAAGACCAAGTTCTACGAAAAACAACAGTTGCATGTACTTCACCAAGTACATCAAGTCAACAAGTGAGAGTCCTAGGATTGATATTCATGAATTATCAATGTTAGATTGATTTCGTTTTAATGATTACGGAAATATCATCAATCGTTGCTTAATTGATCAAATATTTAATATCGAACATAATAAATATAGACAAGAAACACTCGAATGATTTCAATCAATACGCAAAAGAAAATATTTTGAATGATAAATAATTAATTAAAGTTGCTTAATGATTGCAAATAATAAAATAATAATTACTAACCATATTCTATGCTATGATTGAGTTTATGATTTTTGGTGTGATGATGTGACGACTGCTAGGGTTTTGTGTTTGGTTGAACGTGTGGAATGATGTGATGGTTTGTATGTTACCGTCCTTGTTGATGTGAAACCTAGGACTCGTATTTATAGACATGTGTGTTTCTATAGAGGAAAATCTCTTGGAATTTGTGTTTGATTTGTTGACTTTGAATTACTTGTATCTTTTAAGTACAAGTGTTTGCTCTTCCGCAACAAATTTGCCTTCCAAAGGAGTTTGTTCTTCTATAAAAGTCTTCACTTGAGTGTCTTCATGTGTAATGTTGCTCTTCAGTGAGTCTTTGGTATTGTATTACTCTTATCTGCACCGATGTTCATCCATAGAAGATCTTTAGATGAGTGTCTTGTAAGAAAGATATCTACGGAATAACAAAAATTTTCATCCGTAGATGTTTCTTACACTTGGTTCATTTTAGAAATTGACCAAGTATAATGTTTGACGTGCAATCATACACATAAATCAACACACATATAGACCTATTCTTCCTAGATCTAACAATACTCCCCTTTAGGCTTGGACACTTGTAATCAGGTCTTCAAAACCAAAAGCTCATTGACCCTTGAAACCATTCTCTTGTTGAAATATGACACTGCATCCTTTTGATTATCATACTTGTACTTGATCTCCATTTTTCATATCTTCTATAAAGTCTCAAAACTCAGTCCCATAATATCTTCTTCTGTTGTGAAAGTTTCCAAGGCATTGTTGTTGTCGACTATCTTCAACTCATCTTGCTCAAAGAGTCTTAACTGACTAACTTCTTTGATCTCTATTCCTCTTAACATCCCGGCCACATATCGCCATCTCTTATATGCCTTTGCATGCAATTTGTTAATCACTTGATTAAGCTTACATACAGGCACATATCAGTTTGTGCTTTCTCATCAGTGAGTTTTGGGAAGAACTTGTCATGTAGGTATGAAGTGTAGCTTTGATGTAGGAGTTTAATTTCAATTGGATCTAACAACCGTATACTCCTTGCTTTCTTTTGTAAGGCCTCGTTCTCGGGCACCTCACAGTTGGTCAATCACAGCAGTTAAAACACTACACATTATAATTATACAAACTTAAGCAAGAGAAATGATTTATCAAAAACCATTCATTTCATTTAAATCATTGTTGTTAAGCAATACATCATCATAAACTATTTACAAAAGAATTGATTTACTGCATTTCAAAATAACAGCACCATAGAATACGAATGGATGTCAGTCTTTCCCTGCCAAGTAGCTTCACCCTCGTGCCATCCTCAGCAATAATTACCTGCCAACTGAAAATGTATAAAAGTCAGTGTTGCTGAGTGGGTTCTAGTTTTAAAAGTAATAAAATACTTTTTGTATGTTGTATATGAAAATACACCTTTCTGTAAAATACAACTCTGTATTGTATATGCGAGCACCTATTAACTATATGAACAAATACTGTTTGTTCTCTTTACTGTATGCCTTGTCTATTCTGTAAACTTTTATCATTATCTTTCACTTTCTGTATGGACCAGTGAGCAATACCCCAACTATATGCGCGTTGGAAAACGGGTGATGGGCCATCTATATCCCTCGAAAGGGTGAACTATATCCTTGAAAGGGTCAACTGTATTCCATGAAAGGGTCAACTGTATACTGTATACAAGGCCAACCTAATCACGAGGACACGCTGCAAAGGTCCAGCCAATCTCAATTGATTAGCCTTGTGTGCATAATAGGGTAGCTAACCGCAACGTAGTTGAGCTAACGACAACATGGTCGTGTACCTCCTGTAAGCTTGCAAGACTTGTTAACATTTTTATTAATGATCCTCTTCTTTTCTTTATTGCTCTTTCTCTTTATTATTACGATATACTTTACGTTACGATAATAAACATACCACGTAAAGTCACATACTATAAGTAATAATAATGTTAGCAATAATAATAATAAAGAACAATCATAACCATGCATGAAACATCACCGTAAATAAGCCCTAGTCAATTCTCGGTCAAAACCCTAGAAGCACAGACTCCCAGAAAATTCTGTAAAAATTTTTAAGTGCTTAGGCGCTTTGACACTATTTGGGCACATGAGCTCTGTTTGGGCGTTTCATCACTGTGTAGGCACATCAGCCAACACTTAATCATTTTATCACTTAGGCGCATGAACTATTCAGACGCATGGGCACTATTGGGGCGTATGAACACTTAGGGGCATGGGTTATTCGGACGCATGGACATTTAGGCACGTGAACTATTCAGGCGCATGGGCATTATTGAGGCGTATGAACACTTAGGCGCTTGTGCCACATAGGCTCATGGGCACTATTTGGGCGCATGGGTACTATTGGGGCTCATGGCCCTACACTTAGTCGTCCAACTAATATTTCTAGGTGCATGGACCACTGTTGAGGTGCATGGGCTGTACTTAAACATTTCTAAGGTAATCTTAGGCGCATGGGCTACTGTTCAGGCATATGGATTACACTTAAATCCTTCGTAGGCATTTTCAGGCGCATGAGCCTTATCTAGGCGCATGAACCTTCTGTGTAACATGTTTCTAGTATGTTTTCAAACCCAATCATCAAACCCATCTGTTTTAAGCTTAGTATGGCTATTCTAAACATGAATAACCTATAAGCATTCAAGAATCAACATCCAACAAGCATAATACATACGGGTAAACATACATAAAGTTGGTAAAATCATCCAACAAGAGAGCTTAAAACAAGTACAAACCGGGGTCTAGAACTCACCTCATGCAACTTGGATGTTTCTTCCTTTCTAACCCACTTGCAAATGAGTTCAAACACCTAAAAACAACACTAAATACAAACACCCGAGCACATACACAAACACATAAGAACATAAGCATATAACCGGGATATAACCCGTCATAAACACTTAAAAACCACAAATTATTACCTTGAATTCGACTTCTCTTATTCTTTTTCTCTTCAGCCGAGAGTTCCTCTACTCTCTCTCTAAAACCGAAAGAAAATGGTGATGTGAAATGAGGGTGGGCGGCCATTTTTAGTCCTTTTGGACACAAACTTTTAGTGATCTAGCATGCCCAATTCATCAAACATCAGTCCTTCCTCGAACAGATGAGGATAATGCTGTCTCATCAAACATCCCACCTTTACACAAACTTCTTTTTCAAAGATTTGTCCTTTTGGACACTTTTAGTCCTTCCACTTGGAATTTATGTCTTTTCTTCATTTATTCTTCATGTCTTGTCTTTTTAAAATGATTGGGTGTTACAAGTCCACCCCATTATACAGGTTTGGTCCCCGAAACTTCTTATTCCTCGAACAGATGAGGATAATGCTGCCTCATCTCCTCGTCAGTCTCCCATGTAGACTCGGATCCCTTCCTGTGCTTCCACTGTAAACACACAAGAGGAACCACTTATTTCTCAGCCTCTTCTTTTTATGATCGATGATTGCCACCGGTTGTTTCACATAATTGAGCCTTTCACCTACTTTGTTATCCTCCAGTGGAACAGTCATGTCTTCATTAGCTAAACACTTTCTCAAAAGCGATACATGGAATGTCGGGTGGATTCCACTTAACTCATCTAGCAACTCCAATCTATTGGCCACCTCTCCTACTCGAGCACTGATTCGGAAAGGGCCCATACATCTTGGGCTCAACTTGCCCCGCTTCCTGAATCGGATAATACCCTTCCAAGGTGAGACCTTCAACATAACCGGTCACCCACCAGGAACTCGATCGGTCTACGTCGTCTATGAGCATACTACTTCTGCCTATCATTAGCTGCCTTCATGAAGGCTTTAATCTTCTCAAGCTTGTCATTCGTAGCCTCAATGACCTTGATGCTCCCCAATTCCTTTTGACCAATATCACCCCAATAAATGGGTGTTCTGCATCTCCTACCGTATAGCATCTCGTATGGTGGCATACCAATGTTGCATGATAGCTATTGTTGTATGAGAATTCAGCTAACGGTAAGTGGTCATCCCAACTTCTCCCAAAATCAATCACACATGCCCGGAGCATGTCTTCCAATGTTTGAATGGTCCTTTCTGACTGACCATTAGTTTGGGGATGATAAGCCGTGCTAATATGTAACCTCGTCCCCATAGCATCGTGGAATTTCTTCCAAAATTTAGATGTAAACCGGGTGTCACGATCAGACACAATGTACACCGGCACACCATGAGGAGTTACATATTTAAACAATGTCTCTACATTGTTTAAACAATATTGACTCTCCCTTATTCTGATTCTGATATTCATGATTATGACCTGGAAATATGATGCATACTGGGATTGTACGGTCATTAAAAGGACTTCTAGAACGATTTAATACTTCGATTCAGTAGAAACAATATTGACTTCAAGATACAAGGTATCACTTCTCTTGGTTCTCAGATTAATTTTTCTTTCCCTTTGTATTGTTCTTTACTGTCTACCGTGATTGGTTCAACAGAAGCAATTTTAGATTAATGATCATACGTACGATTGTGCTTTAGTTCTAAAATTTACTCAAGTCTCAAACTATACCTTCGTCACATGCTCCATTATTCTTCTTAACTTAGCCATTGATCTACCTTTCAGCTCATGAATCTTGTAGTTATGACTTTGCAACCAACATGTCACGTTACACTTTCTGATTTTGGTTGTATCACAATGACCTATGTTTTTCTTGATTTTCCGAATAACGTGGAAAGTTGAAAAGGTTACATAGTTTTAGATAGGAATCATGAATCTTGCAATCTTGAACTCTTTAACCACATTCTCCATTTTTGTCATGTTCATTCTTTCCACCATATCATAGGGAAAGCCGTGATTGATCCAGGTCATGAACATTGCTCATTGTGGCTTTTCTTCTAGTATATCTTTTGTTGTGAGCAATTCTGCACCTTTTTAATCCTTTGCTCTTTTGGAGAGTCCCTCTTGGTTAGTTCTTTCCATTCTTCATCACTCTCAGTATCATCATGAGCAATAGGCTTCAGAGTTGACAAATCCACTGAAGGAGTTTGTTCTGGTGACAGTTTTTGCTCCCTTTGGGGAATCTTGAACCTCTATGTAACGCCCGGAATAAAGTTGAAACGAGGTAATTAATAATAATGCGCTTAGTCAAGATTATTTATTGAAAATAATTGGGAAATGGATTATGGACCTAGTAAACCTTTGGGTTATGTGTTAGATGAGTTTAAGGTCCGGGGAACAACTGGTATATATAAATGGATTAGCAAGAGCCACTCAAGCACCCAACTTTTAGGGAGTGTTGGACCCTGAAAGGATCTTACATGACAATTCAAGTGGTGGATTGATGGTTGTTTTACTGGAAATCCCACAAGTCCAAGAACAAAGCGGATGAAGAATCTTCAAAGAAGAATACAAGTGTCGACTAAACGCATTTGTATATGCGGATGACATAGAACAAATGCTCACAAGTATTTTTCTTCTACATAAAAAATGCGGATAGCCGGAAACAAATGCTGACAAGTATTTGTACATCTGCATTAACTAATGCGGATCCCAACAACAAATGCGCACGTGTTTGTTCATCCGCATTTGTCAACTCTGATGACCAAACACTAATGTTGAAGACCAAAAATAAATGGCGATCAAGATCAACACATCTGTATTATTCAATGCGAATGAACAAAAGAAATGCTCATGAAGACTTAGACTAGTTAATTGATGCCTAGTTTAGGGGTAGTTTAGTTATTTCGTTAAAGGCATCTTGTCAACCTATGAATAGAATAGAAAACCTCGTATGTGAAGTGACGGTGGAGTGACTGATGATACATATTCTAGAAAATTAGAATCCTTTATTCACAAGGTGTTTTGATATTGTTTAATGCTCTTACCCTAGCATTCATTGTAACCAATTACCTTTATTAATACATATATCATTTATGAGTATTTCTTGCATTCAATGTTCCTTGATTGTTTGGTTCCGCCTTACAGTCATATTGACTCAATCATCATATTCGGTCCTTGTTGATTCACATCAACAGAGAATATCGTTCCCAAAAATCCAAGTTAATTGATATTAAAGCTTTGGTTCTCCGTTCTTTTTCAGATCTTCCTAGATCTGAGTAGAACCCGATTGATCTGGTGATTGAGTTACTAATATAGTGTTCAACTACCTCTACTTAGGAAACTACAGAAATCTCTTCAACTGTCACTAATGATATGTACTCATCTTCAAGAATAAACCCTTGAACAGTTGTTACAACATAAATATATAAACATCGGCACATCTGGTTATACATAAGTCTGTTTGAACTATTTGGACTAAGTTGAACTTAACAATCAAACTAATCATTATTCAAAAAGGTTAAATAACAGTTTATTAAAAATGGATTCACATATTTCTCTAGACTTGGTCATACTTCAAAACCACCTATGCATAAACACAAATATGAGTTTAAGCAATGAAAAATCTGATTTATGAAATATATTATAGGTGTAGATTTGGACTACTAGATTTCAATATGTAAAGGCCCTCACAATCCAATGACACCTTTTGCTGATGAAGCTGCAATATACAAAACCTCAATAATACCTATTGAGGATCTCACACTTGATAATGATGATTACAAGAAGATAAAAGTAGATCTCAAAGCTTATTCTATACTCACTCAAGCACTAAAAATGGATGTGCTAAAAAGATTAGAACAGTATGGAACTGCTAAAGCTGTTTGGGATGCACTACTGATAATTTGTGAAAGTAGTAGTGAAGTGGCTGAAATTAACAAACACAAGCTTGTTAATCAATAAGAAACTTTCCATCACTCAAAGGGTGAGACAATATCAAAACAGTTGCATAGAATTGTGCAGCTGGTGAATGATTTAGACATCATGGGGTTAACATACAAAGTCAAAGAATTGAACAAGAAGATGCTTCACAACCTTCCAGAAAGTTGGAAACAAAATTTTACATTGTTGAAAAACACTCTTGATCTAGAGAGTACAACGTTGGACATCATGATTGACAAGATAGAAGCTCTAGAACTTGATGAGAGGACCATAAATCTTAATGGACCTCAACGTATTGAAGCTTATAAATACCAAACAGACACTCACTTTGTAGAAAATGCATTCATCACTGAGGATGATGATTTTTCTTCCTTAAGAGATCAACTGAAGACAACTGCTTTCATTGCTGCTCCATCATCTAACAAGCCTTCAACACCATCACAACCAATATGGTTCTATGCAACTCCCTCAACTACTCCTAAAGTCCCAAGATCAGAAGAGCAAAAGGCAACTTACAATGCCTTTATTGCTAGCTTGAAGCTTACCTGGGAGGCAGACACACTTCTACTCATTTGATCTTGGAGGACCTGGAAGAAAAGGATTTAGATGATGTGGAAGAAATGAATTTGTAGTGGCAAATAGCTATGATTGCAACAAGAGCCAAGAAGCTCTTCAAAAAGGAAGAAAGCTTAGCCTTAATGGAAACACCAAACTTGGATACCACAAATCCGAGGTAAAGTGTTTCAACTGTCGCATGACTTGCCACTTCTCTAGAGAATTTAATGCTCCCAATAGAAACAAAAACAATTTCCAAACAAATTCTCAGGGTTAGTCATCTCTATAACCAAGCACAAGCTTTCACACCCACAATCAACAACAAAATTATCATCATCAACAACATAAACAACCATATCAGAGTCGGCCACAACTAACTAATCAAGTTCATAGAAGCTGACAATCATCCTCAAATGCTCTTGTCATCAAATAGGAGAGAGTATGTGATTAGAGTCTGTATGCAAAGGAAGTGAAGCTTAAGTTTCAGAATCATGCACTCGTGGCACACATCAATCATGGCCCATCTCCTATGCCATATGAGGTAAAATCCAACCATTATAGTGATAAATGCATTAATAAACTGCAAGGTTATTGTGAGCATAACCATAAACTGGCTGATAATACAAAAGAAGAAAGGGTCAAGTCATAGATTCTAAAGAGAGAAATTAAAGGCTTTTAAATTAAAATCAAATATCTCATCTCTGACATTGAAAAATTGCATGGGGAAACGTACACTCTTGCAGCTGAGTATGAGTAACTAACTGAAAATTTAGCTCGATCAAAAGCTATACAAACACTTACTCAAGTGAAACTTGAAAAGTTTCAATTGTCTTCAGTCAAGTTGCATGCTAGACTCACAAAAAGATCCCATGGATATGTCCGGGTTTCAGTATAATTGTTGTCCTTCTCCCTACAATGACAACTACACTTTCATGCTTGAATCTATCACACTCCTACAACACAATGAACCTAATACTATTGAACCAAAAACAATAGTAAAACAAGTCATAAAACCATAAAACAAACCAAATGTGTACACTGAAACAAATGAGGAGAAAATTAAATTAGGTCACCCAATTAAACTCAAGGAGTGTTTAGGCAAGATAGTGAATCTCATTAAACCATCAAGCTCAATCAAAGCCATTGTCCCATTTGTGAAATTTATACCTCTAATTTCAAAAGGAATAAGAAAACTATGCATTTAGTGAAATCTTCTACTGAAAGCAGTTCTGATTATGAGATTAAATCTCCAAAAAAATTAAAGCAAATCAGACAAGGTTTCACTACTAAAGAAAAACAAGAGTTCATTGATTTCAAAAACTAAATTTAGTCAGACCCCCAATCATCGAAATCAAAACAAGGAGTAGGTTTTGACATGTGCAATCGGGAGCATGTAAATCAGTTTGAACAAGAAGTCAAGAAAAGGTTAGGAAACAAAAACAACTTAAAACAGTCAACAAAAGTAGTGTTGTGAAACAAACTACTAAAAAGGCTAATTTTGCTTCTTCCCTTAAACCAAAGATTATGACTCAGTTGAGAACGAGTAAATCAACTGAGCCAGCAACAATGAAATCAGATACAAGAAACAAACTATCTATTGTGACATTTGTGAAATGTCTAATCATAAAACAAAAGAGTGTTTTTTCAATCAATACTGCTCTATCTATAACATAAACAGTCATTCCACCAAAACCTGATATTTTAATAAATGTTGTTCAGTCTGTGATATGAAGAATCACAATACATCTCATCGTTACTTCAAGAAAAAAGGGTTGAGAATTTCTCAAAACAAGCCCATCTCAACAATATCATTTGTGAAACCCAAAGTTAGAAGTCACTTTCATAAAAATCAATCTAGGACTTGTAGCTCAAATAATGACATGAGTAACATAAAAGAGTTGAGGAAGATTCTAAGAAATAAATATCATAACATCAGGCAAACATATGATCTTCCCAAACCAAAAATGATGTTTGATAATAAAAAAACAAGTTAGATTTCTACAAGGAAATAAGGAGCAAAGGTTTCATTATTCCTCTGACTCTTCAACTGATATTGATGAGATGAATCATTCAAAATACCATCAGAAATCTCCGGAGAACACCTCTCTCTAAAGCATAGTTTAGAGGAAAGTACCAAAAAGTCACCATCATGGATAGGAATGGGAAACCAAAGACCATTATGGCTTGGGTTCCATATTCTAATTAGTTCATTTCGACTTGTAGGGACATCCATATAGGTCCAATAGCTTGTAGTATGTGGACAGTGGATGCTCCCGACACATGACTGGAGATTGTTCCCTCCTTCATGAATTCAAGCATATACAAGGAACTACTGTGGCATTCAGAAGAGATTCACAAGGTGCAAGAATTACCGGTGAAGGATCTGTGACAAATGGGATGCTGAACTTTGATAGAATGAACTACTGTGAACAACTGAATTTCAATCTTCTCAGCGTGTCTCAGATCTGTGACAAGAATTATTCAACTCAATTTACCGACACTCATTGCTACATTCTGAAACCAGGATTCCAAATTCCTAAAGAATGGGTTGTCCGAAAGACCGCGAGGAAGAATAACACCTATGTCTTAAACCTAAATTATGCTACACCAGAAAAAGAAACATGTCTTTTGTGAAAAGAATCATTTGATGAGTATAAGCTTTGGCACAGACGTTTAGGGCACACAAGCATTAAAAACATGAACAAACTGGTCAAAGGAAACCATGTCATTAGTCTTCCCCAAAACGAATTTCATTTTGTTGATCAATGTTCAGCGTGCCTCAAAGGGAAACAACATAAATCTTCACACAAAGCAATGCTTGTGAACACAAACAATACTCTATTGAATCTTCTACATATGGATCTTTTGGGACCAACTCATGTTATGAGTACCGGAAAGAAACAAGATTGTTTGGTGATCAATTATGACTTCTCAAGATTTACATGGCTTTTCTTCTTACTTTGTAAAAACGAAGCATATCAAATAATAAAATATTTTATCACGAAAACTAAAAACCAACTTGATCATAATGTCAAAACAATAAGAAGATATAATGGAACAAATTTTGAAAATGATGACATGAGTTCCTTTTAGGCAACCAAAGGCATTGCTCATCAATTCAGTGCAGCTATCCTCAACAAATAGGGTAGCTGAAAGGAGAAATAGAAAACTGATTGAAGCAGCAAGAACAATGCTAGCCAATGCTAAACTACTAATTAACTTCTGGACAGAAGCTGTTTACACAACATGACTCCTTGTGAACTATTGTTTTACAAAAAAACAATTATTCGATTTTTCAAGTCATTTGGTAGTGTTGTCTCAATATTAAACACCAGAGACTATTTGTGAAAACTTTCATATAAGTCTGATCAAGGATTTTTTTGTGGGTTATTTTTAAGTTTCAAAGGCTTATAGAGAGTTTAAGCCTAGATTAAACATTATTGATGAATCAACAAATATTCAATTCAAGGAACATTCATTTTCTAATTCTACAAATGGTCCGGACTAGTTATTTGATAGTCACCCATTTACAAAATCATTTGAACAATTTCATATGTCTGATGTAGGAAATATACTGTCAACTGAACCTCATTCAGGAGTAGAAAGAAGAAATGACTTTCCCATGGTTCCTCCAGCCTCTTCTGAACAAGTGAGTGAAGTTGTTCCACTACAAGCTGATCCTGTTAGACAACCATCTCAGAATCAATGGGTTTCAACTGAAGCAGGTCCCAGATTGTTACCATCACATTCAGAAGACCTTGATGAGGTCAGAAAACAAAATCAAGCTACTCCTCCATTTGAAACAGAAAGAACATCAAATGATGGAAGCAATGAAAGTACTACTAATGCTAAATCAGTCACATAAATGAAATCTGATTATCTTCAGAATTCTCCAACAGTACAATATGAAGGTACCTCTCACCATAATGATCTGAATGTCTCCAATCTTGATGTAACGATTGCTCGTGACTCAATTCCAACCATAAGAATACATAAGAATCATCCGGTAGAAAGAATTATTAGTGAACTCAATTACAGGGTGACAAGAAGCAAGTCAAGTATTGCAAACATCGGTTTGTTCTCATGCTTTCTTTGTAAAACAGTGCCCAAAAACATCAAAGTCGCTCTTCATGACAATAGCTGCATTGAAGCAATGTAGGAAGAATTGTTGTAGTTCAAGAAGCAACCGGAAGGACAATACCCTATCGGTACCAAGTGATTGTAAATCAACGAAAGTGATGATACAAAGCAAGACGGGTGGCATAGGGGTATACTCAGGAAGAAGGTATTGACTATGACGAAGTGTTTGCACCAGTTGCTAGATTAGAAACAATAAGAATCTTTCGTGCATACTTGGCATCCATGAAGTTCACTGTTTATCAAATCGATGTAAAGTGTGCTTTCTTCTATGGAAAGATTGCTCAAGAAGTCTATATGAGTCAACCACCTGGCTTTGAAGATCGTGAATTTCCTTACAAGATTTACAAGATTGACAAAGCCTTGTACGGTCTTCACCAAGCCCCAAGAAAGTGGTGTGATACTCTATCATCTTTCCTTCTTGACAATGGGTATGAAAGAGGAAAGATGATAAGTCTCTCTTCAGAAAAAGATAAGGAAGAGACATGTTGCTGGTCCAGATCTATGTGGATGATATCATTTTTGGCTCAACAAACAAGCTACTCTATTAAGATTTTGAAGATCTCATGCATTCGAAATGCCAAATAAATGCAATAGGAGAACTCACATTCTTTCTAGGAGTGCAAGTCCAACAGACGGACAATGGAATCTTCATTAATCAATCGAAATACGTGGAAACAATGTTGAAGAAATTCCACCTCGCTGATTATTAGTCCATCAAAACACCTGTTGATACTAAAGTGATGATAGAACTTGTTCTAGAAGGCAGATTAGTGGATTAGACTCACTATAAATCTAAGATGGGTTCACATATGAATCTAACAACAGTAGGCCTGACATTTTGTTTGGTGTTTGTGTGTGTGCCACATATCAAGCAGATCCCAAGGAATCTCATGTGAATGCTGTCAAAAGGATATTCAGATATCTCAAGGTAAAGCCTACTCTTGGATTGTGGTATCCAAAGGAAGGTGATTTCAATCTCTATGCCTTCACTGACAGTGATTATGGGGGATGTAATTTCAATAGGAAGTCCACTTCTGGTGGTTTTCAATTTCTTAGTCCCAGACTGGTCTCCTCGTAATGCAAGAAGAAGACAAACGTATATGTTTCAAAAGTAGAAGCCGAGCACATTGCAGCATCAGCTTGTTGCTCTGAAGTTCTCTAGATTCAAAACCAGATGCTTGATTATGGTTTTAACTTTTTGCATACTCCAATTCACATTGACAACACAACAGCTGTTTTTATTACAAATAATCCAGTTCAACACTCAAAAACAAAATGCATTGAAATTAGATATCACTTTTTGAGAGACTGTGCTGAAAAGGGGTTAATCAAATTGATTCAAGTTCCTACTGAAAATCAATTGGCTGATTTATTCACCAAGGCATTTAAACCTAGTAGGTTTGAATTCCTAGTTCAATCAATTGGCATGATAACCTCGAATAAAATCAAAGAAAACATCAAAAAACAATTTAAAATTTTATTAACAACAAAAAGAAGTCATTTTGGATGAATAAAATGATATATATACTTGGGAAATGATATAATTACAGTCGTTATATCATTCACTGTGCTTAATTCACAATTTAAAAGACTAACATGACTTACCTGATATGTGGGTAGGCTCAACTTGGAAATAAAAGAATCCTAATGTCAATCGTCATGAAAAGGAACAAAGTAAAAGAATCCTAATTAGGATCAGTGAAAATAAGATCTCATAACTTAAGTGTCCTAGTAAATCAAGTTGTGACACAGTTCTATCACCACAAGCACAACCCATCATCTTAATTACCATATCGCCTCACCATTTAAGCGCTCTTAATTACCATCACCCAAAGAACACCAATCCTGCACCACAAGCACAACCCATCATCTCTCCACATATATCTCCAATCCATCACTCTCCTATATCACCTATTCAAACATCTCGTGTTACTACTGAGCTTGTTGAGTTTGGTTATTCTTTCAGCTCTTAAGAGGAATCCAAATCATTATTTGATGAGTAGGGTCATCCAAGATAGATGCTTGTTAGGCAAGTTGCTTTCGAGCCTGCTCCATCAGAAAGTTTTGCTAAATCAGGAGTCAACAAGCCTAATGAAAAGGATGAGTGATTTTAGAACTATTACAAAAGCCAGCAAAGATGGAAAGACTATTTTATTGAAGATCTGGTAATATTCAAGACAGACTTCTGGAAATGGATGAGAAAGAAAAAATTTTGAAAAATATGAAAGAAAAATATAAGAATGAGAAGAAAGAAGAGGAAAGGGAGATTGAAAATTTAAATGTAGCTCTCCAACAGTGAAGGGATGATATAAGTGGTCATGTTGACACTATAGCCATTCAAACTCAAGGGATGAAATAAGTGGTCATGTTGACACTTTAGCCATCCAAACTATAGCCATGGAAGAACAATAAGGAATAATTGAAGAACAATCTGATATTGTCAGAGACTTGCAGACATAGATAGAAACTCTAAAAAAGAGAGTATATGAGTTAGAGCTGCTTGTTCTTACAATTCTGAAAGTTCATCAGCGGAAAGTGGTGATAACTCCCATCCTACCAAAGAGATGAAGTTCTCAGACATTAAGAAAGGGGCAGAAACTAGTGAATCTAAACATGATGAAGCTATCATGGGGATGGTGGTTTATACAAGCAAACTAGAAGAAGTTCACAATAAAAAGGCTAAATTCAGTGATATGATTAAAGCTCATGACTCTTTCACTATAGAATAGTTTATTATACATGATGACTTTTGGGAGTTTATTGTTGATCAGGGGCAAAATGAAGAACCAATAGTGATCATTCCTCAATCTCCTATCCCACTTGAGAAGGAATTGAGTATGCAAATAGTGCCCGTTGTATCATTCACTAATGAAAAAAAGAGCTCATTAGAAGATTATATGAAGAGCAACAAAATAGAGAAGAATCAGCTAAGAAAAAGAAAAACTATAGGCTGAAAAGGTGCCTCAAGAAACTGAAAAGGCTGAAACCTCATCTGGTTCAGGATTGCAAACCTATAATAGAAGGATGAAATATTTATCTTAGAAGGCAAAGAGGAAGAGACCAATGGCAGAAGAATAACCATTAAGAAACAAGAAAATGATGACCCTAGAAGCCTTGCAACAATCGCTGAATTCTTAGATGAGCATGAAAAGGCTAAAGCTCAATCAAAATAGAAGGTTGAACACATTCATCTACTAGAAGGAAAGATAGAGGGTGGCAATATGGTTGATGAACCAATAGCTCATAAAAGCCCTGTGAAAGAGGAGGAATGAGTACAGGAGATGGTAGAGAAATCCCAATCTCATGACATGATGGTGAAGGCTATGTTTTTTTATCAACCACGGGTATGACCCTGATGAGTTGTTCAGAATGACTTATAAGGGAATCCAGGAAGAAGAAGAAATGTTAAACAAACTATTGGACCCTACTTATAAGACTGAGTATGAAAAGACTCTCTCTCCCAAAGCTCCAGGGTTCAAATCATTCTTAAGGCAAAGCAAACTTCACTCCTCAAACACTGTATCTTGATCCCTACAGTATGACTGATAGAGAAATGAAGGACTATCTGTCTGATCAAGGATTTACGAGAAGAAATTTGGGGAACATGAAGACAAATTCCCTAAGGGCTGCCATCCTTAGGGTGATTAATGAAAAGAAAGAAAGGCAAAATAGAATTAAAGAAGAGATTATTAGCAAAGAGCCTAGAACAAGAGTATCTACACAGGATATCCAGCTTAACTAAAGAGACCATGACTCTTTGGCACCTGTTCTGGACAAGAATCAAGAGTGGTTTGCTGAGCCCTCTCAATTGAAGCTTCAAGAAGGGCTGACCACTACTGAAATGATTAAAGATGTGTCTACTCCAAAAGGCAAAACTGATCAGAAGATGATTTCTTGGAAGTATGATAGTGATTGGAACATGTTCATGATCAAGAGGATTTCAGGTTTAGTTCAATTCTTGAAGTGTACTCTACACTAGTGAACTCCCTGGAAATCCAGGATCTGAAGGAACTAACAAATTTAGGGTTGATTAACAGAAGTCTCAGGGTTTAAGTGTTTCAAGATATTCTAAGGATGTTTAAAAGAATAGACAACTTCAAATTTCTTAAGGCTATCTTCATGAGAAGAGAACACCATTCCTCGTATTCCCTAAACTAAAGGTGAAGCCTACTGAATCTCTTAAAAGAAAGATGGTAGCTGGAACTCATTCCTCCAAATCAATCTCAAATGTCTATTACGATGAAAAGACATATGAGTTGGTAACTAAAAGAAGATGGGGAGGAAAAGAAGGAGCTGAAACCAGTTTGTTTAGTGGATATGAGGTGATATTGTTAGATGAATCCTATATTCACTACATATACGTAATGCATTTTAAGGAAAAAAATAATAAAATAGGAAAAGAAGATATGCATTTATTTTTGAGATATATAAAGATTTTAAAAATGGCATTTGACAAGAGGGAGCAAAGGAAGAAGAAGAAGACTCCTATGCAATTGGAGAATATTGTGAAGTTAGAGGTGGCTGTGGATGGAGCTTTGATGATTCATAGTGATGGGTTGTCTATTATGTCAATATGGGAACCTATTTCTCTAAAGAAGTTGCCCTTAGAAGCCATCTACACTATGAGCTTGATGAAGATCCATGTACTAAACACATAGAAAATGTCTGATGCATATGACTTTGTCACCATGATAAAGGCCATTTTGGATCCAACTCAGGCAGAACCTCTTATTCCTCCACAAGACCCAGCAAAATCTTCCCAACCTCATCCACCATCAAACCGTTGAAGAACTTAGGCTGTATAATCCTTAGGGGAGTATTCTTTAACCTTAAAATGATCATACATGGCAATTCAACTCGTGGATTGATGGTTTTTCTACTGGAAATCCCACAAGTCCAAGAACAAATACAGATGAATAATGTGCAAAGAAGAATACAAGTGTCGGCCAACCGCATTTGTATATGCGGATAACATAGAAGAAATGCTGACAAGTATTTGTTCTTCCGCACTAACAAATGCGGATAGCCGGAAAAAAATGTCGATAAGTATTTGTACATCCCCATTAACTAATGCGGATGCCCAACAACAAATACGGATGTGTTTGTTTATCCGCATTTGCAAATGTCGATGATCAAACACTAATGCTAAAGACCAAAAAGATATGCCGATCAAGATCAATACATCCGCATTAGTCAATGCGGATGAACAAAAGAAATGCACATGAAGACTTAGACTAGTTCACCGATGTATAGGTTAGGGGTAGTTTTGCCATTTTGTAAAAGACATCTTGTCATCCTATAAATAGAATAGAAAAACTCATATGTGAGGTGATGGTGGAGTGATTGTTGATACATATTCTAGAAAATTAGAATCCTCTATTTACAAGGTGTCTTATTAATATTTCATGCTCTTACCTTCATTAATACAAATAGCATTTATGAGTATTTCCTGAATTCAATGTTCCTTGATTGTTTGATTCTGCCTTATAATCATTGACTCAATCATCATATTTGGTCCTTGTTTATTCACATCAACAGAGACATTCTCAAAAAGCCCGATCAGGGAGAGAGTGTAGAGAGAGAAAGTGGAAAAGAGGTGAAGATCAAGGCTCGGTTGATCAAGAGATTCAAGATTGCTCTTTGTGGACTTCCATACAACAAGAACAGACCAAGAATCTAGGTAAGAAACATCGTTTAATCGTTTCTTTATATTAACCTAGATTCTAGGGTTTGGGGGTTTTAAAAGTGGAAAAGAATCATCCAAAACTCATATTTTTGTGTAAGAAAACATGTAAAAAGCTTAGATATTGCTTCTTGGATGATAAACCAAGGATTTGGATGTAAAAGGTTGAAGTTTTAGGTAAAAAAATGGGTTGATTTGTAATTTCAGCCCATTCTACGAAATAGTGGGTTCATCCAGCGAAATTATGTTGTCATCCAGCAAAACTCTGAGAACTTTCTCCGAAATTATAGTTTCACAGATAATTTCATAAACATAGAATTCCAACAAAATTTGAGCATAACTGGCAATGAAATTGTCAGTGAAATTGGTAGCGAATCTACTAATCTAGTAGTGAAATTAGTAGCGAAGTTAGGTAAAAATTAACCTCTTTGAGTGTTAACTTATCTGCAGGTTGTGTAGTGTGACCCTTGCTTAAAAAGCTAGATTAAGAAGCTGCTCACTGAGTTCGAGTGAGTTCTAGATCCCCTTATATATAAGTTTTACGTGTTTCGGGGCTATTTTGCATACAAAATACATTTTCTTTTAGATGACAAAAATTTTAAGAAGTTTTAACAGGAAGATCGATTTTTCTACAAAGAATAAGTGCTATACAAATCCGGAAAAAAAAATTTCCCGCTAACCTAGACCCCAATAGTGCTTGCAAGACTTTTCTTACATTCAGGGGCATTGCCCTTTGGACCCCACTAGGAGCTGCTCCCCTAGGACCCTTCTGTTAGGGGCTACTGCCGCTAAACTCTCGTGTCCCACGGAGGGTCGGTTATGTTTTTATGATGAATTGTGCTTAGTAATGTTATGTACAAATGTGTTATGTTGACCTTATCTTCCTATTATGTATTATTTCGTGACTTACGGTTATGATTATGAAACAAGCGAAAAGTATTATGTAATGTAAGGCAGAAGTAATGATAATGATTAGAGGAACATAGGAAAGAATGAGTGTATGCATTAATGTAAGAACGAATGAAAGGAAAGTCTTGCAAGCACTATAAGGAGGTTCGCACCCAATGAAGGGTGTTAGCTCAACGGTGTGTGGGTTAGCTACCCCGAATGGATGCACACTGGGTATAATTTTTGTTATTGACTATATGTATGTGACCTTTGTCGCTTGCCCTAGCTATTGGCATTAGCTTCATGCACAATGTTTAGGGTCTATTGATAAACCTCAGGCACCAGCTTCGTGTACAATGTTCGTGGTATAGCATACGACATTTTTCTCGAACATAAGTAAGAAAGATAACGCATGCACAAAAGATAAGTAAGGAAGACTATGAATGAAATCGAACGATAATTATGACATACATTGAATGAAAACGAATGAATAATGATAGAAGATAATAATAAATAATCTATTTGTATGTATGATGCATGATCACATATGAAAGTAAAAGATGATTTTAAATGGAAGTAAAAGTATTTAATTTTATAAAACTAGAACTCACTTAGTGTCGCCGACTTTCGTATGTTAACTAGTTGGTGGTGATGATTATTGACGATGGCACAGGTGCAGCTACTAAAAACGTTTTTGGGATGGCATCCATTTTATGTTAAATGACACTTTTGTGATGTAATGCAATTATTGAGATTTTTGTAACGGTTAAGAATGATTGTATTGTCTTGTAAAAGTGGTCATCAACATATGAAATGGTTTATTTAGTATTTCACCGTGATGTTTTTAGCATATTTAAATGTATGTTTTATATTTTATGTGTGATGATTGTCTTGCTGTAAGCATCCCAGGAATAGGGCCTTACAAGTTGGTATCAAAGCTAAAGTTTAAGAGAAACATGTCAATGTTTTGAAAACAAACCTAAACTTAAACTAAGGATCGGACAAAATGGAAGGATGCCAATCTGAGTATCTACGTGCAATGAGGTATTTTCTATAACATTAACTGGTATTATGTGTGCATGTTATGTGGTTTACGTTCCTTAGTAGATTTAGATACTGATGTAGTCAGGATATGAAGTGCTTGGGCAATGAAGAGTAAAGTAAGTGGCTAATCATAACTGGCCATTGTATTTAGGGATATACTATGTGACATCCGTCACCTTAAGGTCTGTCGAACAACATAATAAACCATAGAATTATTTTAACTATTCTTCCTCTTCTTCATGAACTCCTGTTTTAAGAAATCATGTTTGCTTTATTACCCTTGTGCCTGTACTTCCTCTGTGAAGGTGTGCTAAGCCTAAACTTTTATAAATTTCATCACCATTATCACCAAATATATCGTTTTAATTATTACATTATCATTAATAAAACCATTTTAAGCCATCAATCACCATTAAACACACTTTTAACATTCATATAACAAACACGCTTAAAGTCATTTTCAACCGAAACAAACTTTGGAAACTCGGGGGCTAAGTGCAGGGACTAAAATTGACATTATGCAAACATGGGATGGGTATAAAAACCCCATTACCAGCCATTTTCTCCATCTTCTCCATTTCTTCTTCACTTTCGTCTTCTTCACCTAACTTCTTCACTTTTGCACCAAATTCGCTCCATTTGGTCTCGTTTTCTTCGTCTAGGCTTCGTCTACAACCTAGTCTACTCCATCCTTGCAGGTAGACGACCTTAGTTGTCCATTTCTTGCTTGTTTTACTGCTGTCCATATCTAGGGTTTCGGGTGTTCGGGTCAACTCGAACACAAGAGGTCGTGTGGGTGCGTGTGATGACTTTCTGCGTGTGCTTCTTGTTCGTGTGTGTTTGTTGTGTGATTATGGAAGTCCTTGTTGTGTAAAACCCGTTCTTGTGGCAGCCGAAGGCTGCTCTACACTTCAGTACTCGCGAACCTGTAGTTCAGGCGACTGGGTCTGTCATGCGACTAAGCCATGCGACTGGGTGAGCCGTGCGACTGAGTCATGCGACTATGTCATTCGGGGGACTGAATCTTGCGACTAGGGATGTCGTGCGACTGAGTTGTGCGATCAAATGAATGTGTGTGCGATTGAGTCAATGCGGATGAATGTGTGTGCGATTGAGTCAATGCGGATGAGTGTGTGCGATTGAGTCAATGCGGATGAATGTGTGTGCAATTGAGTCAATGCGGATGAATGAATGCATGTGACTGTGTGTGTATCGCACGAATGAAGGCCAATCATACGAATGAAGGTTCAGTCGTACCAATGAAGCTGATTCGCACGAATGAAGGTTGATTCGTGTGTATGGAGGTTAAGTCGTGCAATTGGGTGTCGTGTGGTATGACTGAATGCCAGTCGTACGAATGAAGGTTCAATCGTGCCAATGAAGTTGATTTGTACGATTGAGGGTTGATTCGTACGAATGGAGTGTTGAGTCGAGCGTGTGGTCCTGTTGTGTGACTGATGATGCGTGTATGTGTGAATTCCCTTTTTGAATTTCTCATGATGATAAGGTAACATTAGTAAAAGTGTCATTGCTTGACCACAAACATTAAAGTCAACGCTATCAACACGCACATACTATTTCAATTAAATCAACCTAACATTTTACAATTATCGACAACCCATTTGGGACTACAAATATTTACAAGTACTATCTTTTATAATAATGGGATCTTCATACGGATGTCATTAGCAATGACGACTACTCTTAATACTTGGATCTACATAAGTCTGATACGTGTGTCGCTGTTTGTGTGTTACCCACGACATAACCGATACAACCCGAACTGACCAAAATTACTATATGCTTTATACACGTCATTAATGCTTAACAATAACTGTCAATAGGTGTTTGACTGGTCATTGCATACAACGTTGGGAACTTGATCATTATACTTACCACTTAACTTGTGAGTTTCGTTGCCCCTTTTTATGCTTATACTACTTTACAAACATTTACAAACATGGGGGAAAAGTATGCTCACCCGTTTTCATGTTGTACAACTTACATACAATTTACATACTTGGAATCAACGTGCTACTGCTTTGTGAGTACTTATCTGATACATGCTTGAGTCTGTTGTGTGGTTCTTTCTTACAACCATTTAATTCTAGTGTGGGAACGACGGATAGGTATTGGTAGTACTACTTGGTTGACACACCCACCCTCGTGTTGGTATACTAGTTAGTAACGGGCCTTGGGTGAATATATTCCGACAAGATTCTTTGTGTACGTCGTTAGGTTTGGTTGTAAAGCTCTTATCATGTGATTTTGCTTACTTATAACTGTATGCATGGTATTCGACAACAACTTTATACAACATCAATTACTTAATTACTTTTAAACCTGCGAGCTCACCAACAATTTGGTTGACCATTTTGAGCATATCTTTTCAGGTGATCATGCTAACTGAAGATCTAGGTGTGTTGCCTTAGTGGAGACCCTAGGATGCATTTTGTGGCTAAACTTGGTCTTTTGAAAACAATTGTTGTATCTGTTTCAAACAACATTACACTTTGCAACTTGTTCCCGGTTGTGTGGGAATTGCATACAATGTTATTATCTATGTTTATCTATATCATGTTTATGCTTATGGCTATGTTGTCGTGAATACTGACTAAACACGACACAAGTCCCCTTTTGCTTGGGTGTCGTCATGAAACGCTTGTCATCATTACTATTTTTGCATCTCTATCATTACGATGTGTTATGACGATCCCGTCTGGTTACGCCCCGTGTTTCCGCACTTAGCGGGGGTGTGTACATACTATACTTGACATAAACTAAGCAATTACCTTGAATGACCGTGTTGATGTTTGGACCTTATAGTTTGTTAGATGGTGGCTAGAGGTAAATCTTCAAAGGTTTCTCGAGGTAGGGGTGGTGGTGGATGTGTTTGGACCACGAGTCACAAGTGAAGGGCTAGAGTTAAGGAGACGGCTCATGTACAGCCCGAAACCCCTCATCTGGAGGGTGGGGATGAGAGTGCTAATCTGAGGGACTCAGTGAAGGAGGTTGTGGTGGAAGAGGCTCACCATTTAGACAATCCTACCGTCTGTGGAGACCGAAGTGATCAAAGCGGTACGAGAAGGTGAGAGGAAGGAGAGGAATAGGTCGTCGGGGGAGAAGGAGCAAGAAAAGATTGAGACGGTTGTCTCCAGTAAGGTGGAAGAAGAAGAGATTGTGCATGAGGAAACATGAGGCTGTAACTATGGGGTATCCAAAGATGCAACCCTCGAATTTTGATGAAAATGGCACTACTACTGCTGCTCACTAGTGGGTGACAGATATTGAGGCTGTTCTTGAAATTAGCGAGTATTGGGAGGATCAAAAGTGGAGCTTGTCACTCATTATTTCATGGACTCGACTCTGTGTTGGTAGGACAATATCGTCCATGAAGAGGGTAGTAGAGCGATTAGAAGAATGAGATGGAGTGAGTTGAAGAAGTTGGTGATTGAGAAAATTTTTGTCCTTATCGGGAGGTCGACAAGGTCGAGAGGGAGATCCAACAGCTAGAGGCAGGGACCATGGCATGGCTGGTGCTAAATCAGGGGACACCCTTGTCACGGATGATCAAGAGATACATTCAGGGCTTGTAAACGTATATTCGTGGGCACATGATTTCTGCCCGACCAAGTACGTTTTGGTCGGTGGTTGACCAGGCTGGAAGGTTGTATAATGAAAGGGATGTGGTGCTGGCCGAGGTGAGCAAGAAGAGTGATGGTGAATGGAATTGGAACGGGAAGAGGTTGGGTGTGGTGGGAACGCCTCAAACAACAAGGTTGGAAGGTTGAATGATTGACTTGTAGCCACGATCTAGTGTATGGATGAAGTGGTGTGGCAAGTGTGGAAAGGAGCACACCGAAAAGTCTAGGTGGGGACTGAACGTGTGCTTCAAGTGTGGGAAGACTGACACATGGAAAAAGGATGCAAGGTGGAAAGGTGTTTTACCTGTGCAGAGAGGGCGACATGAGCACGGACTATAAGAATCAAAGGCTAAAAATTCTGGGGCAGCAAAGAAGCCAGGAGGTGAAGGGCAGAAGGCGAGCGCAAGAGCCATCACAATGACCCAAGAGGAGCCTAGGATGTACACCGATGTGGTATCAGGTACGATTCTAGTAAACCAAACTCTTGCCTCTGTGTTATTTGATATTGGTTCTAGTAGGAGTTTCATTTCTACTGTCGTTTGTGCTAAGTTACCTATTAGGAGTAGAAGTATTGATGAGCCCTTCAATGTAGAATCTGCTATGGGCATGTCTACCAGGATTTTGGAGATGATAGAAGGTTGAGACATAGAATTAGAAGGTCATAAGTTTCCTCTTAGACAATTCATGATGACCTTAGGTGGTTTCGTGTAGTCATAGGAAAGGATTGGGTGGTGCACTACGAGGCAAACATTATATGTCGTAAGAAGATGATTAGATTGGCAATGCCCAATGGTAGTTCAGTGACGATTTACAATTTCGAAGGTGATTTCGATGGCGGTGGCGGGAAAGTGCAGGAGACATGGATGTAGTGCCTACTTGGCCTACATGAAGGATGTGGATACGCCAACACCACAACTGTATCATGTACTTGTTTGAATGAGTTCCTAGACGTGTTCCTAGAAGATTTACCAGGTGAGCCACTGGACTGTGAGATCGAGTTTCAAATCAACTTGATACCCGGTACCCAACTTGTTGCTAAGGTGCTGTATTGGCAAGCACCTTTTGAGATGAAGGAATTGATGGAGCAACTGTAAGAGTTGCTGAATAAGGGGTACATTAGAACTGAGTATCTCTCCTTGGGCTGCTCTAGTCTTATTTGTGAAGAAGGACGGTGGTATGAGGATGTGAATCGACTATCGTGAGTTGAACAAGTGATGGTGAAGAATCGGTATCCATTACCAAGGATTGATGACTTGTTGACAAGCTCCAAGGTGCCAGTTGGTTCTCGTGGATAGACCTTCATCTGGTTACCATCAGTTGTAGGTGGAGGAGCATGATATTCCTAAAACAGCTTTTCGCATGCATTATGGGCACTACGTGTTTCTCGTGATGTCTTTTGGTTTAACCAATGCGCTAGTAGCTTTTATGGACTGATGAATCGAGTGTGTAGGCCGATATTGGATAAATTAGTGATTGTGTTCATCGATGATATTATGATTTATTTGAAGAGTGAGGAGGAGCATGCCAATCACATTTTGGAAGTGTTAGAGACGGTAAGAAAGTAGAAGTTATATGCCAAGTTCTCCAAGTGCGCATTCTGGTTGCGCAAAATTTAGTTTTTGGGTTAGGTAGTAAATCCCGAGGGGCTTATAGTGGACCCGACAAAGGTGGAGGCGTGATCCAATGGAATTCTCCAAAGACGCCATCCGAGATCTGGAGTTTCTTGGGGTTGGCGGGCTATTATAGGAGATTCATACAAGACTTCTCTAAGATAGCTTTCCTATTGAGCAAGTTGACCAATAATGATGTGAATTTGCATGTGGTCAAAAGCAAGAGAAGGCCTTCAAAGAGTTAAAGACAAGGTTGACTCAAGCTCCTGTCTTTTCATTACCCAAAGGAAGCGAGGAATTGGTGGTTTTATTTAGATGCTTTTACTCGGGATTAGGTTGCGTCTTGATGCATCGAGGAAAGGTTGTAGCATACGCATCCTGACAGCTGAAAGTTCATGAGGTTAATTACCCTACTCATGATTTGGAGCTAGCAATTGTGGTATACGCATTACAGATTTGGAGGCACTACCTATACGGGACGAAGTTCACTATTATCACTGACCACAAGAGTTTCAAGTACATCTTGAAGCAAAAGGATTTTAATAGAGACAGAGACGATGGTTGGAGCTCATAAAGGATTATGATTGTGAGATCCACTACCATCCGGGCAAGGCCAACGTTGTGGCAGATGCCCTTAACCGGAATGAGAGGCCTGAACCAATTTAGGTGAACGCTTTCCAATTCATTATGTTAAATGACATTTTTGAGGATGGCACGGGTGGAGCTACTTAAAAATTTTATGGGATGAAGCAATCAAGAAGTTTCATGATGAGGCGTTGAAAAAAGATCATCTTAACTCCGAAAGGATGAGAGGTTTAGTCACGAAATTGGGCTAGAACACTCTCGGTGTTAGAACTGATTCGGGCAAATGTGGATTCGTTGTTATGGGGATCTACGTGGGAAGATCACGAACAAAGCTCATAAGACTCGATACTCCATAAATCCTAGTGCAACGAAAATGTATCAAGATATGAAGAAAGATTATTGGTGGCTGTGTAAGAAACGTGACGTAGTGGAGTACGTGAGTAAGTGTCTTACTTGCTTACAAGTGAAGGCGAATCATTAGAAGTCGTACAGGAAGATCACACCTTTTTATATACCTAATTGGAAGTGGGAGCATATCCCCATTGACTACGTAACGAAGGTACCGCATTCTGCAAACTGTATGATGCCATATAGGTGATAGTTGATCATCTGAGAGATCACTTCCTATAGATCTGAGACACGTATTCCTTTGAGAGACTCGCAGATCTATTCATCAAGGAGATTGTAAGTCGCCATGCTCTACATGTATCTATCATGTCTCATGGTGACACTTGGTTTACATCCATGTTTTCGAAGGGATTTCATGATGCGATGGAATGAGGTTACATATGAGCATGGCTTATCATCCTTATACAGATGGCTAGTCAGAAAGGACCATTCAAATGCTTGAGGATATCCTTCGTGCGTCATTGATTTTGGAGGAAGTTGGGATGACTACTTACCGTTAGCTAAATTCTCATATAACAATAGTTACCATGCCAACATTGGCATGCCTCCTTACGAGATGCTATAACGTAGGAGATGTAGAACACCTGCTTGTTGGGGTGATATTTGCCATAAAGTGTTACGGAGCGTCGACGTGATCAAGGCTAGGACAAAGAATCTGTAAAGGATTAAGGCCTTTGTGAAGGCGGTTAAGGATAGGCAAAAGTCGTACAGACCGATTGAGTTCAAGGTGGGTGTTAGAGTTATGCTATATGTCTCACCTTGGTAGGGGATCACTCGATTTAGGAGCTATGGAAAATTTTGCCTAAGATACATAGGGCCTTTCCAAAATCTTTGCTCGAGTAGGAGAGGTGGCCTAGAAGTTGGAGTTGCCTAGTGAGTTAGGTCGAATTCTTCGGACATCCATGTATCTCACTTGAGAAAATTCTTAGCGACAAGGATATAGTGGTGCCTTTGGAGGACATTGAAGTGGACGAACAACTCAATTATGTGGAGCAACCAATGGCAATCATTGATCATAAATAGAAGAGGCTAAGGAATAAACTGGTTCCCTTAGTGCGAGTACAGTGGAAGCACACGAAGGGATCAGAGTCCATTTGGGATGTTGAGGCGGAGATGAGGCAGCATACCTTGAATTATTCAACGACTAACAGGTTTCGAGGATGAAACCTAAATAAGGAGGGTGGACTTGTAATGCCCGGAATAGAGTCAAAACGAGCTAATTAATATTAATGGGCTTAGCCGGGATTATTTGATGAAAATTAGCGGAAAATGGATTATGGACTGAGTAAACCTCACGAGTTATGTGTTAGACAAGTTTAAGGTCCCGTGTACACCTCGTATATATAAACCGATCAGCAAGAGCAACTCTCACTTGCAACTCAAGCACCCAACTTCTATAGAGAGAGAGTTTAGAGAGAGAAAGTGGAGAGGAAATAATGATTCAACTCTTGGTTAATAAAGTGATTGAAGATCGGTGTTTGTGGACATCAAAACAACAAGAAAAAAACAAGAATTCAAGTAAGAAACATCATTTAATCTTGCAAAACACATGTTTTTGTGTAACAAAACTTGTAAAATCTTGATATAGCTTCATGGATGATAAACCAAGGATTTGGATGTAAAAGGTTGAAGTTTTGGATATAAAATGGACTGATTCATAATTTCAGCCCATTCTGCAAAACTATGGGCTTGTCCGGTGTAATTGCGTGGTCGACCATGAAAGGATCATACATGCCAATTCAATTGGTCAGTTGATGGTTGTCTGTTGGAAATTCCCACAAGTCCAAGAACTAATGTGGATGAAGTATCTGCTGAGAAGACCAAGTGTTGGCTAACCGCACTTGTACATTCGGAAGACATAGAACAAATGCTCACAAGTGTTTGTTCTTCGCATTAACAATTGCGTATAGCCTAAAAGACATGCAGACATGTCTTCCACATCCGTATTTGTAAAAGCGTATAGCCGGACAACAAATACGCATAAATATTTGTTCTTTCGCATTAGTCAATGCGGATGACCATCTACTAATGCGGAAGACAAATGAAGAAATGTTGATGAAATTTAACTCATCCGCATTTGTCAATGCAGATGAACAAAAGAAATGTTGATAAAGACTTAGACTAGTTCTAATGTATAGGTCAGGGGTAGTTTAGTCATTCTTTAAAAACGCATCTTGTCAGCCTGTAAATAGAATAGAAAACCTCGTCATGAGGTGACTGTTAATAGAAAATTAGTACATTTTATGTCTTACATTCTCAAGGTTTATTGTTACTTTTTAATGCTCACACCCTAACACTTTTTGTAATCAATCACCTTTATCAATACAAACAAGTATTTATTGCATTGAATGTTTCTTGATTGATTGATTCTGCCATACTACCATTAACTCGATCATCATATTCGATCCTAGTGAGAATATCAATCTCACGACCCAATCAATTGGTACTAGAGCTTTGGCCCTCGGTTCTCTTTTAGATCTACCCAAGATCTGAATAGAATTTGATTGATCTGTGATTGAGTTGCTAATAGAGTGTTCTATCACCTCTACTTAGTAAGCTGCAAAAAAAACCTCTTTAATACTGTTCTACTGTTGGATTCTGTGTGCCCAAGACACTTAGAATATTGATGTGGTTAGTACGTTATGATCCAAGTCGGGTTATACCCAACAACAAGCTTGGCAAACACCAATTAAATATTTAATGATGATGTGATCATGCAATTAAATATTCACACCAATTTAGAAAAAATGGGTTTTCTAAATAAGTTGCATGTAAGTGGGAACAACTTATTAGGATATTTTGTTCAACAATATTATTTGATGTGTTGTTTAAATTAGTTAGATGACACCAAATATTAAGTGAGAAATTACAGCTTATAAATTAAATGGTTAATTGTATAAGTATGTAATTACATTTATATATCTTGTACATACAATTATTGTATGTCTAGTATAAATGACATTTCAATGTGTGATAGTTTTGAGAGGGAAAAGGGTTTTAAACCCCTTCTTGGCCGCCCCTCCCCTCTCATTCTATTGGACCAAACATGTTTTGACCACCAACACACATTTAATTGAGTCTTGGACTCAAAAATCAGATGAACCACACACATTACATGCAATTTTGAAAAAAAAAAAAACCTCTCTCAAGGTCTCGGCTCAACAGCAGCCTTTGAAGGAGTTTTTGTCTTGATTTGGTGATCTCTCCCTAGCAAGAGTTGTGTATGCTTCACAAGGCTTGGGGTATAAGCACTTGAGGACTCCTCCTTGAAGTCTTGGCCAAAAGAACAAGCATCAAACACCTCATTTTGGTCGACATTTGCTGCTGGAACAAGGTAGTTGTCACAGCTTGTTCAAGCTGTGATTTTATGTACGTTTATGTATTGTCATAGCTTGTTTCATTCACATACATGATCCTTTTGTTTGGGTTTGCTTTTCTACATTAAATGGACACTAAGAACATGAAATATTCAGCTTTAAAATGGGTTTTAAAGCTATATATATGTCCGCTGCGTTTTTCTGAAAGTTTAAATGTTAAACATGGATTTTGTGTTCTTGCAAACCCGTCAATGGCATCAAGAGCCGGTTATGTGGATGACTTGCTTGTTTTGTCTTTAAAATTGGTTTTAAAGCATGATTATAAAGTAGTTATAGACTGATTTTGGGCTGTTATTGTTTGGTTGAATGATTCCCCAACTTTCAAGATCGTATCACACATGCTAGTGATTAGATCTTGAAAGAAACATATTTTGATGTGTTGATTGTTTAGACAATGTTTAAAACCAAAAATTTCAGTTTATGTTGGCTGAAATTTGGTGGTTTTAAAAGGGGTTTCATTAGATGTTTTGATGTTATGATCATTGGATGATAAAGTGCATAACCTAGCCATTGACCTTGTGATGTTTGGATGCTTGTGTTGGTTGTATTCATTCATTCAATTTGGTTGTAATTTTGTTTCATTATTTGGGTTGTAATTATTCATTCATTTGGGTTTGTAATAGATTAGGTGCATTTCTTTTATTAGAAAAATGTATTAGGATACAATTTTGTAAAAGGAAGATGCACGAGTTCAAGACCCGAAGATGGACATCAAAGACATGGAACTTGAAGCATATGGATGCAAGTTCAAGTGGGGTCCAAGATGACCTGCATTTTGTGATTGTTTTCAACCTTACCTAAGACCTTATGACAACACTTGTGATGGCAAACAAGTGTTGTCAACTTAGTAGCTATGGTTATGCACTCATGTTTGTATATATATGCTTGTTTGATCGTTTGTTGTTTGATTGTTTGGTTTGTATTTGAATATTCATAACAACTCATTAACAAACTTAACAAGCTGAAAATTATTGGTTCTTAAAAGTTAATAAAAGTAATTAAAGTGGTTTAATGACTTTAAAGATTAAAATTGGTTTTAATCAAAGAACCATAGGGTACCTTGTATTTGAAAGCATACAAATACAAGTACATAGAGTTTTCTAAACTAGAATTAAGAAATCTCTAAAATTTTAAAAACGAGATCAACACCGTCCTTTTACACAACACTTGAGTCACTTGGGAACTCTTAGTGGGATAAAGGTCACCCAACCATTTTGAGGGAACTTGTGATTTGAGGTGAGAATGCCTTACTTATGGGATAAAGGTCACCTAACCATTTGTTTTGGCAAACTCACACGTGGGTGTAAGTAGGATGTCTTGATTTGCAAACCATGTTAAATGGATCACCTACAATGTGGTTTCCAAATGGTGTTGATGGGATTTTCATGCCGACTTTACATATGATGTTCAAGAGTCGATCCCATACCTCTAGAAGTTGCAAATGGTTGCAATCGTCAAACGTTGACCACCTTATTAATTTAAAACGTGGGATAAAGGTCACCTAACCACAATTTAAATGTAATATTGGGTTCTAGATTTTAATATAAAAGTCTTGTAAGACATTTGTTATTAAAATTACAATATCGAAAATACTTAATAAAACTTTGTTAAATTTTGTAGATGGCCTCTAATAATGATAATTCCGATAACTCATCCGCGTCCAACCAATCCCTACGAGCGATCCTCCAAAAGGAACGTCTAAACCATAACAACTTCATCGATTGGTATCGAAACTTGAGAATTGTTCTCAAGCAAGAGAGACGATCGTATGTTTTAGACGACCCTGTCCCCGATCAACCTAGCGAGGATGATGAGGAGGCCTTTAATGATTGGCTGAAATACACTGAGGACTCCGTCCAAGTGTCTTGTCTCATGCTAGCGAGCATGACTCCGGATCTCCAAAAGGAGTATGAACACCACGGGGCTTATGACATGATAACCCAGCTGAAGGAAACGTTCCAACAGCAAGCAAGGGTTGAGCGCTTCGAAACGGTTCGAGCGCTCCATGCATGTCGTATGGACGACAACCAATCTGTTTCATCTTATGTACTTAAGATGAAAAGTCACATTGACCGCCTCGAGAGGCTTAATTGTCCCGTCTCGAAGGAATTGGCCACGGATTTGATCCTCAATGGCCTTACCAAAAGGTTCGAGACATTCGTGTTGAACTACAACATGAATGCTTGGGACAAAAGCATTGGTGAGCTTCACTCAATGCTCAAAACGGCCGAGGCGGCCATGGGTAAAAGGGTTTTACCGTTCTCACCATCAATGAAGGTGGGAACAATAAAAGGCCTCGTCCCGCACCCAAGGCAAAGGTTGCCAAGGGTAAGGGACCCGCTTGGGGAAAAGGGAAAGGGGTGGCAAGGGTGCCACCCAAACCACAAGAGAAAAGGCAAAAGGTTGCCACTAATGACCCATGCTTCAAGTGTGGGGAGATTGGACATTGGGCAAGGAATTGTCCCGTCCATCTCCAAGAGTTGAAAGCAAAGAGGGATGCCGGGCAGACCTCAGGTACAATATACATGATCCATATTGATTTAACATGATATCCTCTAACACATGGGTATTAGATACCGGATGTGGAACTCACATTTGCAATTTGTTGCAGGGGTTCAAAAGAAGTAGTGACTTCAAGAAAGGGGATGTGAGCCTCTACATGGGCAATGGGGCTAAAGTTCAAGTAGAAGCCCGTGGTGACTACATCTTGAAACTTCCAAATGGTTTGGAAGTAATTTTGAGCAATGTTTTGTATGCTCCTAGTTTGACTAGGAATATTATCTCTGTAGCCCTGTTAAAACAATTTGGATATGTATTATCATTCGTTGAGGAAAATATCCATGTTTCTTTTAATGAAATGTTCTATTTTAAAGCTATTCCCATTAATGGTATTTATGAATTGGTTCATGAAAATACTTTAAATAGTTCATTGTACCAAACTAACACCAAGAAACTCAAGTTGGACTTAAGTGATACCTATCTTTGGCATTGTCGTCTTGGCCATATAAACAAGAAACGTTTACAAACACTTCAAAAGAATGGTCTTTTAAAAACAAATGAATATGATTCATTTGATGTTTGTGAATCTTGTTTACAAGGTAAGATGACTAAGGCACCTTTTAGTGGGACTACCGAAAGGGCAAAGGATTTATTAGGAATCATACATTCGGATGTATGTGGTCCTTTTAAGCCAATGACTAGGAATGGTGAAAGATACTTCATTACCTTTACTGACGATTATAGTCGCTATGGGTATGTGTACTTATTAAGGCACAAAGATGAAGCTTTTGAAATGTTCAAAATCTTCAAGAATGAAGTAGAAAATCAACTCAACAAGTCAATTAAAGTTCTCCGTACCGATAGAGGAGGTGAATACCTAAGTGAAGCTTTTCAAGATCATCTTAGGAGTTGTGGGATTGTCTCACAGCTTACTCCACCTGGAACACCACAACATAATGGTGTGTCTGAGAGGAGGAATCGAACCTTATTGGATATGGTCCGATCTATGATGGCTAGAAGCTCATTACCTCTATCATTTTGGGGTTTCGCTTTGCTCTCCGCGGCCCGTATTCTAAACATGGCCCCAACCAAAAAGGTGGAAAGGACACCTTTTGAGATATGGCATGGAAGAGTTCCATCCCTATCGTACTTAAGGGTTTGGGGATGTGAGGCTTATGTTAAGACTCCCACCCCAAACAAATTGGATGTCCGATCCACCAAGTGTATCTTTATTGGATATCCTAGAGATTCCATGGGATATTATTTCTATGATCCAATGGAACAAAAAGTGTTTGTTGCCAGAAAGGGTGAGTTCTTAGAAGCAAAGTTCCTTATGGAAGGAACTAGCAGTAGAACAGTGGATCTTGAGGAAGATCAAGAACCACAGCCCGATGCACGTTTGGTTGAAACTAGCACTCAACATGAGGATGTTGAGGATGGTCAAGTGGTTGATCAATACACACAACACGTTCGCAGAAGTGGTAGAACTAGTAATCCACCAGAAAAATATGGATTTTTCATGGATGGATGCTATGTGATAGATTCTGATGAACCAACCACATACCATGATGCAGTGTCCAATACGGATTGTGACAAATGGCTAGAAGCCATGAACGTTGAGATGCAATCCATGTATGACAATCAAGTATGGGACTTGGTTGTACCACCTCTTAACTCCAAAATAGTTGGATGTAAGTGGGTTTTTAAGAAGAAAACGGATATGCATGGAAACTTGGATACTTATAAAGCTAGACTTGTAGCAAAAGGTTTCACTCAAACTCAAGGGGTTGATTATGATGAAACCTTCTCACCTGTTGCGATGCTAAAGTCTATAAGGATATTGTTTGCCATAGCTGCTCATTATGATTATGAGATTTGGCAAATGGATGTCAAAACGCTTTCCTAAATGGATACCTTGAGGAAGATGTCTATATGGTTCAGCCTGAAGGTTTTGTCGATCCAATACATCCTAATAAAGTATGCAAGTTAAAGAAATCAATCTATGGATTGAAACAAGCATCGAGAAGCTGGAATCACCGTTTTGATGAGGAAGTAAAGAAATTTGGTTTCATCAAAAACGCTGATGAGGCTTGTGTGTATAAGAAGGCTAGTGGGAGCACAATAACTTTCCTAGTATTGTATGTTGATGACATACTGCTATTTGGAAATGACATTCCAACCTTGGAAGGTGTAAAAACCTGGCTTGGAAGTTGTTTTTCCATTAAGGATCTTGGTGAAGCCGCCTATATTCTGGGAATAAAGATCTATAGGGATAGATCAAGGCGGTTGATTGGTTTGAATCAAAGTGCATATTGATAAAATCTTGAAGAGGTTCAAGATGGAGAATTCTAAGAAAGGTACCGTACCTATTCAAAGAGGAACTATATTGAGTACGACTCAATGTCCAAGCTCAAAGGAAGAGCAAGATAAAATGAAGGCAATCCCATACGCATCTGCTATAGGATCCATCATGTATGCAATGATATGCACTCGACCGGACGTGTCATGCGCCTTAAGCATGACAAGCCGTTACCAGCAGAATCCTGGAAACAGTCATTGGATGGCTGTTAAGAACATACTTAAGTACCTAAGGAGGACAAGAGATATGTTCCTGATCTATGGATCTGGTGACGAGGAACTCGTAGTAAAAGGTTACACGGATGCGAGTTTCCAAACCGATCGTGATGATTCACGGTCTCAATCGGGATACATTTTTATTCTGAATGGAGGAGCTGTCTCTTGGAAGAGCTCCAAACAGGATGTGGTGGCTCTATCAACTACAGAATCAGAATATGTCGCCGCCTCATTGGCAGCTCAAGAAGCTGCATGGTTGAAGAAATTCATTGCCGATCTGGGGGTTGTCCCTTCCATTCAGGAACCCCTAGAGATCTTTTGTGACAACGAGGGTGCGATTGCACAAATCAAGGAACCCCGTGCTCATCAAAAGACCAGGCACATTGAGCGGAGATTCAACTACATACGAGATGAAGTTGAAAAGGGAAAGATATGTATTCGCAAAGTTCACACGGATCAAAACGTTGCGGATCCTCTCACGAAGCTCCTTGAAAAGGCAAAGCATGAATGTCATACTTGTGCCATGGGACTTCGATATTCTAGTGATTGGATTTGATCTATAAATTTTGTATTTGGATATGTGGAACTTTCTATTATTTGAATAAAATTATTTGGTTATAATGTTTCAAATAATATTCCAATTTAGCATGTTTAATCCATGAGTAAAATGTTTACTCTAAATGTCCGTAGTCGTTCACACTTGTGGGAACAAGTTTGAAGGTAAGACTATTATGAACTTGGATTGGTTGATATTCATAAGGATGAATATAGAGCAATGGGTTGCTACCAAGGTTCATAGATATTTGTGGGATACAAATATTGGACTAACCCGCATCTCAAATTTTACTACATGGAATCTTATTGATTGATCATAAGTAATTTTGAGTAAAGGCGAATATCATTTGGTATCCTCCGACCTGAGATACATATTGGTTTTGATATTCACCAAGTATTATACCTTGAGCTTCTTCTTCACTGTTCTGAAATAGTGGACAGTACATAAGGGTATATTCAGGTATGACATAAGGTGTCTGTGAGAAACATATGTAGTCAAGATGGAATTTGTTCCTCTTATTCGTTGAGAGTTAGATGTCTAAGGCCTGATAAGTTACATCAACAAGAAATGATCATTCCGTGTTCTTGGATTTGACATGACATCTGAAACAAAAGGATAGATGATTGATTCACCTAAATCATTTCAAGTAGGGTACTTGAAAGGGATGATGTTATTGAATGGCTACAAGTCATGCGTATTAAGGGTAGTGAACCATTGTTAGGTGGTATTTACTGCTTGCATCAATCTTCTATGAATCTTGGGCAAGTGGGAGATTGTTGGATTCTGTGTGCCCAAGACACTTAGAATATTGATGTGGTTAGTACGTTATGATCCAAGTCGGGTTATACCCAACAACAAGCTTGGCAAACACCAATTAAATATTTAATTGATGATGTGATCATGCAATTAAATATTCACACCAATTTAGAAAAAATGGGTTTTCTAAATAAGTTGCATGTAAGTGGGAACAACTTATTAGGATATTTTGTTCAACAATATTTGATGTGTTGTTTAAATTAGTTAGATGACACCAAATATTAAGTGAGAAATTACAGCTTATAAATTAAATGGTTAATTGTATAAGTATGTAATTACATTTATATATCTTGTACATACAATTAATTGTATGTCTAGTATAAATGACATTTCAATGTGTGATAGTTTTGAGAGGGAAAAGGGTTTTAAACCCCTTCTTGGCCGCCCCTCCCCTCTCATTCTATTGGACCAAACATGTTTTGACCACCAACACACATTTAATTGAGTCTTGGACTCAAAAATCAGATGAACCACACACATTACATGCAATTTTGAAAAAAAAAAAAAACCTCTCTCAAGGTCTCGGCTCAACAGCAGCCTTTGAAGGAGTTTTTGTCTTGATTTGGTGATCTCTCCCTAGCAAGAGTTGTGTATGCTTCACAAGGCTTGGGGTATAAGCACTTGAGGACTCCTCCTTGAAGTCTTGGCCAAAAGAACAAGCATCAAACACCTCATTTTGGTCGACATTTGCTGCTGGAACAAGGTAGTTGTCACAGCTTGTTCAAGCTGTGATTTTATGTACGTTTATGTATTGTCATAGCTTGTTTCATTCACATACATGATCCTTTTGTTTGGGTTTGCTTTTCTACATTAAATGGACACTAAGAACATGAAATATTCAGCTTTAAAATGGGTTTTAAAGCTATATATATGTCCGCTGCGTTTTTCTGAAAGTTTAAATGGTTAAACATGGATTTTGTGTTCTTGCAAACCCGTCACATACGTTGTCACCTTCAAGAACAAAGCAGTCGTCTTCATATTTGAAGCTATGAACATTTAATATAACAAAAAAAATTTGCAACAGAAACTCAGAAACAACAACAGATCTAATTCATTGAGACAGTCTTGGACTACTTGAACTAGTTCGACAAATTGAACTTAAAAATGATCAAAACATCATTTAAACAAGTTAAAAAAGAACTATTAAAATGGATGCACAAAACTTTTCAGAACATGGTCATACTCCTAAACCTTCCATACTTAAACATAATATGAGTTTAAGCAATGAAAAATTAAATTCATGAATTACATAACAAGTCTAAATCTGGACAATTGGTTCTCAATATCCAAAGGGCCTCACATTAGGGATATACTGTCTGCTGATTAAGCTGCCATCTACAAAACATCTAGAATGCCTATTGTGGATCTAAGTCTTGATGATGATAAGTACAAAATTATTATGGTTGATCTCAAAGCTTACTCCATACTCACTCAAGCACTAAAAATGGATGTACTGAAAAGACTTGAAAAGTATGGAATTGCTAGAGCAGTATGGGATGCATTACTTATTATGTGTGACGGAAGCTGTGAAGTTGATAAAATTAAAAAGGATAACCATGTTAATTAGTATGAAACCTTTCATCAATCCAAAGGGGAGTCCATCTCTAAATAGCTGCATAGATTTGTGCAGTTGGTAAATGACTTAGAGATCATGGGAGTAACTTATAAAGTCAAAGAGTTAAACAAGAAGATGCTTCACAGTCTTCCAGAAAACTAGAAACAAAATGTGACAATGCTGAAAAAACTCTTGATCTTGAGAGTACTACCCTGGATATAATGGTAGCCAAGATAGAAGCACTAGAGCTTGATAAAAGAAGCAGAAACATAGTTGGACCAAGAGTAATTGAAGCATATAAGTTCCTTCAGACACTCACACTATGGAAAATACATTCATTATTGAGGAGGATGATTTTCTTTCCTCAAGAGATCTATCGAAGACTATAGGATTCATTGCAACTCCACTAACCAAGAAGCCATCAACATCTGCAGGATCGTTGAAGGGTGTGAGTTACAACACAACAATACAAAGAGGAGATTAACCAAACTTTAATCAAACAGTAAACTGGATTAACAAGGTAAGACACTAAGAACACAAGTAATGAAAGAGACAGAAACACAAAGAACACAAGTATATGGTTTTTCAAGAATGCAGTATATTGCTTTCTCTATGTTCTATTACAAGTGTTACAAAGCATAAATAAAAGATACAAGAACATGAGATACTTATACTACATCCTACAGCTGGCTATACTTTGAAAGCCAGCTGGATACAATTGACTAGACACAAACAAAATCAATTGTAGAGTCAAAAGGCAGATTGCCTTTTGACTTGTGACTATGACATGCCATAGCTCACATCCTTTTCTATTACAAAAAGGATAAAGTACATAAAGTAGAAAGTATACAGACTCAAGACCTCAATGTACAGTTACCAAAAGCATGGACCTTTTCACCAAACCATGTTAGTTGGTGACTTGCAGAGTTGCAGCGGAAAGGTGTCCAGCTTTATGGAACAGTACATCAGATAAAGCATATGTTAAAAGTCTTTGGAAGAAATCTGTCTTCATGAACTTGAAACTTCAGAAGACTTTGTCTCTGAGGCTTCGGAAGACTTCATCTTTGGCTTCGGAAGATGTTGGTCTTGGCTTCGGAAGATTTCACACTTAGAGTATTTGTGTTGCACATGTGAAACTTCCGAAGCATTCCACTTCAATGCACTTGTGCAGCATGCAGGAGAGACTAAAGATGTTTAGGTTGCATCAGCCTCTTCATTAATCTCTACAAACTCCCCCTAGGCTAATGCTACCAAAACACTTAAGAAAACTTCTGATATTAACAGTCCTCATTAGGATGATCACCATTCCTTTCTTCATAAGTTGATCAGGATCCTTCAGGCTGTCAAAGTGTCTTCTCATGTCAAAGAGATCATGCAGAGGCAACTGAAACATATCTTTCCATGTATAAATCTCTTCAATGCCTTGATCTCTAATAACATGCCATCTTTTTGGATTTGTGGTCTATGTCCAAGACAAGATGGGTCTTCATGATGCTAAAGGAGCTACTAAAGTTGAAATTGGTTGAGCATCCTCTGGCTGCACATCCTCAGGTTGTTCTGATTCATCATGAGGTTCAGAAGAGGATGCAGGCTTCTTCTTCTTCTTAGACTTTGGTTTAGAAGCCATCCTCTTCTTTCTCTTTCCAAATTTTAACTGAAAAGACTGGCCTGCAACACTAGATTGATATTTACTGTCTCTCTCAGTTGCGACTTCCTCTCTCTTAGGCTCAAAAGGAGAGGGAGGTTGACCCTACTGTGGACCAGAAGATCAAGCTTGCTGAGCATTAGCAGGAGGTCCGGGTTGTGTTGTGTTTGTTTGTTCAACCTTAACCTCCACTTCAGGTGGGGCCTGACTTGGAGTGGAGTGTAAGTCAGTGAGCACTTCACTCTTGATCTTCTGCTTGATTACACTGATATGCTCATCCATAGTGATAGAGACATGGGTCTAATTCTCCTTCCGGAGAATCCATACAGCTTCAAGAAGCTCATCATCCTCTGCCTATCAGCAGACTTCTTCATGCTATTTTGGATGATGGCTCTTGACTTTGCAGCTTCTTCCCTCATCTTCCTCTTTGTTGTCTTTCTTTCCTTGACTAGCTCAAGCTCAAGTTGTTTTAAATACTCAAACTCAACATAGTCATAAGGTAAGGGAAGGAGTGCATCTGCCTGATAGACACCTGTGGCGCTCAGGTAGTTAATCATCTTGATTCTGTCTTCTTCCTTATCTACCTGAGGTTCTTGTTGAACCACATCCTCTTGTTCAGGGCTTTCTTGAACTGGTGAGAGGGTAGGCATACCTATGTACAGTCTTTTTCTTTTTCTTTCTTCTTTGATCTGTACTAGGAGTTTTGCATCTTCTGCCTCCTTCTTCTCTCTTGACCTTTCCAGATCAACCAGCTCATTCAATTCATCCAAGGGGAGAGAAATGATATTATCTATGTCATAGTTCCTAGTCTGCAGATAGTTAATCCTGACTGCCCTTAACTCATCATTCTGAGTATCTGGTGTGGGGGCAGCCCTGATTGCAGACTCCATGAATCTTGGAGACTCAGTAGAGGAACCTTCTCCCCTTAGCCTCCTTTTCCTCTCTCTCTCCTCCTCGTCAATCTCCTCAGATGTCATTTTTCTTTTCCCTTTGTCACTCACAGACCTTTGTGACTCAGGGTGGAGAGAGCTTTGGGCTTTATTGCTCATTGCAGCATCTGAGCTCAGGCTAGAGAGAGGTTGAGAAGCACCTTCACCAGCAGGTGTCTTGGAAGGAATATGGATCTTTGCAGCAGTTGGAGATGATGAGACAGGGCTCTCAGGTTCTGTCACTGGGCCTTCAGTCAAGGTTTCCCCTATGAGCTAATCTTAGGGTCTGTCTCAACATCCAGTTGACCGATGACATTGCCTGATTGCCTTAGTCTCCTTCTTAGGCTGAACTCTGCAATGATCCTATCTTGGAATCTTCTAGCCATTCTGTCAGCTTGTCTTGATTGGCTTGGGTTGACAAGTGGCATGTTGACTAGATCCAGACCTTCATAGTAGTTCAAGGTCTAAAAATTAAAAACTTCTTGCTGTCCTTGAACTCTTATGAGTATGAGAGCCTTCCAGTTGTTGTCATACCTCCATCCAATGATGTGATTAAAGGATGATGAAGGTGACATGGCTCTTGGTATCCCATCCTCAAATAGACTCTGTATGAAGGAGTCTGTGTAGTCCACATCAATGTGATCTAGAGGAGGTTGCTGAGAATGCACAGTTGCAAGTGAGGATGGTGAGTCCTCAATGTCCATTCTCTCAGAGGAACTCCGAGGTTCTGTGGCTGTAAAGACTTTCTCCCCCTTTTTGGTAGCATCACCCACTTGCATAGGTGAGCTGGAGGATAGATCAATCACATCCACAGGTTCTTGTGTTCCTGGTTGAGCTCTCCTTAAGGGTCTCCCAGCTAGTTTTTCCTTAAGATATGAAATCTCAAGTTGCTGATCATTGATCCTATTGCTTAAGGTAGTCACCTGAGATACAAGGTGACTGAAATTTGAGACTAAATAGGTGCATGTTTTGGATAGTTGTTGCACCTTTAGTCTCAGATCCCCTCATCATCATCAGAAGAATCACTGGGGCTGGAGAAGATTTGACCAGAGTCCTTTCTCTCATGACCAGTTCTGAGTTCTTGGCTACTGGATTTCCTCTGCTTACTGGCAGTCTCAGTTGAGATGTCAGTAGGCTGAGTTGCCATAGTTGAGGTCTTAATGATGTAATCACTTGCAGAAGTGAGAGCCTCTTCCATATGGACATCCTGAACAGGGTCAGGAGTGTCCACCAAGTTGTGGGTGACTGATGTGGGATAGATATAGGAGACTCAGGAGTATTCAGCTCTCTTTGAGTAGGGGAAAAGAAGAGAGACTCATTATACTCACGGAAACCTAGATCTTCATCAGTATAGAAGTCAAGGTTTGGAATTGGTTGGTTGAGATGTATATGCTGGGGATGGTAACTGTCCCCTGAAGGTTGATCACTTGAGTGTTGAGACTCAGAGTGATGGCTTAAAGTAGTAGAGCTAATTAGCTCATCAGGCTGAGCATGAGGAATCTCAGCACTGATTCTAGAAAAGATGGGAGTGGTCTGCTCCTCAGGAGAAATGGGAGCTCCAGTATCCACTTCTTCCAGTATTCGTGAGTATACGGGGGCCTCCTCAGACTGAATAGTCTGAGCAGTGGTTTGTGTAGATTTTCTTTGGTAGGTGATGGATATTTGAGGCTGTGTAGGTGGTTGGAAAGCAGCAGGTGTGGGTTCAACACTAGCTTGTGCTGCTAGGTTGTCACCTTGAGCAATGAGCTCTAACAATTTTGGGACTAGGGCTGTTTCTACCTCAAAGAATCCAACAGTGGACTTTCTCAATGTTTTAAAGATGTCGGGCTTCATCTGTCCCAATTTAAGAGTGTTACCTGTTTCCCTTAACTTTGAGCCCAGTTCACAGTTAAGAATGTACTGGACATATCTAGGAAACATGTAGTACTCTAAGGAGTCTAAATTAGCAAGCAAATTTGTATAAACAAATTGAGAGTACCTGAATTTGACCCCTTGAACCATTCCATGGACTATGAAGGAGAGATCTTCAGGAATTTGGTCCCATCCACCATGCTTGTTTGATAAGCTATGAATGACCACATGGAGCACGAATCTCCATTTGGATGAGACCTTCCCTTTCCTGAAGGTCTTTACAGAGAAATCTCCCTCGTAGCCCATCTGCTCAAAGGAATGATTTACAGCTTCCTTTGGGAAGAACACCTCACCTTCTTCATCATCCAGCTGAAGATGTAAGTTGATGATGGCCAAAGTGATGATTGTTCTCCCCTGCACTGTGGCAGACAGTGCCTTCTCCCCGTCCATAATGACCTCTTGGTAGGTCTTCCAGAATTCAAGCAACTGATCCTCATAGAGGGGAGGATCAATGGTTAGGGAGGTGAAGTAGTGGGACAGAGACAAGAAACGACAAACCTCTGAGAAATGAGGATCTTTCTCACAGCATAACAGAGCATCTTGATTGTGTTGTCTGTGTAGCTGCATGGTAAAGTTGGGATCATTTCTGTGAGCAAGGTTAGCCATTGTGAGGTAGCTTAAGAATGAAGAAAGAAGAAAGAAAGAATTTTCAGAGAGAAAATTTTGGGTTTAGGTTGGAGGAAGAGCAGATGATTGAAGAGGGGGAAACCGTTGGGTTTTATGAGAGAGGGATTTCAGATAAAGTTTAATGAAAGACGATAAACTTTGAAATCCGGATGTCGGTCCCACCTCAAAAAAAGTAGTTTACTTTTTGCTCAAAAAGTAGTTTTCTTGGAAATCAACAAGCTTCCAAAGGTAAATTATCTTTGGAAGTTTTAATGAAAAAGCTTCCGAAGCTAAAATGACTTCGGAAGAATTTCCTGAGGGTATTTGATGATTTTGCTTCGGAAGGAAAAATTAAGACTTGAGTGCTTTGTATAGAGATCAACAAATCTTCCGAGAGTTAGTTATTGCTTGGGAAGGAAAAGGTCCTTGAAAATAAGTAAGTGTCTAAGATAACTATTTAAGCTTCGGAAGATAAAATTGAAATTCTTCCGAAGGTATATTTCTTAGACAGTTAAATATTTTGAAGGTGTGATTTTCTTCCGAAGTTAAAATGCATAACTTCCAAAGTATAAAATCATCAATTAATCTAAGGAAAGTCTTCCAATCCAAGAGAAAAACATGAGCTTATCAAGATGATAGACTAGACAACTTAGAACACACATTTTTTAATAAATAATAAGAATTAGTTTTAAGAAAAATTTATTCAAGGTTGATCATCCCAATAGCTGATATTAGATATTTAAATCCTTGTTCATCAAAAGCCTTTGTAAACAAATCAGCATATTGTTCATCTGTGTGAACCTTGACTAGTTTAATTAATCTTTTTTCATAATTATCTCTTATTAGATGATACCTAATATTGATGTGCTTTGTCCTTGAGTGCTTCACAGGGTTCTCTGTAATTGAGATAGCATTGTTGTTGTCTATGTGGATTGGAGTCTCCTTGAAATTTAACCCATAGTCTAGCATTTGATTCTGAATCCAAAGCACTTGAGCACAGCAGCTAGCGGCAGCAATGTATTCAGCTTCAGCAGTTGATGCAGAGGCACAGGATTATTTCTTGCATTGCCATGAGACAACCCTTCCACCAAGAAATTGACATCCCCCAGATGAAGACTTTGCAGTCATATTGCAACCACCATAATCAGTATATGTATAAGCATACAGATTGAAGTTAGAATTCTTGGGATACCATAGACCAAGTGTTCATGCACCTTTGAGGTATCTTAGAATCCTTTTGACAGTGATAAGATGAGACATCTTAGGGTTGGCTTGATATCTTGCACAGATGCATGTAGCAAACATGATATCAGGCCTACTAGTAGTAAGATACATAAGAGACCCAATCATAGCCCTGTATAAGTGTTCATCTACACACTCCTCCTCAAGATCAGGACCAAGGGAGTGGTTTCTGGCTATGGGTGTCTTAGCAATCTTACAGTCAGTCATATTGAACCTTTTGAGTATGTCATGAACATACTTTGACTGACTTATGAAGATGCCATATTCAACTTGCTTCACTTGAATTCCAAGAAAGAAATTGAGTTCCCCCATGGCACTCATTTCAAATCTGTCTTACATCAGCTTCTCAAAGTCTTTGCAGAGCTTTGGATTAGTTGAAACAAAGATGATGTCATGCACATATACTTGAACTAGCAATATGTCTTTTCCTTGTCCTTTGATGAAGAGAGTTCCATCTATAGTACCTCTCGTGTATCCATGCTTACAGAGATACTCAGACAATGTCTCATACCACTCCTGGGTTGTTGGACCAAAAGAACCTATGAGCCAGATCAGAAAAACCTTTAAGTCCCACAGACATCACAACAACTACTGAAGACCACAACAGCTGAAGACAACAGCTGATTACAAAGTCTGAAAAACACAAAGTCTGAAGACAGTCTGAAGACACAAGTGCTGAAGACAAAGTCTGAAGACACAAATGCTGATGACAAAGTCTGAAGACACAAGTGCTGAAGACAAAGTCTGAAGACACAAGTGCTAAAGACAAAGTCTGAAGACACAAGTACTGAAGACAAAGTCTGAAGACACAAGTGCTGAAGACAAAGTCTGAAGACACAAGTGCTGAAGACAAAGTCTGAAGACACAAGTGCTGAAGACAAAGTCTGAAGACACAAGTGCTGAAGACCAAAGTATCAGACGTTGTCACAACAGCTGAAGTGGTCTTCTTCAGTAGTTGTGATGGTTTACCTTTCAGTAGTTTCTTTATTTCAGTATTTGTAAAACAACTGAAGAGTATGTTCTTCAGTTGTTATTGTTTCAGTAGTTTTATGTTTTTCAGTAGTTGTAGTAACTGATAACACTTAGTATTTTTGTAAGAAGATGTCAGCTGTTTTGACATCTTCAGTAGTTGTGTTTCAGTTGGAATAATTCTGTTAGATGTCACTATCAAGTGACATCAGCAGACGTCACATCTCTTATATAAGAGGTGTCGACCTAATTGTAAGTGTGACATTCCGTTACCACGAAAGCGAATATTGAATGAAATATATCTGCAGAATTCTCTCTATCTATAATCGTCTTTGTTCTTACATCGAATATCCTTTTGTTCTTGTGAATTGGCTAATTCATTGTTAGATTTCCGCTCCTATACTCTCTAATCAATCAAACGTAGATCACTGATCATAACAAGTTGTATCAGAGCAGGTTAATCATTGATTGATCTAACAATTAATCATTGAAACTGCTAATTGATATCTATGTTTGATTGAATTAGCATTTTGCAAGAACTGGTTATACATTATTGAATTTCTGACGCTTTCGTTCATTTATTCTGAGATCTCTATTGGTTCAATTGGTTGTTGTGTTTTGTTTTAAATCTGTTATAGATTAATTGAATTTGATTGAATCTGAGATGACTACTCTTTCTAATGATCCTCACAATACCGGTTCCTCAACCAAGCCTCCGATGCTGGTTAGGACCGAGTATAACATATGGCAGCGAAGAATGCTTCATCACCTGTCTGTTAACAGTTCAGGTTGTTGGACATCTGTGGTACATGGACCACATAAGCCTATGGTGAACAATCTGGAAACCAATCAAATGGTTCCGAAGAAGAAGGAACAATACTCTGATGAAGATCGGAAACTGTTTGAGATTGATGCTAAAGCCCATGGAATTCTGGCCATGGCACTGCCTAATGAAATCTATTCAGGGCTTATGCATCATGAAACTGCTCATGATCTCTGGGATGCCCTGAAGGAACAATTTGGTGGCACAGATGAGGTCTTAGCAAACAACAGAGAAATCATTGCCCAACAATATGAGACATTCTCTCATAGAAAGGGTGAGACACTGACTCAACAGTTTGAGCGTTTTTCCTGCTTGATCTCTGAGCTAAAAATGGTGAAACAGGAATACACCAATAGCCAGATGAATAACAGGTTCCTCAGATCACTGCCTGAGAGATGGGACACATACACTATTGTCCTACGCTCCAGTGCAAATCTGGATAGCCTATTTCTCACCCAACTTCATGGGAAACTGCTTACATTCGAAAGAGAGATAGAGCAGAAGAGGAAACTGTCCTCATCAGGAAAGCTCACTGATGACTTTGTACCAGGGAATACTGCCTTAGTTGGTCATGAGTCAGAATATGCTGCATCTGAAAGCAATTATGATGAGCATAATGATTTCTCTTCAAATAGTTCTGATCATGCATTTGTTGGTATTGAGAGTCATTCCGGCAGTAATAGTGACAATCTATGCTTCATCATGGATGATTTGAAAGGAATAGCTGATGATGATCTAGAAGAGATGGATATTCTGAGCCAAATGGCATTGATTAATATCAGATCTCAGAACTTCTATAAGAGAACTGGCAGGAAATTTCCTGGACTCTCTGGCAAAACCAAAGTTGGTTTTGACAAGAGTAAGTTGAGGTGTCACAAATGCCATAGGCTGGGACACTTTGCAAGAGAGTGTAGATCAACTGGATCTAACTCTTCTGCACCCTTTGTGACTTTTCCTAGTACTAGTCCACAAAACAGAGGGCAACATCATGCTGGTTCTGGTCATCATTCACATCCTAGATCTCCTGCATACTTTGTTCCCCAGGGTCAAATGTCATATCCTTATCCCTGCTATTATATGCCTCAACCAAATCCTGTTCAAGCTCCAATTGCACAACAACCACAAGCATTGCCTGAACCACAACCTTCCCAATCTCATCAACAAACTCAACCTCAACAACACAGCTTCTTCACCCCAGGAGTTGTTGACTGGAGTAGTTTACCAGATGATTTGTCTGGTCATGAGCAACTGTTCACTGGTGCTGGTCAACATGGTGGTGACAGTCCCTTTGGAAATCTAGCTCTTATGGCTTTGGATTCTGCTGATACTTCATCCACTAATACCTCTATACCTCAGGTATCACAGGTATCCTCTGAGGCAAAAGCCAAATTATGTTCTGAAACATGCATAGCAGCATTTGCATCTATTAGAGAAGCAAATGTAGCTTTGATTAACAAGAACATTGAGCTAGAACAAACAATTTCCAAAAGAAAAGCTGAATTTGTGTCTGTGCTTAATGAAAAGAATGACGAGATTTACAAACTTAAATGCCAAATAACAGATTATAAGGCTAGGGAAGAGGTACTTCTAGAGAAGTACAAAGATCTCAAAGAAACCCTTGCAGTCACCCAAGTAGAGTGTGATCGATGGGTACAATCATGCAAAGGTTTTGAAATGCTTCTTAGTAAGCAATCTGCTTCCAATGTGAAGTTTGGCATTGGTTACAATCACACTGCTCCACCTACAGATCTTACTCCCAGAGCAGAGGTAGAATCTCATGGTGAGAGCAATAACCAATCCATTTCATCATGTGATCTACTTTCTGATACAGCACCATCAGAAGTAGAAGTCAGCACTAATCCCTCTCAGAACCTATCAGCTGATGTTGATGGTTCCACTGCTGACACTCACATGATCAATGAGTTCATCAACTCAGGAGTTAATTCTGAAAGTCCTGAAAGTACTGGAGAGCAAGATTTAACACCTGAAGCTCAAACTCCAACTCCTGTCAGTACTGATAAGAAGAAAACTATCAGTAGAAAGAGTTTGAAGACTACTAAAGAGGAAGTCAAGAAAGAAAACAATGCTTTCAAAGCACTGAAGAGCAAGTCTTCAGTTGTTTCATCCCCTTTAGTTGATGATCAACCTAATATGAAGAAGAAACCATGTGAAGTATGTGGTTTGTTCAATCATCTTACAGATGATTGCTGGTACAAAAGAGGATCTAAACTCAAACATAAAGAAAAATAAAGAGAAAATGGTTAAAATGAAAACTGAGTTTGAGACCACATTTGTATTATCAACATCAAATCCTGTAACCCTTAAGTCCATAAAGAAATCCAAAAAGGAAGGGGTTAAACAGGTAACAGCTGAGATTGCTCAGAAGAAGAAGGTGCAACATAGGAACTTATCAAACTCCAATGGTAATGTGTCTGATGAGCTGAAAGCTTTATCACAAAATCAGACACAGCTGGTTATGATGGTTCAACATCTATTGGGAAGAGTTAACCAATTAGATGTTCCTATGTTGAAACCACAGAAAAGGAGGTCCAAGCCAAAGGATTCCTCTTCTTCACCATCTTCTTCCTCTCAGACTGTTGTTCCATCAAACCTGTTAGTTTACCATCTGTTGATGAGACCAGGCCCAAAACCAAAAAGGTTTGGGTCTCCAAAACTAACTGTTTGTTTATAATTGCAGGGTTCTTCAACATGCCAAAGTAGCATCTGGTATGTAGACAGTAGGGATCTATGCACATGACTGGGAACAGCTCTTCTTCATGACTACTCTCAAGGAAAGAAGGGGTTTGTTTCTTTTGGCAATGATGCTAGGGGTTACATCATTGGCAACGGCTTTGTCTCCAATGGAGAAATAAAGGTTGATGATGTTAATCATGTGGAAAATCTCAAGTACATCTCTTGAGTGTCAGTCAAATGTGTGATAAAGGCCATGTTGCTCTTTTCACCAGTCAGAACTGTAGGATTCTGTCATCCAAGTTCTGCATTTGATTGATAAGGTGTTGGATGCTCACACTCTCCTGAGAGCCAACAGGACAGGAAGAGTGTATGCCTTAGATCTTTCCAAGAAAATAGATCTCAGAGGCAATCCTTACCTATTTTCAAGCTCTTCTCAGAATCTAAACTGTGGCACATAAGGCTGGGTCATGTTAATTTCAAAAACATGAATCAGCTAATCCACAATAGTTTAGTTAGAGGCTTACCAATAAAGGAGTTCCACTGTGATGAAACCTGCACTGCTGTTTAAAAGGAAAACAACACAAAGTCTCATTCTCTCCTATTGAAGAGCCAAGTCCACTGCCTGCTTGCAATTACTGCATATGGATCTATTTGGTCCTGTGAGAGTAATGAGCATGGCAAGAAGAAATAATATCTGGTAATTATGGATGATTACTCCAGATTTGTATGGACTTTCTTTCTACATCAAGGATGAGGTTGCCAGAAGATTATTCACTTTGTGTTGTATGTGAAAGCAGTATGTTAGGATCTCAGCCCTTGGTTTAATCGATTGAACAGATATAGCAGCGGAATAGCTCAGAATTAGACAAATTCAACAAGAACAATTGATATAAAACGATAAAAGAATTTTGTTATAGAGAGAGAAATATCCGACAAAAGGAATATTGCATTAGGATTGTCGGCCTCAAAGGCACGATTACAGGTGAGTCATCTTTCCTTATAAAGAAAAGAATGACGTAGGCTGATGTCACTTGAAAGTGACATGTAACCGTTTTATAACTACTGATGTTTAACAACTACTGAAGATGTCAACAACTGACATCTTCTTACAAATGTTCCTAAGTGTTAAACATCTCATTTACAAACTACTGAAAAACATAAACATAAAACTACTGATATCACAACTACTGAAGAAGTACTCTTCAGCAGTTGTGACAAACTACTGAGGCTTCAGTACTTGATTCAGAACTTTGACCTTCAGGCGTTCATCAGCTGATGACTTCAGTAGATATCATCAGCTGATGTCTTCAGTCTTTGTCTTCAGACTTTGTACATCAGTTGTTGATCTTCAGCACTTGTGAACTCTTCAGCTGTTGTACTTCAGTACTTTGGTCTTTCAGCTTCAGCACTTGTGTTCTTCAGCTGTTGTACTTCAGTACTTGATTCTTCAGCTGTTAAGATCTTCAGCACTTGATCTTCAGCTGTTGTAGTCTTCAGACACTTGTCAAACTACTGATGAGGCTTCAGCAGTGTTGTGATACCGTGTGGGACTTAGAGTTTTCTGATCTTGGCTCATTGGTTCTTTTGGTCCAACAAACTCCCCCTGAACCATGCAGCCAAAACCTCTAACTTATTTATACTCCCACTTATTGATGGCAAAATGTTGGTCTTTTTCCTTCTTGATCAGTAGAGAAGATGACCCATGTACGCTCCGGCCTGGGAAGAAGTCTCTGATGATCTGTTTGGCATGATATGGTTGGGAGCTCTGTATTGGGGACTTGGACACCGAGCTGTTGCCCCAACCATGAGATCTACTTCCCGTGTATCAGCCTATATGATTCCCTGGTGTAAGCCCTTAAAAACATGATTTGCTCATCCATTGTCAGCACCTCGGGCACACCATCAAATAATCCTTCTCGGCCATACACTTCAGATATGTACTTGGCCTGTTTTCCATTTTTGAGCTCAACCGTTGTTATTTGTCTATAAGCAAACTCATCTGGATGAGTTCCTTCTAAGAGCAGGTTGAGCTCTTCTTGTTTGAAGTTTTCAAGTCGTTTGTAAACCAATCCCTTCTTTATAATTTTGTTCTCTAACATCTTTTGAGGGGTTGTTTGGCTTCATAGGCTTCTTGAACTCTTCAACAATTTCCAGGGGGACACTACAAGCACCACAGTGATGTCTTCGTCGACAACTCTCTTCACTTGGCCCTTGTATCTTGAAGGAATTTCTTTCTTGACAATCCGGTGTGCCACCCTAGGATCAGGCCATATCCTTACTCTTTCCCTTTGGTATTGAAAGGTATTGGCAAGGGTGTACAATCTTAATACTTCTTTCTTCATGCTGATCATTGAAGAGGATGTAGCATATGCTTTGTCAATGCTTTTCAGCATTTCCTCATCATGTTTTTGCATCTGTTCCTCTTCAATCTTTATCATTACATCATGCATTTGAGAAGCAGGAGTGATGGACATTGTTTAGCCTTAGGCAAAGTAATGACTGCAGAGAGTGGCAGTCTGTCTTCATCCTCCTCTTCATCTTCATCAGGCCTCAGTACCTTTTTTTCTTTTGGCTAGGTACATCACTGGCAATGGGTTTTTGAGGTAAAGGATTTGGTTTTGTGGGTTGGATGGTTGGTAGAGGGGTAAAGGAGTTGTTTTAGTGGGTTGTGGAGATAGTGATTTTGAGGATTGAGGCTCAGACTGTTTTAGCATTTTGGCTGTAAGGGAGGCTTTGGTAAATTTTGTCAGTTCTTTTCGATTCCCAACCCCAGCTTCATTCAATACCTCAATCACTAGACCTTTGGAGTATTCTTCAGACGAACAAATCTTGGTGGTTATTGCCAAGATGTTGTCCCTGGTCCAGGCCCTTATTTCCATTAGAGATCTTCCCAGGTATTTAGCTATAAATCTGATCATTATTTCCAGCCTTTCTCTTTCTAAGGCATCATAGCTAGCCCATCTGGAATTGATCTCCTCTGTTTCCATCCTTCTGATCTCGGAGTCTAGTTGTTTGATGTCAAAACCCTGCCTATACAACTGCTCAATGATTTTATCCATTGAACGGTTATGGTTGGCGTCAGCTTCTTTCACCATATCCTTCAGCTCCTTCTCCTTCTCAGACTCTCCTTTTCTCTTTTGATATGTGACATGAAAGTCTTTTTGACTTTCATTCACTTCAGCTCCCTTCACATTCTCCTTCTCCTTCTCATTTACAACCTCAGATTCTTTCGCCTTCTCCCCATCTATCCTCTTCCTTTTTCCTTTAACTAACTGACTCTCCCCCTTTTTGGTTGCATTGGATGCAAGGGTTTGAGCAGTAGAAAGAGATTTAGTCACCAACTCCTCCACCAAGGGTTGTTTATTGTAGGAAGCCTCTCATCAATGGCTTTGATCACTATATCTGTGATCATGGGAGTGATGAGAGGTAGGGATTTTGAAGTGTAGCAACTGATTGATCAGGGTGGTTCTGTTCCTGAGAATCAGTGCCGAAAGCAGAGGCTGGTGGCTTGGAAGTATATACTGGCTCAGTGTGTAGGGGACCTTCAGAAGAAGGTGCCATCTGTGGGTGTATTGTGGTGGCAGATGGACTTGCATCCTGAGACATCTTGGCCAGCAGCTCTTTGAGTCTGCTAACCTCATCCTCTAGAATGGTGTTTTGAGCAACTACATCAAAGAAGAAGCTCAGGTCATCATCAGTTGAACTGAATCACCTGACCTCCTGACAAAGTCAGAATGAACATGCCTTGAGTGTAGATCAATTGTAGCATGTGCCCCTTGTTCTCGGTTCTGGGGACTTCCAGCCTCAGGACTATGTCCTTCATCAGCTGTTGCCACTGGTGAGGACTTAGAGATGTTACCAACTGCATCCTGGTCATTTGCTGAGTCAGAGAAGCAGTGGCAGCCTCACCAGTAGTTCGCACCTCCTTATCTACACTAGAAGATGGAACATGATAACCCCTGTGCTGTGGGTTGACAGAAGCATTTTGATCCTCCCCCTCAGGTGTTGAGGTTATCCCAGTAGTAATTGGTGTCTGGGTGGGGGGTGAGGAATGCAACTGCGTCAGCACTTTTGCAACAATGATAGTAGGGCTTTGAGGGGCGGTTGCATCAGGGAGGGTGTGGAAGCAGTGTGCACCCGGGACAGGTGGTGCTCTTCAATGGTAATCCCCTCAAGTGAGGAGGATCCCAGCATTGTGGCTTCCCTTTGAGTGGTTGCTTCAGGTTCCTTTTGAGAGGAAACCTGAGCGGCTTCAGTTGGTGGAGTCACAGTCTCTACTGGGGGGTTATTTCCAGCAGAGATAACCTGCGTTGGTGCAGCAGGAGCATCCACAGGGGACTCAATTCCCTGAGTAGCTTTCTTAGGCTTCTTCTTTGTGGGTTTGGAGGGGACTTTGGATTTGAGGTGGAGGCTGTGGGTTCCAGCTGCGTGGGTTTGCGCAGCTTGGCAGCCTGTTTGAGAGTTTGGTCAGTGTTGTGTCGGGAGTATACCTCCGGCAATACAGCCAAAGCAGGGACTCCCAGACCAACTAGTCCCTCAGCAGAAAGCTGATTCTCTATTATGGCCATTATAAACCGAGGATATAGTATCCAACGGTTAGAAAGTGGTTTTGTGGCCATATCCTTGAGTTCAAGAAAAATTATTTCAGAAAAGTTTAGTGGTTCTTGTTCAAGGATAGAGAACAATACCTGTTGCCATCTGGAAGACAGTTGATCCCAAGAGGAAGTCTTCGGAGCCAGGCAAACATTTACCATATGAAATAATAATCGTTCAGCATCTGGAAAATGTTTCTTCAGGATTGTTGAAGCACTAAGATCACCCTGATATCCATGTTGTCCAAAGGAAAGATCAAGTTGGCGCTTAGGATATCCAACAGGGTAGGCAGCATCATCTAACAGTAATATTTGGCGGATGGTAGCAGTAGAGATGACCACCTTATGCGAGTTGATAGATGAAAGGATAGATTCTCCATTAACGGTCGCATTCATCCAGAACTGACGTAGCGAATCGGCATAAATGATTGGATTTAAAAGGAAAGCCGTTTTTAGTGGGGATTGGACCATAAGATCTATAGCATTTTCAATTTGGTCCAGAAGGGCGATTTTGTAAGGTACGCGACACAGTTGTGTCGAGGTTTGAGTTGCATGGTCGCCATTAATGAAGGTGAAAGGTTTTCAGAGCTTTTGAAAAGTTAGGTCGTGAAAGAATGAAAAACTCTGAAAGAGGGATCAGGTATATATGGTACGGGTTGATGAAACGACTGAAGGTTTTGGTGTTAGTCATCAGTATTTGAAGCTACTGATGACGTGGTATTAACTTTCAGACGTTTGAAACGACTGATGGTATGGTGTGGTCAGCAGTTATAAAACAACTGAAGACATGGTGTTTACTATCAGACGTTGAAACAACTGAAGTCTCTGATTTAGGCATCAGTAGTTTTAAAAACTACTGAAGACAAGTTGGACTTCAGATGTTGAAACAACTGAGGACTTGGTATTAGTCATCAGTAGTTGTGAAACTACTGAAGACCGTGGTTTTGCCATCAGTTGTTGTAAACAACTGAAGACTTGGTGTTAGTCATCAGTAGTTGTGAAACTACTGAAGACATGGTATTGCTTCAGTTGTTATAAAGAAACAGCAGTTTGTGAACTACTGAAGAGAGAGTACTCATCAGTAGTTGTCGTCAATTCATAGCCTTTCAGCTGTTTCATACTGTCCTCAACACTTACTCATCAGCCTTTAGCTGTTTTCAGTAGTTTCATAGGACATCAGTACTTATCTGTTTCTACTGATTTCAGTAGTTGTAACTACATCAGTAGTGTAGAACAGATAAAGTACAGTACTTAAAGCATTTAGCCTTCAGTAGTTATAAAAACTACTGAGGGTAAAATAACTCATCAGTACTTATATGTGACATGGTTACCAATGATCATCAGTAATTACTGAGATCATCAGTAGTTGTCACTTATTCTAGCTGCAGCATACCAAGCCTTAACACCAGGTTGTGGAAAGTTGAACTATCCAAAGGCTTAGTAAAAATGTCTGCAAGCTCATCAGCACTAGGCACAAACATAGGATTAATTAGACCCTTTTCAAAACAATCTCTTATAAAATGATGTCTAATTTCTATATGTTTGGTCCTAGAGTGCTGGACAGGATTTTTGACAATGCAAAGAGCTGAAGCACTATCCATTAATAATGGAGTCTTAGTCTCTGTAATGCCATAATCCAAAAGTTGATTCTGAAGCCAGAGTATTTGGGATGTACAACTTGCAGCAGCAATGTACTCGGCTTCAGCAGTGGATGTAGCAACAGATGTTTGTTTCTTACTCTGCCAAGAAATCAAACAGTTGCCTAGGAATTGGCATCCACCAGAAGTTGATTTCCTGGTCAACTTACATCCTGCATAGTCACTATCAGAGAAGCAACTAAGCTTGCAAGAATGTCCAGTGGAATACCATAAGCCTAGAGATTGTGTGCCTTGCAGATATCTAAAGATCCTCTTGACTGCAATCAGATGAGACTCCTTAGGTGCAGCCTGAAATCTAGCACAAACACATGTAGCAAACATAATATCTGGTCTAGAAGCTGTTAAATACATCAAGGAACCAATCATACATCTGTAAAGGGTTTCATCAACACCTTTACCTTTCTGATCAACATCCAATTGTGTGGTGTTGCACATGGGAGTAGAACAAGATTTACAGTTTTGTAAATCAAACTTATTCAAAAGATCTTTTGTGTATTTAGACTGATGAATGAAAATTCCATCAGCTTTTTGTTTGATTTGCAAACCTAGAAAGAACTGTAATTCTCCCATTGCACTCATTTCAAACTTCTGTTGCATTAAGGTTTGGAAATCCTCACACAATTGGGGATCAGAGGATGCAAATATAATATCATCAACATAAATTTGAACAAGTAGCTTATGCTGATCCACCTTCTTAATAAATAAAGTTTTATCTATGGAGCCTCTAGTGAAATTATTCTGTAGAAGAAAGTTTGATAAGGTCTCATACCAAGCTCTAGGTGCTTGTTTCAACCCATAAAGAGCTTTATCAAGCTTATATACCCATTCTGGGTGCTTATTATCCTCAAAGCCTGGTGGTTGACACACATAAACTTCTTCTTTTATTGTACCATATAGAAAAGCACTTTTGACATCCATTTGGAAAACTTTAAGATTGTGGAGTGCAGCATAGGCTAAAAACAATCTAATTGCCTCCAGTCTGGCTACAGGGGCAAAGGTTTCATCATAATCAATACCTTCTTCTTGTGCAAACCCCTGCACAACCAGTCTGGCCTTGTTCTTAACAATTAGCCCATTTTCATCAGTTTTATTCCTAAACACCCATTTAGTGCCTATTGCACACTTACCTGGGGGTAGAGGAACAAGCTCCCACACTTGCTGTTTCTTGAACTGAAGAAGCTCAAGCTGCATGGCTTCAACCCATCCATTGTCCCTCAAAGCAACATGATAGTTCTTTGGCTCTAGCTGACTGATGAAGAGAGCATAGAAGCAGAAATTGGACAACTGGCTTCTGGTTGAGACACCAGCATTGATATCACCAAGGATTTGAGATATTGGGTGATTTTTCAGCTCTTGGTAAACAATCAAATCTGTGCAAGTGTTTGTAGGGTCTTCAGCAGCAGCAGATGTTGATGCAGATTCTTGAAACCATGAAGATGGTGGCAACTCAAATGAAGTTGAGGATGCAGAAATCTCATCAGCATTTGTTGTGGATGGTGCGGCTGGAGCTACAGGAGCATCAGTTTAGAGGACTCAGGCAGAGTTGATCACTAAACCTGAAGAGGTGATTACTACTATCATCATCATCTTCAGTAGTAACACCAGGTGGTGAACTGTTGACAGGAGCAACAGCAGGAGATTGATAAGGAACATATTGCAGTATGTCCAAATCAAAGAGCTCCACAGGGCTTTGTGGAATCTTGTCCTTTGGAGATTCATTGAACTTGACATGTAAAGTCTCTTCAACCATCTTTGTTCTGCAATTGAAGACTCTGTATGCCTTGCAAGTTGATGAATAACCAACAAAGTACCCTGCATCCACCTTAGGATCAAATTTCTGGAGCTGATCCTTTGTGTTGAGAATGAAACAGGGACACCCAAATGCTCTAAAAAATGAAATGAGAGGGGCCAAATGATGTAGAACTTCATATGGAGTCTTCATCAACCTCTGATTTATTAGCACTCTATTCTGCACATAGCATGCTGTGTTGACAGCTTCAGCCCAAAAAGTCAATGGCAGTCCAGAATCAGCCAACATAGACCTTGCAGCTTCAATGAGGGTCCTGTTCTTTCTCTCCACAACTCCATTCTGTTCAGGAGTTCTTGGAATACTAAACTGTCTCTTTATTCCCTTGGAAAGGTAGAACTCATCAAGTGTATTGTTCCTGAATTCTGTTCCATTATCACTTCTAATACACTTGACTGAGAGGGAATACTGCTTCTCAGCATACAACACAAAGTTTATGATCTTCTGTGCAGCTTCATCCTTTGAATGTAGAAAGAAAGTCCATACAAATCTGGAGTAATCATCCACAATTACCAGACAGTATTTTTTCTGTGCCATGCTCATCACTCTCACAGGACCAAAGAGATCCATGTGAAGAAGTTGTAAGCAGGCAGTGGACTTTGGTTCTTCAATAGGTGGAAATGAAACCTTGTGCTGTTTTCCTTTCAAACAAGCAGTGCAGTTGTTTTCACACTTGAACTCCTTCATAGGCATTCCCCTTACTAAACTATGGTGTATCAGCTGATTCATGTTCTTGAAATTAACATGTCCCAGCCTTCTATGCCATAGATTAGATTCTTGAGGAGAGGCCTTGGAAAATAGGCAAGGATGGCCTTTGAGATCAATTTTCTTGGAAAGATCTAAGGCATACACTCTTCCTGTCCTGTTGGCCTTCAGGAGAGTGTGAGCATCCAATACCTTGTCAATCAAACTCAGAACTTTGGATGACAGAATCCTGCAGTTCTGGCTTGTGAAAAGGGCAACATGGCCTTTGTCACACAATTGACTGACACTCAAAAGATTATACTTGAGATTTTCCACATGGTTGACATCATCAAACTTTATTTCCCCATTGGAAACAAAGCCCTTCCCGATGATGTAACCTCTTGCATCATTGCAAAAGAAACAAATCCCTTCCTTCCTGGAGAGTAGTCATTAAGAAGTGAGTTGTTCCCAGTCATATGCATAGATCCTCCACTGTCTACATACCAGATGCTACTTTGGCATGTTGAAGAAACCTGCATAAATAAACAATCAGTTAGTTTTGGAGACCCAAACCTTTTTGGTTTTGGGCCTGGTCTCATCAACAGATGGTAAACTAACAGGTTTATTGGACACAATAGCTTGAGGTGAAGGAGATGGTGTAGAAGAGGAATCCTTCGGCTTGGATCTCCTTTTCTGGGGTTTCAACACAGGGCCATCAAGTTGGTTAACTTCCCAACAGATGTTGAACCATCATTACCAGCTGTGTCTGATTCTGGGAGAGAGCTTTCAGCTCTTCAGACACATTGGTATTGGTGTTTGATGATGAGTTCTTGTGTTGCACCATCTTCTTTTGAGCAACCTCAGCTATTGCCTGTTGCACTCCTTCCTTTTTAGATTTCTTTTTGGTCATAGGAGTAACAGGATTTGATGCTGCTGGTACAAACTTGGACTCAAACTCAGTTTTCATTTTAGCCAATTTTCTTTAATTTTCTCTTTTTGTTTGAGTTTGGATCCCTTTTTGTACCAACATCATCTGTGAGATGATTGAATAGACCACATATTTCACATGGTTTCTTCTTCATCTTCTGTTGATCATCAACTAAAGAAGAGATGAAACTACTGAAGACTTGCTCTTCGGCAGTTTAGAAGCACTTTTTGCCTTCTTGTCAACTTCCTTAGTAGGCTTCAAATCCTTCCTACTGACAGTTTTCTTCTCTTCAGTGCTGTCAGTCATTAGGATTTGAACTCCAGATGTATCCCCTGCTCTCCAGTACCCTCAGTACTTCTAGGGATAACACTTGGGTTGATCAACTCATTGATCATGTGAGTGTCAGCAGTTGAACCATCAATATCAGCTGTTAGGTTCACAGAGGGATTACTACTGACTTCAACTACTGATGGTGCTTTATCAAGTAGTGAATCACATGATGAGGTGGATTGGTCATTACTTTCTCCATCAGAATCCGCTCCTGCTCTTGAAGCAAAAACTGTAGGAGGAGCAGTGTGATTATAACCAATTCCAAACTTCACATTGGAAGCTGTTTGCTTACTAAGAAGCATTTCAAAGCCCTTGCAAGATTGTACCATCGATCACACTCTACCTGGGTGACAGCAAGAGTATCTTTGAGGTCTTTGTACTTCTCTAAGAGTACATCCTCCCTAGCCTTATCATCAGAAATTTGGCATTTTAATTTGTAAATCTCATCAGTTTTCTCTTTTAGCACAGACTCAAACTCAGCTTTATTTTTGGAAATTGTTTGTTCTAGCTCTACATTTTTATTGATTAAAGCCACATTTGCTTCTCTAATAGAGGCAAATGCTGCTATGCAAGTTTCAGAACATAATTTGGCCTTAGCCTCAGAGGATACCTGTGATACCTGTGTTGAAGAGGTATTTGAGGATGATCCATCAGAGGATTCCAAAGCCATGAGAGCTAGATTTCCAAAAGGATGCTCACCACCATGTTGACCAGCACCTGAGAACAGTTGTTCATTACCAGACACATCATCTGGTAAACTGCTCCAGTCAACAACACCTGGTGTGAAGAAGCTGTGTTGTTGAAGTTGATTAGGTTGATGAGATTGGGATGGTTGAGGCTCAGGGAGTGCATGTGGTTGCTGAGCAGTGGGTGCTTGAACCTGACCTGGTTGTGGCATGTAATAGCAGGGGTATGGATATGGCATTGGCCCCTGTGGAACAAAATATGCAGGAGATTGTGGTTGATGATGATAACCAGAATTGACAGGTTGTTGCCCTCTGTTTTGTTGACTATTGCCAGGGAAAGTCACAAAGGGTGCAGGAGAGTTAGATCCAGATGATCTACATTCTCTTGCAAAGTGCCCAAGCCTGTGGCATTTATGGCACTTCAACTTACTCTTGTCAAAACCAACTTTGGTTTTGCCAGAGAGTCCTGGGAATTTCCTTCCAGTTCTTTTGTAGAACTTCTGAGATCTGATATTTATCAAGGCCATTTGGCTCAAAATCCATCTCTTCTAAGTCATCATCAGCAATCCCCTTGAGATCATCCATGATGAAACATAGATTGTCACTATTACAACCAGCAGAATAACTATCAACACTCACAAAGGCAGGCTCAGAAGTGTTGTAGAGAAATCAATATGCTCATCATACTGGCTTTCAGATGACGCATATTCTGACTCTTGATGTCCAATCAGGGCAGTGTTCCCTTGGACAAAATCCTCAGTGAGCTTGCCAGATGAAACCAATTTCCTTTTCTGCTCTATCTCTCTCTCGAATGTAAGCAGTTTCCCATGAAGTTGGGTGAGAGATAGGCGATCAACATCAGCATTTGAGCGTAGAACAATGGTATATGTGTTCCATCTCTCAGGCAGTGATCTTAAAAATCTATGGTTCATCTGACTCCTGGTATATTCATGTTTAACCATTTTCAATTCAGAGATTAAACATGAAAACCGCTCAAATTGTTGAGTCAGAGTCTCACCCTTTCTATGAGAGAAAGTCTCATATTGTTGGGCGAGGATTTCCCTGTTGTTTGCTAAAACCTCATCAGTACCACCAAATTGTTCTTTGATGGCATTCCAGAGGTCATGAGCAGACTCACAATGCAGAAGCCCAGAGTAAATCTCATTAGGAATAGCCATAGCCAAAATTCCATGGGCTTTTGCATCGATTTCAAACAACTTCTTGTCCTCATCGGAGTATTGCTCCTTCTTCTTGGAACCAACTGGTTTGTTTCGGATCATTCACCATTGGCTTATGTGGTCCATGTACCACAGATGTCCAACAACCTGAGCTATTGACAGACAGGTGATGGAGCAATCTTCTCTGCCAAATGTTATACTCATTCCTCACCAAGATCGGAGGCTTGGTAGAGGATCCAGTATTGAAAGGATCATTAGAAGAAGTAGTCATTGTTGAAAATCAGACAGATTCAAGTAAAAACACAATAAATTTAGCTCAAAACCACACAGAACCTCAAATAAAACGGCCAGAAGCGATACACTCTCAATCTCTATAACAGATCCTTGCGAATTTTGCTAATTCGATTAAACTTAGAGCGATTGAACAGTTTCAATGATCAATTGTTAGATCGATCAATGATTAACCTGCTCTGATACCATTTGTTAGGATCTCAGCCCTTGGTTTAATCGATTGAACAGATTTAGCAGCGGAATAGCTCAGAATTAGACAAATTCAACAAGAACAATTGATATAAAACGATAAAAGAATTTTGTTATAGAGAGAGAAATATCCGACAAAAGGAATATTGCATTAGGATTGTCGGCCTCAAAGGCACGATTACAGGTGAGTCATCTTTCCTTATAAAGAAAAGAATGACGTAGGCTGATGTCACTTGAAAGTGACATGTAACCGTTTTATAACTACTGATGTTTAACAACTACTGAAGATGTCAACAACTGACATCTTCTTACAAATGTTCCTAAGTGTTAAACATCTCATTTACAAACTACTGAAAAACATAAAACATAAAACTACTGATATCACAACTACTGAAGAAGTACTCTTCAGCAGTTGTGACAAACTACTGAGGCTTCAGTACTTGATCTTCAGACTTTGACCTTCAGGCGTTTCATCAGCTGATGACTTCAGTAGATATCATCAGCTGATGTCTTCAGTCTTTGTCTTCAGACTTTGTACATCAGTTGTTGATCTTCAGCACTTGTGAACTCTTCAGCTGTTGTACTTCAGTACTTTGGTCTTTCAGCTTCAGCACTTTGTTCTTCAGCTGTTGTACTTCAGTACTTTGATTCTTCAGCTGTTAAGATCTTCAGCACTTGATCTTCAGCTGTTGTAGTCTTCAGCACTTGTCAAACTACTGATGAGGCTTTCAGCAGTTGTTGTGATACCGTGTGGGACTTAGAGATTTTCTGATCTTGGCTCATTGGTTCTTTTGGTCCAACACAGTTTCCCTTCCAGTCAAGGTATTAGGAGTAGTGACAATGGAACTGAATCAGAACCATACAATTGATGACTCTATCTTTCAAAGGGAATCAAAAAGGCAGTTAGCATCCACGGACCCAGAACAAAATAGTAGTGGGAGGAAGAACAGGACCCTAATTGAAGCTGCAAGGTCCATGATGGCTGACTTGGGTTTGCCACGACCTTTTGGGCTGAAGCTATTAACACAACTGCTATGTGCAGAATAGAATCTTAGTAAATCAGAGGTTGATGAAGACTCCATATGAATTTCTCCATCACTTGGCTCCTCTAATTTCATTTTTCAAAGCATTTGGTTGTCCATGTTTTATCTCAACAGAAAGGATCAACTCCAAAAATTTGACCTAAGGTGGATGCATGGTATTTTGTTGGTTATTCATCTACTTGCAAGGCATAGAGTCTTCAACTGCAGAACAAAGAAGTTGAAGAGACTTGCATGTGAAGTTAAGAATCTCCTATGGACAAGATTCCACAAAACCTATGGAGTTGTTTGATTTGGACATACTGCAATATGTTCCTTATCAACCTCAGCTGTTGCAGATCCTGTGGAATAAATCATCTTCTGCAGAATGTCTTCCACCTGGGGGTATTGATGATGATGATGATAATATCCTACTCACCTATTCAAGTTTAGTGACAACTGCCTGTGTCTGCTAAATATGATGTTCCTGTAGCTTCAGCAGTTCCATCCACAACAAATGCTGATGAGATCTCTGATTCCTCTACATCTTTTGAGTTACCATCTAATTCTGGTTTCAAGAGTCTGCATCAACATCTGCTGCTGCTGAAGGTCCTACAAACACTTGCACAGATCTCATAGTTTATCAAGAACTGAAGAATCACCCAATGTCTCAGATTATTGGTGATATCAATGCTGGTGTTTAACAAGAAGTCAATTGTCTAACTTCTGCTTCTATGCTCTCTTCATCAGTCAGCTAGAGCCAAAGAACTACCATGTTGCTTTGAGAGAAAATGGATGGGTTGAAGCCATGCAGCTTGAGCTACTTCAGTTCAAGAAACAGCAAGTGTGGGAACTGGTTCCTCTTCCCCCAGGTAAGTGTGCAATAGGCACTAAATGGGTGTTTAGGTATAAAACTGATGAAAATGGGCTTATTATTAAGAACAAGGCTAGACTGGTTGTACAGGTGTTTTCACAAGAAGAAGGTATTGACTATGAAGAAACCTTTGCCCCTGTAGCTAGACTAGAGGCAATCAGAGTGTTTTAGCCTATGCTGCATTCACAATGTTAAAGTTTTTCAAATGGATGTCAAAAGTGCATTTCTATATGGTAAAATAAAGGAAGAAGTTTATGTGTGTCAACCACCAGGTTTTGAGGATAATAAACATCCTGAATGGGTGTATAAACTTGATAAGGCTCTTTATGGTTGAAACAAGCTCCTAGAGCCTGGTATGAGACACTTTCCACTTTTCTTCTTAAGAATAATTTCACTAGAGGCTCCATTGATAAAACTTTGTTTATTAAGAAGGTGGATCAGCATAAGCTACTTGTTCAGATTTATGTTGATGATATCATTTTTGCATCCTCTGATCCCCAGTTGTGTGATGATTTTACAACATTAATGAAAAAGAGGTTTGAAATGAGTGCAATGGGAGAATACAGTTCTTTCTAGGCTTGCAAATTAAACAAAAGGCTGATGGAACCTTTATTCATCAGTCAAAATATACAAAAGATCTTTTGAATAAGTTTGATTTACAAAACTGTAAGCCCTATTCTACTCCCATGTGCAACACACACAACTGGATGCAGATCAGAAAGGTAAAGCTGTTCATGAAACATTTTACAGATGTATGATTGGGTCCTGATGTATTTAACAGCTTCTAGACCAGATATTATGTTTGCTAGATGTGTTTGTGCTAGATTTCAGGCTGCTCCTAAAGAGTCTCATTTGATTGCAGTCAAGAGAATCCTTAGATTTTTGCAAGGTACACAGTCTCTGGGTTTATGGTATTCCACTGGACACTCTTGCAAATTAGTGCTTTTTCAGATAGTGACTATGCAGGTTGCAAGTTAACTAGAAAGTCAACTTCTGGTGGTTGTCAATTCCTAGGCAACTGTTTGATTTCTTGGCAGAGCAAGAAACAAACATCTGTTGCTACATCAACTGCTGAAGCCGAGTACATTGCTGCTGCAAGTTGCACTTCTGAGGTACTCTGGCTTCAGAACCAACTTCTGGATTATGGCATTACAGAGACTAAGACTCCATTATTAATGGATAGTGCTTCAGCTCTGTGTATTGTCAAAAATCCAGTCCAGCACTGTAGGACCAAACATATAGAGATCAGACATCACTTTATTCGGGATTGTTTTGAAAAAGATCTGATTGATCCTAAGTTTGTGTCTAGTGCTAATGAGCTTGCAGATATTTTTACTAAGCCTTTGGATAGTTCTACTTTCCAAAACCTTGTGTTAGGGCTTGGTATGCTGCAGCTAGAATAAGTGACAACTACTGATGATTTCAGTAATAATTACTGGTGATCATTGGTAACCATGTCACATATAAGTACTAAGAGTCTTTCACCTTCAGTAGTTTTTATAACTACTGACGGTAAATGCCTCACAAGTACTGAAGTACTTATCTGTTCTAACCACTGATGTAGTTACAACTACTGCTGTAGTTACAACTACTGAAATCAGTACAAACAGATAAGTACTGACGTCCTATGAAACACCTGAAAAGCAGATGCAAAGTCTGATGAGTAAGTGTTGAGGACAGTATGAAATAGCTGAAAGGCTATGAATTGACGAAAACTACTGAAGAGAACTTTCTCTTCAGTTGTTTCTACAACTGCTGTTTCATTCTAAACAACTGAGGCAAAACCATGTCTTGAGTAGTTTTATAACTACTGATGACTAACACCAAGTCTTCAGCTGTTTACAACAACTGATGACAAAACCACTGTCTTCAGTAGTTTCACAACTACTGATGACAAACACCAAGTCCTCAGTTGTTTCATCATCTGAAGTCAAAACCATGGTCTTCAGTAGTTTTCTAACTGCTGATGCCTAAAACCACGACTTCAGCTGTTTCAACGTCTGAAAGGGTAATACCATGTCAACAGTCGGTTTAAAACTACTGATGACTAACACAAAACCCTTCAGTCATTTTCTAACCCCTACCCTATAAATACCTGTCCTCTTCTCTAATGTTTCATTAGCCGTTATTTTCTGACCTTCTCTCTCTCAAACATGGCGACCATGAGTCTGAAACCACGACATAACTGCGTTGCTTACCTACCAAGTCGGCTTTCTGGAAGAAATATGATCATGCCATTGACTTAATGGTGGATTCCCCATATCGCACAGCCTTTCTCTTGAATCTGACCATCTACCCTGAATCCTTCAGTCAATTCTGGTCAAATGCTTTTGTTCATACTGATGAGTCTACCGGCCAAATCTCTGTTCGGTCCCTTGTCAACCAGAAACCAGTGGTCGTTACAGCCGACATCATTCGTCAGGCATTACACTTACACGACTCCACCGCTGCGACTAAATACCCAAAGGGCACAATAGATATGTCCTTTATCAATCATGGGTATGAAGGTGATCTTCGGGCTACAACCATTCAGAAGAAACATTTCCATGATGCTGACAAATTTATTTTTCACATGGTAAATGTCTGCTTAGCCTCCAAGACATCCTCTTGGGATCAAATGTCATCCCAATGGCACACGTATTGTATTCTATTCTAGAACACCAACCGCTAAATTTTTCTGAAATCATGTTTCTAGAAATAAAGAACTTGGCTCAGAAACCTGCGGAAAACCGATGGCCATTATATCCCAGGTTTCTGATGGCCATTACTTTAGATGAATTAAAATCTGATGGCCTTGTTGGCCTTGGAGTCCCTGCACCAGCTGTTTTGGCTGAGGTATACTCCAGGCACAACTCAGACCTTACTCTCAAAGAAGCTGCCCGAATGCTAAAGCCCAAGCACAGGGAACCCACAGCTTCCACCACCAGAACCAAAGTCCCCACTAAACCAAAACCAAAACACCCCAAAACAGCTATTCAGGGAGATGAGTCCCCTGAATATGCTCCTGTACCACCAAGGCAGGATATACTTGCTGGCTTAAACCCCCCAGCAGTGTCAGAGACTCTACCAGCCACAGCCGCTCAGGATTCCTCTCAAAAGGATCCTGCAGCCACCACAGAAGGGGTACCCACACATTTGGGATCTTCCTCACTTGAGGAGATTGCCATTGAAGAGCACCATCCTCCCCAGGTGCATACTGCTTTTACCCAATCTCCCCATGCAACCGCCCCCCAAAGTCCAACCATAATCATTGCAAACGTGCTGACTCAGCTGCATGCCTCTCCTCCTCCCCAACAACCACCAACAAAGGGGAGAACCACAGATATTGAGGAAGAGGATCACCATGCTTCTGACAACCCACAGCACCGGGGTTTACAAGTTCTATCTCCTGGTGTGGATAAGGAGATAAGAACATCTAGTGAGGCTGCCACCTCTTCTGAATCCGCACATGATCAGAATGAGGCTGGTAACATAGCTAAGACCTCACTAGAGGCAACAGCTGATGAAGGACACAGTCCTGAGGCTGGAAGTCCCCAGTTCCAAGACAAAGGGGCACATGCTAAAACTGGTCTACACCCAGTGCATGTACATCCTGCTACAAGCAGGAGGTCAGGTGATTCAGCATCTGCTGATGATGACCTGGGCTTTTTCTATGACGTTCTAGCCCACAACACCATCCTGGAGGCTGAGGTAAGCAGACTACAAGAACTGCTTGCCAAGACGTCTCAGGATGTAAGTCCATCTGCCCCCACCAACCCACAGATGGCACCTTCATTTGAAGGTCCCCCAAACACTTTACCCTTCACTTCACTGAGCCTCCAGCCTCTGCTTTTGGCACTATCTCTCCGGGACAGAACCCCCTGAGCAGATGGTTGCTGTATTCCAACAATCCCTACCTCTCATCACTCCCATCATCAATGACATTGTTCATAAAGCCATTGATGAGAGGATCTCCTCAAGTCTACAACCACTCATTGATGATGCTGTGCACAAGAAACTTTCTGCGGTACAAACCCCTGCCACCAATGCATCCAAAAAGGGGGAGAGTACAGCAGTGAAAGAAAAGAAAAGAAAATGAACTGAGGATGAGAAGGCACAAGAGAAAACTAAGGAGTTGGAAAAGGAAAAGGAACAACAACTGATCACTTACAAAAGAAAGAAAAGTGCTGGTGATCAAACGAATGCTGAAGAAAAATCCTTGGAAGAGCTGGTAAAAGATGCCAATGAAACGCACAGCCGATCCATGGACAAAATCATTGAGCAACTCTTCCAGCAAGGCTTTGATACATCCACACTAGACAGTGAGATCATGAGGTTGGAAGTAGAGGAAATTCAAAACAGATGGGCTGGGTACAATGTGCTGGAGAAAGAAAGATTGGAGATCATGATTCGATTCATAGCCAAATACTTAGGAAGATCACTAATGGAGATTCGTTCATGGACCAGAGACAGCATTCTGGCTATAGCCACCAGAATCTGTTTGTTTGAGCAATTTCATAAGGGGATAATCATTGAAGCACTTGATGAGGCTGGGGCTGGGAAAAGGTTTGAAATGGCAAGACTCACAAAAGCCAAACCACAACCAAAATGCTTGAACAACCTTCCCAATCACCCACTCAAAAACAGCCTACCCCTCAAATCTCCAAACCAATCTCAAAACCCAAATCCAAACATCCTCAACCTTCAAAACCAATTCCTTTACCACAAAAACCAACCCAACCATCATCCAGTGATGCACCTAGAAGGAGGAGAAGGGTGCTGAGGATAGAAGAATATGAAGAAGAAGAGGATGAAGATGATAGTCTGCCACTCTCTGCTGTTCTAAGGCTACCAGAACCCAGGAGTGAACTCATGATCACACTTGACTCACAAAGGGAAACGGTTAGAGTCAAAATAGAAGATGAAGAACATCAGAAGCAGCATGATGAGCAACTACTGAAGATGGTTGACAAAGAATTTCCTCATTCATCATCTATACAAGCCATGAAAGGGCATGCTCAGAGGCTGTACACTCTCAGACACACATTTCAGTATCAAAAGGAGAGAGTGAGAGTATGGCCAGACCCCAAGGTGAGTTCTAGAATCCACAAAAGATCCATTCCACATAGATACAATGGCCAGGTTAGAAAAACAATAGACTCTACAATCATGTTGGCCATTGTAGTATCACCCTGGGAAATAATCAATGAATTCAAGAAGGCTCATCAATCAAAAATGACCCCTCAAGCCTTACTGGAAAACAAGATGATCAAAAAGGGGTTATTATATAAGAAGCTTGAAGACATTAAGAAGAATGAGCTCCAGTTACTTCTTGAGGGCACTCACCCTGATGAATTTGTCTATAGGGAGATAACTACTATGGAGTTGAAGAATGGCAGGACTGTAAAGTACTGATCTGAGTATTATGGTCCAGAGTTCTTCTTTGAAGGAGTAGAAGAACTCTCCAAGGAGGAACAGGTTGTTCTCCTTGAGGCCTATGTTCGAGAGTCGTACAGACTCATCATGGGGAAGTAGAGCTCATGAATGGGGTAACAACTCTGTGTCCAGTTCCCCAAAACAGAGTTCCCATTCATACCTTGCCAAATAGATCTCTGAGACTTCTTCCCAGGCCAGTGCTTATATGGGTCATCTTCTCAACTGATCAAGAAGGAAAAAGACCAACCATTCTGCCAACAATAAGTGGGACCTCAATAAAGTTAAAGGTTTTGGCTGCATTGGTTCAGGGGGAGTTTGTTGGACCAAAAGAACCAATGAGCCGGATTAGAAAAACCTTTAAGTCCCACAGACATCACAACAACTACTGAAGACCACAACAGCTGAAGACAACAGCTGATTACAAAGTCTGAAAACATAAAGTCTGAAGACAGTGTGAAGACACAAGTGCTCAAGACAAAGTCTGAAAACACAAGTGCTGAAGACAAAGTCTGAAGACACAAGTGCTGAAGACAATGTCTGAAGACACAAGTGCTGAAGACAAAGTCTGAAGACACAAGTGCTGAAGAAAAAGTCTAAAGACACAAGTGCTGAAGACAAAGTCTGAAGACACAAGTGCTGAAGACAAAGTCCGAAGACACAAGTGCTGAAGACAAAGTCTGAAGACACAAGTGCTGAAGACCAAAGTATCAGATGTTGTCACAACAGCTGAAGAGGTCTTCTTCAGTAGTTATGATGGTTTACCTTCAGTAGTTCTTTATTTCAGTATTTGTAAAACAACTGAAGAGTATGTTCTTCAGTGTTATTGTTCAGTAGTTTTATGTTTTCAGTAGTTGTAGTAACTGATAACACTTAGTATTTTTGTAAGAAGATGTCAGCTGTTTTGACATCTTCAGTAGTTGTGTTTCAGTTGGATAATTCTGTAGATGTCACTATCAAGTGACATCAGCAGACGTCACATCTCTTATATAAGAGGTGTCGACCTAATTGTAAGTGTGGACATTCCGTTACCACGAAAGCGAATATTGAATGAAATATATCTGCAGAATTCTCTCTATCTATAATCGTCTTTGTTCTTACATGAATATCCTTTTGTTCTTGTGAATGGCTAATTCATTGTTAGATTTCCGCTGCTATACTCTCTAATCAATCAAACGTAGATCACTGATCATAACATGGGTGCTGATGCAGCCCATAGAGAGCTTTGTCAAGCTTGTAGACATAATCAGGATGATTAGGATCTACAAAACCAGGTGGCTGTTTGACATAAACCTCTTCATCTATCACTCCATATGAGAAGGCACATTTCACATCAAGTGAAAGACCTTGAAGTTCTTGGATACAACAAATGCAAGGAATATCCTAACAGCTTCTAATCTTGCCATTGGAGCAAACACATCAATGTAGTCAATCCCTTCTTCTTGTGTGTATCCTTGAAAAACAGTCTAGCTTTGTTTTTGATGATAATGCCTCTATCATCTTCTTGTTCCTAAACACTCATTTGGTTCCTATTGTAGTCTTCCCAGAAGGAAGAGGACAAAGGTTCCAAACCTTCTGTTTTGAATGAAGCAACTCTTGTTGCATAGGTTCAACCCAACTTCCATCCTTTAAAGCCTCCTTAACTTCTTGGCTCTATGGGATAGAAAAAAAGAGTGAAGACAAACATTTGCTTCAGGGTTGTCCTCTTGTCTTTACCCCGGAAACAACATCTCCAATGATGTTTGTGGTAGGATGAGACTGTGGATCCTAAGCTGAGGAATCATAGCAAGTAGTTGAGAAAGATCTAAATTAGAAAAATTTAGATCGGCATAGATGTTTCTCCCACCACATCAGCACACTTTTCAAGGAAACTTGATCCAAGCAGTGTGTGATCATTGATGTTCTCATCAATGGTGTGGTTAGTGGCATCAAGAAATCCTTGGTCACTGTCACCATCACCATTGTTGCCTCCATAGTTGAGGTGTTCTTATCTGGTTGTAGAGCCTCTAAGCTGGAATTTGAAGGCATACCAGATGTATCAGCTGAATTTGTCATTGTTGTGTGATAGAAAACCTCATTTGCAGAAGTAGTTCCAACTGGAGCTGAAGATGTATGACTTGAAGGTCTTCCTAGCTCAATCTTGGGTCAGGATCACCTGTATTTAAATTTTCTACAGATCCTGGAACATTCTCACAAGATTTATTAAAATAGTTGGTAACCAAATCAAGATCAAATAGCCAATCTGGACCAGAACCAGCAACACATGGTGTGTGTTCATTGAAGGTCACATTGGCTTACTCCTCAACTATTCTAGTTCTAAGATTGTACACTCTATAAGCCTTAGCTTGGGAAGAGTATCCAATAAAGTGTCCGTCATCTGATTTCTCAGCAAACTTGGCAATTTGATCTTTGGTATTCAAGATGGTGCAAGGACATCCAAATGACCTGATAAAACCAATGAAAGGTTTTCTCTTGTGCCAAAGTTCATAAGGAGTCTTCCCATGAGTCTTAACTACTAAAACTCTATTATGCACATAGCAGGCAGTGTTGACTGCCTCTGCCCAGAAGGTGATGGGCAGTTTAGAGTCAGACAACATGGTTCTAGCAGCTTCAATCAGTGTCCTGTTTCTCCTCTCAGCAACACCATTTTGTTGAGGAGTCCTGGGAGCACTAAATTGTCTTGCAATACCCTTATCATCAGAAAATGTATCAAGGGTTGATTCTTGAATTTTGTTCCTTGATCACAACTTATGATTTTGACCCTGTGATGAGACTGATTCTCAATATTAAGATGAAATTCTTCAGAATCTCAGGAGTCTCATCCTTAGTTCTAATGAAAAAGACCCAAGTGAATCTTGTAAAATCATTTGTGATCACTAGACAGTATGAGGTCCTTCCTAAACTCATTAAACTGGTGGGGCCAAAGAGATCCATATGTAACAAGTGTAGGGGTGTAGTGATGGAGTTTATTTCCTTAGGCTTATGAGATACCTTATGTTGCTTCCCTTTCAGGCATGCAACACAATGGTCATCACTTGTAAACTCTTTCTTTGGCATTCCAGTTACCAAATCATGCTTAATTAATTATTCATGTTCTTAAAGTTTACATGGCATATTCTTTTATGCCATAGGAAAGACTCATCGCTATTGGCTTTAGACAGAAAGCATGAAACTTCTCCGGAGGGAGAGGTTTCTTGCAAGTCCATCTTGTACATGTTTCCTTTCCTGGGGGCTTTAAGCAGGTATGCTCATGAGGAATGACCACACCAGGCTTAAGAACAATGCACTCATGCTCAGTGAAGAGCATGTTATGACTCTGATCACAAATTGAGATACATCAGAAGATTGTATCCAAGCTCCTTAACAAAGTTTACCTTTTCAATGCTGAGCTTACCATTTGTGACCTTGCCCCTTCCTCAAATGTAACCACCTTCATCTCCCCCAAAAGTAACAGGTCCTCCATCAATCTTTTCAAAGTTCTGGAGTAGTGACCTATTACCAGTCATGTGCCTGGAGCAGCCACTGTCTATGATCCCAACATTTCTGTTTATCTTCAGCTGTCCCAGTACAAAAGAGAATGATTAGTTACATCTGGAAACCCAATCCTTGCTTGTCTTGGGCTTATTTACAGAAGGTAATTCAATAGTGATAGATCCTATGGTTGTACTAAGAGGATCCTGAGCTGTTGTAGATGGAGAAATCTCAGTCACTTGGTCTTTCTTAGACATCCACACCACCTTTGGAGTCTTGGACTTGACCTTCAAAACTTCGGAAGTTTGTGGAACTTCGGAAGTTTTGATGACTGATACTTCGGAAGATTCTGCAGACACTGCAGCAGATTTCAGTGCTTCGGAAGAACTCCTTTCTTCCAAGACCAATATTTCTTCCGAAGGTTATTTTCCATTTCCCTTCTTTTTAGATTTGAGACTTCCGAAGGAAACTGGTTTTCCTTCCGAAGCCTGAATCTTCTTGGAACTCTTTGAAGCCTTTTTTTTGGCCATGTGGACAGTACCTTTAGGATTGAAGGGACAATCCTTTGCAATGTGAGTAGTGCTGTCACACATAACACAATTCATCTTCTTCTTCACAAGATCCTTTTCTTGAGAATAAGATTGTTTTTGGTCACATCCCTTCTCCACCTTCATCTTTACAGATGCTGAGATAGTCCTCTTGGGCTGAGGACTGTGCTTGGAGTTTGATGGTACAGGCTGTGCAGTAGTGGTACACAGCAATTAGTCTTCTTCTTGCTACTGAGATGAGTTGAACAAGAACCAGAACTCTTAGTAGAAGAGTTTTGGTTGATGTCTTCAGTCCCTACCACTTTAAACCCTGCAGAATAAAAACTTGTTTCTGCTTAGAGTCAAAAGCAGCCCTGATATCTTGAGCCTTCCTTGCCTTTCTTTTGCTCTTTCTGATCAAGTTCTTTCTCATGGACTTGGTCAGCATAGTCTTCACTTTCTCCTCAGAAGGATAGTGGCCCTTCTTGGAATCCTCCTCTTCACTCTTAGTAGAGGGATTTTTCACTATCTCTTCTTCATCCTCCTCAGTCATAGGATCTATGAGAGGAAGCTCATCTTCACAAGTTCCACACCTAGGGGTTCTTACAGACAAGTTTGTGTGTGGAGGAGCTATCTCATTTGATCCCAGTCCCGGTCTGTTTTGATAGCACACTTTGTTGTGCAGGGATGAGGATATCATGTTCTTGAAGGTCTCTTCTTCAATAACATTCTTTTCTGCCCTGGCTTTGCTGATCATAAGTTCAGCCTGGCACTCAGTTAGCTTGGTTATGAGATCTGAATTTGAGTTCTAAAATCTGTGTGTTCATGTTTTAGAACTGAAATGGTTTTCTCTAAGTCCTCTATTTTCAGCTTATAATCATTTTCAGACTTTCTAAAATCAGATTTTAAAATGTTTAAGGACTCAATATCATATCTCAATTCCAAGTTATAGGACATGTACCTATTAACTTTAGCAATGCATTCAGGAGTACAGAGATGTTCCAATACCTTGGCTTCATCATGATGTGCCATTAGTGCTTGATTTGGAGAAGCATCTTCCACATGAAAGCTTAGTCAAAGCCTCCTTCATCAACAACAACAGCAGCTTGCTGCTTTAACTTCTCATTGTGAAGAGCTTTGTTAGTGTAGTTTGGTCTAGATTGTGTTTGGCCACCATTGGTTCTAGGTGCCTTACACTCTCTGGCAAAGTGGCCCATCAAATTACAGTTGTAACACTTGACTTTGCCTTTGTCCAGTCCAAACTTTCCACCGGTTGCATTGCTTGGAAACTTCCTTCGAGTCCTCTTGTAGAACTTCTTGTCTCTGTGAGTGAGAAGAGTCATCTGCTGGACTATTTCCATGTACTCAGATCATCTGGATGGATACAGTCCAAGTCTTCAAGAGTGAAAAGAGAGTTGCCACTGCTTTCATCAGAAGACACAAATGCTTGAGAAGACCTTGTCTCTTGGAATGGGCTTCTTGAGTGTAGTTCTCCCTTGGTGTCTCTCGGAAGGTGATGAAAGGACCCTTGGGTGAGTTGTCAGCGTAGCATATAAGATGATGTTTGGGTTCTATGCTATCCCTTTCAACCACATAGAGGACTGAACCCATTTGATTGTTGGAGTTGCCAAATGAACCCTGCATGTTCATCTCCATCTGGTAGCCACTGAGAATCCTATATAACTCTGTCAGAGTGAGAGTTTTGAGATTTTCAGTTCTCTTGATCACCACACAGTAGTGTGTCCATTGCGTAGGAAGTGAGGACATGAACTTCCTTAGAATGTCTCTTTTCTCAAGAGCAACTCCTCCAACCACTAGGGTATTCACAATCTCAACATACCTAAAGTATTGCTGAGTCATGGTCTCACCTATTTTGAAGGTGAAGTTTTCAAACTGCTACTTCAGAAGATCCTTCTTGTTCTCCTTGGCTTCAGAAGAACCCTCATACATCAGTTTCAGTGCATCCCACAACTGTTTAGCTGTTTTGCACTTCTTGAAACCTCTGTATACAGAGTTTGGAAAGGCAGTTTGAAGAGCTGTCATGGCTTTCCTGTCTATCTCTACTCTCTTCCTATCTTCATCAGAGTAGTTAGCCACATCCTTGGGGATCATACCAACACCAGTAGGAGAGGGTGTGCTGGGTATGAAAGGTCCATTCTCAATAGACTTCCACACTCTTGAATCGAGAGACCTGATGAAACCTTCCATTCTTAAACAGCAGGTGTCAAACTCATCAAGAGTGATCAGTGGGGACTTGTTCGTGGTTCCAGTTTCCATATCGGTTTTGGAAATGGATACCATTTGAAAAGTTTGGTATTTGTGTGTGTGAGGGATCTTAAGATGGTGAGATCTTATATCAAGAGCCTGAATGCTCTGATACCAAATGCAGGATCATTGAAGGGTGTGAGTTACAACACAACAATACAAAGAGGAGATTAACCAAAACTTTAATCAAACAGTAAACTAGATTAACAAAGATAAGACACTAAGAACACAAGTAATGAAAGAGACAGAACACAAAGAACACAAGTATATGGTTTTTCAAGAATGCAGTATATTGCTTTCTCTATGTTCTATTACAAGTGTTACAAAGCATAAACAAAAGATACAAGAACATGAGATACTTATACTACATCCTACAGCTGGCTATACTTTGAAAGCCAGCTGGATACAATTGACTAGACACAAACAAAATCAATTGTAGAGTCAAAAGGCAGATTGCCTTTTGACTTGTGACTATGACATGCCATAGCTCACATCCTTTTCTATTACAAAAAGGATAAAGTACATAAAGTAGAAAGTATACAGACTCAAGACCTCAATGTACAGTTACCAAAAGCATGGACCTTTTCACCAACCATGTTAGTTGGTGACTTGCAGAGTTGCAGCGGAAAGGTGTCCAGCTTTATGGAACAGTACATCAGATAAAGCATATGTTAAAAGTCTTCGGAAGAAATCTGTCTTCATGAACTTGAAGCTTCGGAAGACTTTGTCTCGGAGGCTTCGGAAGATGTTGGTCTTGGCTTCGAACGATTTCACACTTAGAGTATTTTTGTTGCACATGTGAAACTTCCGAAGCATTCCACTTCAATGCACTTGTGTAGCATGCACGAGAGACAAAAGATGTTTAGGTTGCATCAGCCTCTTCATTAATCTCTACAACATCATCTCAATCATCAGGATTCTCTATAACTCCTTCAAATACACCTGATGATACAAGATCAGAAGAACAAAAGGCAACTTTCAATGCTTTTGTTGCTAGCTTTGAAGCTTATTTGGGAAAAAGACTCACCTTTGCACATCTGATCCAGGAAGACTTGGAAGAAATGGATCCAGATGATGTAAAAGAATGGATTTGCTGTGACAAATGGCTATGATTGCAATAAGAACCAAGAAGTTTTTCATAAAAGGAAGAAAGCTTAGCCTTAATGTAAACACCAAAATTGGATATGACAAATCCAAGGTGAAGTAGTTCACCTATGGCATGACTAGCCACTTTTCTGGAGAATGAAATGCTCCTAGGAGAAACAACAACTTTCAAAGGAATTCACAGAGCGAGTCATCTTCATAACCAAACTCAAGTTTTCACTCCAACTATCACCAACAATAGTATCATCATCAACACACCAACAAACATATCAGACTCAGCCTCAACTGACCAATCAAGCTCATGGAAGTAGTCAGTCATATGCAAATGCCCTTGTTATTAAGCAAGATGGAATATGTGACTGGAGTCTATATGTAGATAGAGTAAATCTTCAATTCCAAAATCAGCCATCTGAGGTAAAATCTAACCTTTGTAGTGATAAATGCATTACTAAACTGTAAGGTTATCGATAGCACAATCATAATTTGGCGGAAAAAATAAAAAAAGAAAAGGTCAAGTCAGAGATGCTTAAGAGAGAAATAAAAGGCTTTGAAATCAAAACTAAATCTCCCGTCTCTGACATTAAAAAATTGCATGGTGAAAAGTACACTATTGCAGCTGAGAATGAGCAACTGATTAAAAGTTAGCTCAATCTAATGTTGAACAAACACTTACTTAAGTTAACTAGAAAAGTTTCAATTGTCTTCAGTCAAGCAGCAAGAGATGCTTGATTCTCAAAAGGATTCCAAGGATATGTTTGGGATTTGGTATAACTCTTGTCCTCCACCATACAATGACAACTACACTGTCATGCCTGAATCTATTACACTCGAAGAGGAAATTGAACCTAACAATATTGAACCAAAAATAATAGTAAAACAAGTCACAAATCCTCAAAACAAACCAAATGTTTACATTGAAACAAATGAGGATAAAATCAAATTAGGTCACCCAATTAAAATCAAGGAGTGTTCAGAGAAGACAGTGAGTGTGATTAAACCATCAAGCCCAATCAAAGCCGTTGTACCCTTTGTGAATATCATACCTGCTATTTCAAAAGGTAAGAAGAAATTTGTGAAATCAGTGAAACCTTTTGCTTAAAGCATGTAACGCCTCGATAATGTCTAAGCGAGCCAAATAATAATAATGGGCTTAGACAAGATCATTTAATGGAAATAAGATGGATATGGGTTATAGACCGAGTTAACTCTTCGAGATATGTATTTTGCGAGTTTAAGGTACTGGGAACGCCCGGTATATATAAACGGATCAGCTTGAGCAGCTCTCATTTGCAACTCAACACTCTAGTTCTAGAAAGAGAGTAGAGAAAGAAAGTAGAGAGAATTAAAGATTCAAGGCTTGGTTGATCTCGGGATTGAAGATTGGTGTTCGTGAGCATCGAAACAACAAGAAAACACCAAGAATCCAGGTAAGACACATCATTTAATCGTTGCTTTTGATGTAAACCCGGATTCTAGGGTTTGGGTTTTTAAAGTGGCAAAGATTTGCCAAAACTCATGTTTTTGTGTACGAAAAGATATAAGAAGCTTAGATAAAGCTTATTGGCTGATAAACAAGGTTTTGGGAGTAAAAGATTGAAGTTTTGGGTCAAAAATGTTGTGGTTCGTAATTTTCAATCCGTTCTTCGAAACTGGGTGTTCATCAAGCGAAATTAGGTATTCGTCCGGCAAAACTGTGGATCTTCCTTCGAAACTATAGTTTTGCAGATATAGTTTTCCAACGAAAGTTTGGCAAAACTGGCAGTGAAACTAGCAGCGAAACTGGCAACGAAGTTGCCAACAAAACTACCAGCGAAGATGGTAGCGAAACTAGCAACGAAGAAGCCAACGAAACTAGCAGTAAAACTACTGGCGAAACTAGCAGCGAAACTGCTGGCGAAACTAGCAGCGAAACTGCTGGCGAAACTAGCAGTGAAATTGCTGATCTGGCAATGAAATTAGTAGCGAAATTAGGCATAAATTAACTCTTTTAAGTGTTAACTTATGTGTAGGCTGTGTAATGCAACCCTTGCTTTGAAAGCTTGATTGAGAAGCTACTCATCGAGTCCAGGTGAGTTCCAGCACGGCCCCAGCCAAGGGCGTTGCCCTTTGGACCCCACTAGGGGTTGTGGCCCTTAGCATCCCGCTGTCAGCGGCTACCACCTCCAAACCCCTGCTGCCCCGTGGAGGGTTGGTTATGTTTTGTGATTAATTACGCTTGTTGTGCATATGTTTATGTATGTGAGTGTTGATGCAGGTTGTTTATGATGATGATCTATGATTGAAGCCTGTGAATGATGTTGATGTGTGATTAATGATGATTATACATGTTATGTATGATACGTTCCGTATTACGTATTATGATGTGACTTTACACATTGTGACTATGATAATGAACGTAAAGTATTATTTTAATGAGGTGAAAGATTTAAGATGATGAAAGTGAATCTTAATGAATGTTACCCCAGGCCCTTTTGATGAAGAAAAGTCTTGCATGCACTATGAGAGACTTCACTTATGTGAGTTTGATGCATGATGATTGATTCGTAATCATGAGTGGGCTATGTGCCTTGCAGTGTGGATCAACTGTCGGGGGTTAGCTACTATGAAGATGTGTACCGACAGCGATCGACATTTGTTTTTGAACAACATTGAGCTCTTGCTTTGTGCAATCTGGTTGATGATGAAGTGAAAGATGAAAAATGAATGAAAGTTAACAAATGATGATCAAAGATAATAATGTTATTATCTATGTGTATGTATGATGCTTGATTGCATAAGAATGTAAAGAAAGGTTTTAAATTGAAGTAAAAGTATTTTATTTTATAAAACTAGAGTTCACTCAGCAATACTACCTGTTAAGTATTTTCCAGTTGGCAAGTGATGGCTGCTGAGGATGGCACAGGCAACTACTTGGCTTGTTTTGGATGGCATCCATTTTGTATAATGATTGTGTTTTTGCATTGTAATGCAAACAAATGACATTTTGTAATTGTTAACACTTTTTTATTATTATACAAAAATGATTATATATATATGAAATGGTTTAAGTAAATTCCGCTACAATGTTTTACTAATGATAAAATTTTATGCATGCTTTTGTGTGATGATTGACTAGCTGTAAGCGTCCCGAGAACGGGGCCTTACTTGTTGGTATCAGAGCCAAAGTTTAAGTGAAACGGGTAAATTTTCAAAATAAACCTAAAATGAAAATGGGACAAAAGGGAAGGGATGCCAGTCTGAGTAGTTGCGTGCCATCAGGTATTTTTTTAATGTTTATCGGCATTACATGCGCATGTTATGTGGTTTATGGGTTGTTAGATACTAATGTAGTCGGGATAAGAAATGCTAGAGGTATGAAGAGTAAAGTAAGTGGCTAATCACAACTCGCCACTGTAATTAGGGACTTACTATACTTGACATTAACTGAGCTATTTCTTTGAATAATTGCGTTAGTTTTTGAATCTTATAGTGTGTTAGAGTATGGCCGGTGGTAGATCTTCGAATGTTTCGTCAAGTGAAGGTTGTGGTGGACGTGGTACTGGACCGCGTGTCATGAGAAGCATGGCCAGGGCTGCTGAAATGGCACTCGAAGAGCCCATGATCCATCACCCAGAATGCGGTGATGATAGTTCTAGTATGAGGTCCACATTGAAAGAGGCTGTTCTCGAGGGAGTTCAACAGGTCATGTAGAGGATTCTACCATTTAAAGTGACTGGGGTAATTAGGGCGGTGAAGGAGATGACCGTCATTAAAGTGAACAAGAAGGGTAGAAGCCACAAGAATTGCAACGGAAAGCGGGTTGAACGTGGAGGTTACACTCCAAAACAAAAAGGTTGCCACGACGGATGACCGGCGTGTAGCTTCGCCAGGTGCGGAGACCAAGAAGTGTGGTAAGTGTGCTAAAAGGCATACTTGAGAGTGTAGGTGGGGATCAAACCTCTGCTTCAAATGTGGGAGGCCCGGTCCTCTGGCAATAAGAGGTGTTATAACTGTGAAGGAAAGGATCATATATAAAGAGATTGTAAGAAGCTGAGGGACAAGAGTTTTTGGGCAAAGAGGATGACTGGAACTAGAAGGAAGGAGGTGAGTGTAGAGTCTTCAGGAAGACCAGGGAAGAGGCTAGGACGGACCCTGATGTCATGTCAAGTACGTATCTAGTAACCAAACTCTTGCCTTTGTGTAGATTGATTCCGATACTAGTAGGAGTTTTATTTATGCTACCTTTTGTGCTAAGTTGCCCATTAGGAGTAGAAGTGTTGATGAACCCTTTAATGTAGAAACTAAGATATAAGTCTACTAAGATTTCTGAGATGATAGAAGGTTGTGACATTGAATTAGAAGGTCAAAGTTTCATGTTAGACCGACCATGATGACCTTAGGCGGTTTCGATGTAGTCTTAGGAATGGATGGGTGGCAGACTACGAGGCGAGCATTGTGTGTCGCATAAAGGTGATTAGACTGTCAGAGCCTGATGGGAGTACAGTGATAGTTTTCGGAGATCGAGTTACGACTATCCCGAGATGATTTTGATGGCGGTGGCAGGAAAGTGCATGAGGCATGGGTGTAGTGCCTACTTGGCTTACGTGAAGGATGTGGATATGGAAAAACCACAACTATTTGATGTACCAGTTCTTTTTGGCTCCCCAAAGGTGTTCCCAGAAGACTTACCAGGATTGTCACCGGACCGCAGAATCAAGCTCCAAATTGACTTGATATCGGGTGCCCAACCTGTTGCTAAGGCGCCGTATCGGTTGGCTCCGACTGAGACAAAGGATTGATGGAGCAATTATAGGAGTTGCTTGATAAGAGATTCATTAGACCGGGTATCTCTCCTTGGGATTCATTAGACCTGTTGCTAAGGCGCCGTATCGGTCGGCTCCGACTGAGACAAAGGAATTGATGGAGCAATTATAGGAGTTGCTTGATAAGAGATTCATTAGACCGGGTATCTCTCCTTGGGGTGCTCGTGTCTTATTTTTGAAGATGAAGGACGGTAGTATGACGATGTGTATGGACTATCATAAGCTGAATAAGTTGATAGTGAAGAATCGATACCCATTACTAAGAATTGATGACCTATTTGATCAGCTTCAGGGGGCTACTTGGTTTTCAAGGATAAACTTTCGATCTGGTTACGATCAGTTGAAAGTGAAGGAGTAGGATATCCCTAAAATAGCTCTTAACACACGTTATGGACACTACGAGTTTCTCGTTAAGTCGTTTGGTTTGACCAACATGCTAGCTGCTTTTATGGACTTGATGAATCGAGTATATTAGCCAATGTTGGATAAATTAGTGATCATGTTTATTGATGAGATCCTGATTTATTCGAAGAGCGAGGAAAGGTTACGCATCCCGGCAGTTGAAAGTTCATGAGGTTAACTATCCTACTTATGACTTGAAGCTATCAGCTGTGGTCTTGTGTTAAGAATTTAGAGGCACTACTTGTATGGGATGAAGTGCACCACATTCACTAACCATAAGAGCTTAAAGTAATTCTTCAAGTAGAAAGATTTGAACATGAGGTGGAATAGATGGTTGGAGCTCTTAAAGGATTATGATTACGAGATCCATCAACATCCAGGCAAGGCCAACATGGTGGCAGATGCCCTTAACCAAAAGGAGAGACCTGAGCCGATTCGGGTGAAGGCTTACCAGTTAATTATGACCTATGATATGATGAAGCAGTTCAAGGAGTTTCAATATGAGGTGTCACAAGAAGATCATCTTATCTCTAAAAGAATGGGAAGTCAAGTCACGGAATTAGGTGAAAACACACTCGGTGTTGGAACCCGATTCAGACGAATGTTAGAAGTCCACTACGTCACGCTTCATAGCCGACCACCATAAACCTTTATTTTAGCACTTTTATATAGCACATTTCCTTATAGAAAAATCGATCTTCCCGTTAAAACCTCTTAAAATCTTGGTCATTTATAGTGTATATTTGGATGCATTTCCCCGCTGGAATCTTGGGCTAAACTTTCCCCGCTTCCTAAACCAAGTGATTCCTAAACTGAATGATTCCCTTCCAAAGTGAGACTTTCAACATAACTCTGTCACCCACCTAGAACTCAATCGGTCTACGTCATTTATCGGCGTACGACTTTTCCTATCTTTAGCTTCCTTCTGTACAGCATCCCTAACTCTTTATGGCCAATGTCACCCCAACAAGCGGGCATTCTACATCTCCTACTCTATAGCATCCCATAAGGAGGCATGCCAATGATGGCATGGTACCTATTGTTATATGAGAACTCGGCTAACAGTACATGGTCATCCCAACTTCCTCCAAAATCAATAACACATGCCCCAAGCATATCTTCTAGCGTTTGAATGGTCCTTTCTGACTGACCATCGGTCTGGGGATGATAAACCGCAATGGTATGTAACCTCGTTCCCATAGCATCGTGGAACTCCTTCCAAAACTTAGACGTAAACCAGGTGTCACCATCAGACATTATAGACACCAACACAGGATGATGAATCACACTCTCCTTGATGAATAGATCTGCTAACCTCTCAGATTAATACGTCTCGCGGAACAATAGGAGGTGAGAACTCTTCATCAGACGACCAACTATCACCCATATAGCATCGTACCCTCACGTGGTGCATGGTAGCTTTGTAATAAAGTTCATGGTGATATGCTCCCACTTCCACTCGGGTATATCCAGAGGTTGGAGCTTCCCGTATGGCTTCTGATGCTCCGCCTCCACTTGCAAGCAAGTAAGGAACTTACTCACATACTCCACTACGTCACGCTTCATACCCGACCACCAATAATCTTTCTTCATGTGTTCATACATCTTTGTGGCACGAGGATGAATGGAGTATCAAGTCTTATGAGGTACACAGCACGGCCCCAGCCAGGGGTGTTGCCCCTTGGACCCCACTAGGGGCTACCACCCCTAGGACCCCGCTATCCGCGGCTGCTGCCCGTGAACCCCCATTGCCCCGCAGAGGGTTAGTTATGTTTTATGATGACTCATGCTTGTTGTGTAAATTTTTATGTGTGTGAGTGTTTGACGCATGATGTTTATGATGATGATGTATGATTGATGCCTGTGAATGATGATGTTGTGTGATTGATGATGATTATGTAAATTATGTATGATATGTTCCTTACTACATATTATTATATGACTTTGCGTGGTGTGATTATGATAATGAACGTAAAGTATTATTTTAATGAAGTGAAAGATTTAAGATGATTAAAAGTGAATCTTAATGAATGTTACCCCTAGGCCCTTTTGATGATGAAAAGTCTTGCAAGCACTATGACAGACTTCACTTACGTGAGTCTGATGCATGATGATTGATCCATATTCATGAGTGGGCTATGTGCCATACAGTTTGGATCAACTATCGGGGGTTAGCTACCATGAAGATGTGTACCGACACGGATCGACATTTGTTGTCGATCAACATTGAGCTCTTGCTTTGTGTTATCTCGTTGATGATGAAGTGAAGGATGAAAAATGAATGAAAGTTAACAAACGATCATCAAAGATAATAATGTTATTATCTATGTGTACGTATGATGCTTGATCACGTAAGAATGTATAGAAAGGTTTTAAATGCAAGTAAAAGTATTTTATTCTATAAAACTAGAGTTCACTCAGCAACACTAACTTTTATGTATTTTCCAGTTGGCAGGTGATGGCTGCTGAGGATGGCATGGGCAGCTACTTGGCTTGTTTTAAATGGCATCCATTTTCTATAATGATTGTGTTTTTGCATTGTATTGCGAACAAATGATGTTTTGTAATTGTTACCATTGTTTTATTCTTGTGCAAAAATGATTATATATATATGAAATGGTTTAAGTAAATTCCGCTGCAATGTTTTACTAATGATAAAATTTTATGTATGCTTTTCTATGATGATTGACTAGCTGTGAGCGTCGCAGGAACGGTTAAAGCAATTCTGATAATGAGATTAAATCTCCAAAAAATTTAATCAAATCAGACTAGGTTTCACTACAAAAGAAACACAAAAGCTCACTGATTTCAACAACTAAAATTCAGTCCGACCCCCAATCTTCAAATTAAGACAAGGAGTTGGTTTTGACATGTGCAACAAGGAGCACGTTGATCAGTTTGAGCAAGAAGTAAAGAAGGGGTTGAGGAAACAAAACAACCCAGATCAGTTAACAAAAGTAGTGCTATGAAGCAAACTACTAAAAAGGATGAATTTGATTCCTCCCTAAGGAAAAGAATGTGACTCAGTTGAAAGTAGGAAAATCAACTAAGTATGCTAAAGCAAAATCAGATTCAAGAAACAACATATGTATTGTGACATATGTGACATGTTTAATCACAAAGCAGAAGAGTGCTTTTCAATCAATACTACTCTATCTGTGGCATGAACAACATTCCACTAAAAACTCCTCTTTTAATCACAATACTATTAAGTCTATGATATAATCAATCACAATAGATCTGATTGTTATTTTAATCATAGGGGATTGAGAATTTCTAAAAACAAACCATCTCAACAACATCATCTATGAAACCCAATGTCAAAAGTCATTTTCAAAACAACAAATATAGGATGTCTAGATCAAACAATGACAGGAGTAACACAAAAGAAATGTGGAAGATCAAAGAAACAAACATCACATCATTGAGCAAAAGTTTGATCTTCCCAAACCTAAAATGATGTTTGATCATCAAAAATGGGTTAAATTTCTTCAAAAGAATACATACCAAAGATTTCATTACTCATCTGACTCTTTAGCTGATGTTGATGAGATGACACAATCAAATCATCACAAGCAATCCCCTAGGTCACCTCTAACTAGATCAGAATTTAGAGGAAAGTATGAAAAGGTTAGCAACAAGGATAGAACGATAAACCCAAGACCATCATGGCTTGGGTTCCATATTCTAATTAGTTCTTTTGTGCTTGCAGGGTCATCCATACAGGTCTAATAGCATATGGTACGTGGATAATGGATGTTCCTGACACATGACTGGAGATTGTTCCCTCCTTCATGATTTCAAGCAAAATCAAGGAACTACTATGACATTCGAAGGAGATTCACAAGGTGGAAGAATTACTAGTGAAGGATCTGTGACAAATGGGACACTAAGCTTTGATAGAGTGAACTACTATGAACAACTAAACTTCAATCCTCTGAGAATGTCTCAGATCTATGACAAGAAATATTCAACTCACTTTACTAAGACTCATTGCAACATTCTAAAACCAGGATTTCAGATCTTAGAAGAATGGGTTGTCCTAAACACTCCAAGGAAGAATAAAATCTATGTCTTAAACCTAAATTATGCTACAACAAAACAAGAAACATGTCTTCAGTGAAAAGTATCATCTGATGAGTCTCAGCTTGGCAGAGTCGTTTGGGGTACACGAACTTTAAAAGCATCGCAGGATTGGTTTTGTCATTTAACAATTTGTTTTTCTCTCAAACTCACTTATACTACACTGGGATTAGATGAAGCAGAGTCTCTTCTAAGATTTGATAGTAATATAATAAGTAGCAAAGAACACAAAGAGATAATTTTCATGGTACTTGCATATATTGCTTCTCAACTTAAAGTAATAAAGACTCTTACAAAAAAATTGTTATGAGTTACAAGAGAAACTATATATAGTACTACCTACAGCCAAATATACTTTGATTCAAATTGGAATCCTCTAACTAAAGCAGATACTACAAAGCTATAGTTTAAGGTATCTAAGATAAAGTCTTATCTAAGATATGGTAGTCGTAACATGTCCATGGCTTACCTTTTGTCACCAACTAAAGTTGGTCAACTGTACTAACTAATAAAGGTCAACATTGGAATAAAGTATTGTCAACTACATGGCTTTTTAGAAAACGCCATGCATAATCTCATAGGTCTGCAGCAGATTGTTAGAAACCATACTTATATCCACTGGTTCATAGTAGTGTCTTCTCAAGGTTAAATGGCTTTGGAAGAACAAGTTCTTTCCGAAGCCACTTATACTTCAGAAGAGGCTATTTCTTCTAAGGCTTGATGGACTTCTTCTTTTCCTCATACTTTGGAAGTTCACTTCTGATTTTTTCTTCTTAAGACTTGATCTTCGGAAGTGAACACTTTGTCTTCGGAGTTTGTGTTTGGAAGTTGAACTTTTACTTTGTCTTCAGAAGAACTCTATTTCCTTGGAAGTTCCATACTTGGCTTCAAAAGTCTTTTATTAGATGTACCAAAATAGTCTAAGTGATTTGTTTTTCATTGCACCAGCCTTCTTCTTGATCCAACAAACTCCCCTAAGCTGATGCTACCAAAACCTCACTTATTCCTACTTCTCAAAACCTTCAACACCAGTAAAAGCAGATATTTATACGCTTCTTTGTTCTTCCCAGAAGTAGTGTTGAGATGTTTGTAAAAATCATTAGTTGATAGGAAATCTAGTCTGTCACCCTAAATGATATGCACCCTCTGTTGGGTCCCTCTGAAAAGAGTTAGTTGATGGGAGCTATATTCATACTCCCATCTAACTGTTGGTTCCAATTCAAGGCCTTCCACCATCTGTAAAAAGGTTGTGCCTTTGGTGGTTGACCTTTCCTTGTCTTCCTTCTCTCTTAGTTTCAACTACTCTTCAATCTTTGGTTTTGTGGTTAGCTCAGCAAGATGAAGGGTACTAAGGTTACTTCTGTTGGGAGCAGTAGTTTCGGTGTTGGAGGGATTGGAGAATAGTTTCTCTGCTAACTCAGCAATGTCAAATCTACTAGAGTGTAGCAGAGAGGATGCATTCAGCCTGTCGCTTTCTCCATTCTCTCTCCCCCAAAACAATGTTGTGAAAGGCTTCATCAAATCTCCACTCGATGATTTTCTTCCTAGGCACAAGAGGCTAACTAGAAATCTTGTCCCCTTTCTTTGTATCCAGTAGAGTCACCAGCTTTCTTCTCAGGTTCTTTTCTTTAACATTTAAGGACTCAGAGTTGGTCTAGTGTTCCTCTAGGGAGTTCAAGAAATAGATCTCTTGTGACAGAACATGAAGATCCATCAACATAAGTCTGTTTGATAGAGTCTTCCTCACAAGAGAAGTCGCTCAGGGTGGTGCAGTTGGTGAACTTTGCCTTGATTGCCTTGATTGTCTTGAATTCTTCTAAGGAGAGATGTTTAAAAGGCTGAGCGGATAGTTTGGAAGGTTGTTTGGTAGGTTGTGGTGTAGTGGTTCTGGAGAGTGTTTTGGGTTGCAGGATGGATAGTTTAAGTAGTTGAGGTGAGGAAGTAGGCATGGATAGTGGTGTAGGTTCAGGTGTGTAAGGTTCAATTTTGATGGTGAATGGAGAGGGAATTGGTTCAGGTTGGGGTTCAGTGGTTGGCTTGAAGATCATCCCCCGTACCCTTCTATACATCTCTTTCCTTTTCCCATACGAATGTTAGCCTTGATTTAGCAAACAATTTGTTGAATTGTCTTTTCAGACATAGGTCCCACCTACCTACCAGAGAAGTCGTGAGCGCGGATATAGTCTTTCATCCAGGCTTTCACACCTATCTTCTTGGTTGCAGTAACCCTAACTTTTTTTTCTTTTTTCTCCTCCTCCCTTTACTTCTCTATTGAAGTTCTCTTTCTTTCTTTCTCTAGTTGATCCTGCACCTTGTTGATGAGCTATAGGATCGTATCATCATTATGTGGAGATAGTTCTTGATAAGAGAAACATCTGGAGGTGAGGAAATATATCCTTTCCCTCTAGAGCTGCAGATCAGCTTCCCTCTTTTCTTTTTCTCTTTCTTCCTCCATGGCCAACTGTGGTACTTCCTTCTTTTGTTTAGTCTACAGCGTGGTTGCCTTCTCTAGCTCTACTAACTCCCGGAACGATAGCAGGAGTATGTCTAAATTAACAGCTCTAATCTTGACCAGTCTATCAATAATCTCTATCCTCTATTTGTTGTTGACTACCTCCTGGTTGGCTGTCTCTGCTTTGGAACTGGTAGCTAACAACTTTTCAGTTGAAAGTCTACCTGTTCTTTTAAACTTTTCAATCCTCTCCTCCTCCTGAAGCTCTTCCAGAATCATTTTATTCTTTTCTTTATCATCTTTGGAAGTGCTTGACTTTGGTGGTTCTTAGATGTAGGGTTAAGATTGAGATAGAGGTAATGAAGGTGTTTGAGCTAGAGGTTGGTTGAGAAAGTCATCACTATTCACCTTAGATGCCAGCTCTTGAATTGCATCTATGATGATTAGATCCACAGACAATGAAAACAGTCCTTCCGCAGCTTCTATTTTAGCTTCAGAGGACTCACCTTGTTCTTTCGAGGCTTTGACTTCAGCTTCGGATGTTTGAAGGAGTGTAGTATCTGTCCTAACTGTTTTGATTGCTGGGACATCAATCATAATTTCTCCTTCGAATTGAATCGCAGGTTCCATTTGGACCATAGGTTGACCAACTTCTTCCACAGTGGTAGAAGGTGCACTCAACCACTCAAGCTCTTCAACTCCAAAGTACATCATAGCTGTATCAGGGCTATGCTGATTTAGAGAATGTTAGTACCTGGTATTTGACCGAAATACCTGAAGATTAACGTGTAAAGCAGATCAAATAGTGTGTAATCCTATTTGATTGGCGATCCAGTCAGTGAGAACACACGAAGAATCAATCAAGAATTGAAACTAACGTTAGAAATCGATTGGGAATCGATCTAAAGTGTTCTATGAACTTGGAGAACGAATTAGGAGGCTTCTGGACGGCTAGGGTACGTCTGGAATCGTAATTTATCGAGAGTTTTTTTTTCACGAATTGAGTTGTATTTATAGGTTGGCACTATCCAATCGTGCGACTGAACCATTAGTGTGGTTCAGTCGTGCGATTGAACCATGCGGTTGATTCATTCATACGAGTGAGTGTTCAGTCGTGCGACTGAGCCAATCTTATGTTACAATCGTGCGACTGATCTAGTCTCTTGGTTCACTCGTGCGACTGAGTCAATCGTGTGAAGTTATTCATGCGTATGATTGATTCGCATGAGCCATTCGCATGAGAACTTCATTAAGTTAAGTTTGAATGTTTTAATTAATATAACATAATGTGCAACCATTCAAATAATCATAAACCCAATCAATTCAGTCACGACTCATTAATGAACTATTAAACATTATAACTAACACACTATCAATATCATTTCATTAATCATACCAAACAAGATCTATTACATCACATATCATGATCTAGGGACAAACATGTATCAACAAACTCCCCGTTGGACCTAGATCTCTCTAATGTCTTGTTTTCTTCATTACCTCCTCATATTTGTGGTACTTGTCCTCTTGTGTGACTCCTGCGTGACTATCAAACACGAAGCAAAGTCGTATAACATTTTGGAACTGGTGTGCTTGTACAATGTCTTGTGTGTCATAGAACAGTGGCCACTTGTATAATGTATAGACATCATTAGCAGACAAGTTGGTTAGCCACATTGGGTCCAATACCCTGATGGTATCCATTTGGCCCTCTTTATCCAGGACTATGACCGCTTCTGTTGTTCTCCAATCATAGTACCACCACTTAAAGTGTGGTGTGAAATCCTTTGTCATTTCCCGAAGTGGGATTCTTGACATTGCGCGTGGAGGATTCCACTTCAACACAATCTTTGGTTTTCTAGTAATGGCATCCATCTCAGACCTTCTAATATACCTTGTAGGTTGTTGAGGTCTGAAGTTAATCCACCTGGTGTGGTACTCTTTCTTTAGGGCAGTCTCAAACCAGCCTGACATCTTTCTTGGGTCAGCATACAACAGCTTCAATTTGGCCAGCTGGTTGAGTTCAAAACCTGGTAGAGTCTTTAGATCTTGTGGAAATCTAAAGTACTCTATGCACTTCTCCCTCTTAACTGCATAAACGTTAAGATCATCAAAATATGCCCATGCTATAATCCTGCCTGACACCGTAAGATGTTTCTTGACGCTGTAGAACTTGGTGTAGGCATCCCTCTTCGGTGCAGCACGTTGGGCTCTGAATTCTTTAAAACATTCAGCCCACTCAGCCTTTCGAATGTCTACGTCATCATTTGAGGCTTGGGCGGTTCCTTGGTCTTTCCTGTTTCCTGCTCCATCTTGTCTAGTACCTCAAACATATCACTGACTAGGGACTCACCCAGATTGGGGACAACATTACCCTCGTTGTCAGCGTACTGAGGGTACTCTTCTGCAGCAATATCTTCAACCTCAACTTCATCAACGTCATTTAGTTCTTCGTCACTGGTTGAATCAACTGTTGGAGCATCCTTGACAATTTCATTAGGATTGAGTCTGAACATCTCTCCCAGTTGCTCGTCAGATAGGTCATGAATTATTTCACCTTCTTCAGGGGTATAACTCACTGACCTTCTGACAATCCCTTGCAGATCAAGAATCATTGTGAGTTGAGACTTGACCTATTGAAGGGGAGCAATGTCAAACTCATCTCTGTTGTACTTTGGATCTGTTTGATTTACACATTTCACACTCAAATCATTAGTAATTTATCAAACAAAATGCATTAACTTAACATAAACATTTAGTGCATGGTTTTTTCAATACAGAATACAAAAGTAAATAAATACATAAACATCTACTATTTACTTTTATTTTGAATACTCGGCTCTTCACGTGAAGGTGCAGAAGCAGAAGCTGACTGATCTTGTCTGTTCTTTGATCTTTTCTCTTGCCCTGGAGCTGAGACAGATTCAGCTGCTTCTCCTCCGTCAGTGTCTTCATCTTCACACCATTCTTCGGTTTTCTCTTCATCAGTATCACTCTCATTATCATCATCGTCTTCATCATCTTCATTATCATCAGCATTTCTGTCCCGATCCCTTATCTTTAACGGTTCCTCCTTTGATCCTTGCAGTTTTAGCAAAATGGTCTTTTTAGCCTTTTCCAATTCCTCTATTTTCTTCCCTGAGGTGACGCTTTGAGCTTGGAGAATGGCTATCTCGTTGCTCTGGGCAGTCATCTGTTGGGCCTGCTCCTCAATTACTCGATCCTACTCTGCAATTTTATGCGATTGTGCAGCAGTCAGGTCAGTAAGCTGGCGGATCTGAGTTGTCTTTTCCTCATCAGCCACCAGCAATCGCAACACCATTCTGTTTAACGTCGACAACTGTTCCTCTACCCCGATTGGAGGTAAAGGAGATCTATAGGTGTGTGAGGGATGGGCTGAGGGCATTGATTGGGGTGACGTGGTGGTGGCGGTGGCGGTAGTGAAGATAGGTCTGTATAGTGGTGGAGGTGATGAGGGAGTAAAGAATGTGGTGGTGGAGGGAAACGATGCTGTGGTGGAAGGTATCGTGGGGGCTGTGATAGATGTGGTGGACGTGGTGGATGTGGTGGATGTTGTGGAAGGTATGGTGGGGGCTGTGATAGAGGTGGTGGATGTGGTGGATGTGGTGGAGTGGTAGTGATAAAGGTCACCCTACGCTTCTTCTTTTTCTAGCCATGGGGTTTGGCCATTCTCTTCCTCCTTGATCCAGTTGAGGAGGAAGCTCCCCTTACAATCCCGCCTGAGGACCCCGGAGCATAAGTTGGGTCAGTTTCTATATCTCCAGAGCCTCTCGGTTGTTCACCAACAACCCTTAACCCATGTTCTGTGGGAACAACTTTCCTTCCCACAGTTCGGGTAAGTGGCTCCTCATCCGATTCAGCCTCATCCTCCTCGTTAAGAACCAAAATCTTGATGAAATCCCGCTGACTCAGTTACCTCTGCAGATGCGACGGACACAGGAGGTACAGAATCAGACACGGTGCCTCTGAGTGGAATAGCATCATCCCTACTGTCATCCTCATCTGAGTCATGAGTGGGTAGGGCTATCTGTTCCACCTCAGAGTCACTGTCCTTGTGACGCCACGTTATCTTTTCCGGTGCAACATAGTCCTCTCTGGCAAGATGACCAAACAACCTCCTGACCGGAGGCTTCACTTGCTTTCCCCGGTATACTTTCATCCTTCCCAGGGTGGTTTCATCCATTACCTCCAAGAATACCGAATCCTCTTGTTCTTTTGGTAGGGAAGGAAGCTTCTGATCTATTATCATTTGCATAAACCGTGGGTACATACAGAAGGCTTCCTTTCCTTTCCCCTCGATGTTCTCCACCAGATAGGTGAAGATCATCTTAGAGAAGCTGAACGGATGGTTCAGCACCAACGCAACGTATGCGTTTTGCATCTGATCCGATAGCTCATCAAACCCACCTTTTCTTGAAGCCATGCACTTGAGCAGCACGTGTGCAAGGTATTTAAACTGGGGACAGAGGTTACTCTTGTTGTGTACCCCTGAATTGATGTCCCCAGAGTATTTGGCTTTGAGAAAACATCCTCTGACAGTGAGGGGGTGTAAACGGGTGGGCAGTCACCGTCATCCCCCAATTGAAGTACAATCCTAAAATCTTCCTCAGAAACAGTAATATCCTCGCCAAATATGGTACTTCTTATGCAGTGAGGTTTCGATGATCTATCAACTGTAGCGCCTTCCCAGAAGGCTTGTTGAATGGATCGATATGGGGTGCAAGGGGTAGCGATGGCATGCACAATCCGTGATCTCAATAGAACGTGATAATGCCAGAGAATTTTGCAGCATTTCTGGATGTTAAGTCCAGATGGGCACATATATTATGCTTTGTGCTCATAGTCCATCTACTCACCATCTGTTACACAAAGATAGTAAACATTAGTACCATTTACTAGAAAAGTCATGAACTCATTAACCTTGAAGAACATCTTTCTGTCATGCAATTGAAATTGTGCGACTATGTTCAACAGTGCGATTGAACCGTGCGAAAGGGGTTCGGTCGTACGATTGAATGGTACGAATGGGGTTCAATCGTGCGATTGACCCCATACGTATCTCAGAGTCTGCGATTGGGCTCCTACGCATATACCTTCATGCGGTTACCTCAGTCATGTGACTGAGCTTCATACGCATGGTTCAGCCATGTGTATGGGCAGTCTGAGCCCTTCAGTCGTGCGACTGAAGTTCATCTTGTTGTCCATTCGCATGAAGACCAACTGTGCGATTCACATTTTCAGTTTCACCAATTTTTTGTTTTACACCTCTATATCTAGTTCATTGGACTCGCCATCTCGTCACTAATGACCTATTTAGGTAAGTTTATTCCTTTCCGATTTCCCTGATGTAGTCCGACAGACACACAATTAAAAGATTAACATAGAAACTTAAACTAACTACACAAATAAAGTTTATTTTTGGACTTTTTGTGAGAGATAAAACCCTAAGATGGAAATCTAAGGGATTTGGTTTGGGAGTAGACAACTTCAGCTTAGATTGATCATATCTGGACCAATTCAATTTTGGAATCATACAGGAACGTCAAATCATTTGGGACTTGTTATTAAAACTTTTTTATGCTTAAATTCTCGGTGTTCATCCAGAGTCGTTAGCAACTTAAGGAAATCATACTGAAACTCTTTGATTTTCACATTGATTTGAACTCTAGAGAATGTAACCACTAAGATTGTCAGTATGTTTGTCCACTTAAATCCTGTTGGACCAAAAGAACCAATGAGCCAAGATCAGAAAACCTCTAAGTCCCACATGGTATCACAACAACTGCTGAAAGCCTCATCAGTAGTTTGACAAGTGCTGAAGACTTCAACGACTGAAGATCAAGTGCTAAAGACCTTAACAGCTGAAGAACCAAAGTGCTGAAGTACAACAGCTGAAGAACACAAGTGTTGAAGCTGAAAGACCAAAGTACTGAAGTACAACAGCTGAAGAGTTCACAAGTGCTGAAGATCAACAACTGATGTACAAGTCTGAAGACAAAGACTGAAGACATCAGCTGATGACATCTACTGAAGTCATCAGCTGATGAACACCTGAAGGTCAAAGTTTGAAGATCAAGTACTGAACCTCAGTAGTTTGTCACAACTGCTGAAGAGTACTTCTTCAGTAGTTGTGATATCAGTAGTTTTATTTTCTATGTTTCAGTAGTTTTGTAAAACGACTGAAGAGCTTGTTCTTCAGTCGTTGTAAGTTTCAGTAGTTTTATATTTTGTACTTAAGTTGCTGATATGTTCTCAGTAGTTGTGAACATTTCAGTAGTTTGTTAAGAATTAGTTATTTCTGTATTGGATCTGCCAGTTGTCACTTTCCGTGATAACAGCAGTGACTGTTGCACTCTATATAAGGAGTGACAACCTATTGTAATGATTGAATGAAATGAGGAATTGAATGGAATGAATGATTGATTCGATTAGAAATATTCCTCATCTATAAACATTCCTAGAAATCAGAAATACATATTCTCTCCCTATAACTGTATGCGATCTTAATGCTCACATATATCGTTAGCTTGCTACAATTGGTCTAATTCGTGGTTGTATTCCGCTGCGTTATATTTTGAAACATCAAACTTGTGATCACTGATCCTGTCAAATGGTATCAGAGCAGGTTAATCATTGATCGATCTAATAATTGATCATTGAAACTGCTATTCAAGATCCAAGTTTGATTGAATTAGCTTTTGTTTTTGCAAGAAACGGTTATAGAGATTGAATTTTCTGTATTTCTGCTCATTCATCCTGAGATCTTTTCTTGGTTCTCATTGAGTTTGTTGTGGTTTGTCTAAAACTTTTTTAAAACTTGAACTAAACTGTTTTTGAACTGAAAATGACCACTCCCTCCAATGATCCTCACAATACTGGTCCTCAACCAAGCCTCCTATGCTGGTTAGGAATGAGTATAACATATGGCAAAGACGTATGCTTCATCACCTGTCTGTTAACAGCGCAGGGTGTTGGACATCAGTGGTACATGGTCCACACAAGCCTATGGTGAATAACCCGGAAACCAATCAAATGGTTCCGAAGAGGAGGGAGCAATACTCAGATGAGGATAAAAAGTTGCTTGAGATTGATGCAAAAGCCCATGGAATTCTGGCCATGGCTTTGCCCAATGAAATTTATTCTGGGCTAATGCATCATGAAACTGCCCATGACCTCTGGATTGCTTTGAAAGAACAATTTGGAGGAACAGATGAGGTCTTGGCAAATAATAGAGAAATTCTTGCCCAACAATATGAGACATTCTCTCATATAAAGGGTGAGACACTGACTCAACAATATGCGGTTTTCTTGTTTGATCTCTGAACTAAAAATGGTCAAACTTGAATACACCAATATTCAGATGAATAACAGATTTCTGAGATCACTGCCTGAGAGATGGGACACATATACTATTGTCCTACGCTCCAGTGCAAGTTTGGACAAACTATCTCTCACCCAACTCCATGGGAAATTGCTCACTTTTGAGAGAGAGATAGAACAGAAGAGAAAGCTGTCTTCATCTGGAAAGCTCACTGAAGACTTTATACAAGGCAACACTGCCTTGGTGGGTCATGAGTCAGAATATGCTTCATCTGAATGCCAGTATGATGAGCATATTAATTTCTCTTCGAGCACTTCTAACTGCATTTGTAAGTGTTGATGGTCAGTTCACTGGATGTAATAATGACAATTTATGTTTCATTATGGATGATCTCAAGGGGATTGCTGATGATGACTTAGAAGAGATGGATATTTTGAGCCAAATGGCCTTGATAAATATCAGATCTCAGAAGTTCTACAAAAGAACTGGAAGAAAATTCCCAGGACTCTCTGGCAAAACCAAAGTTGGTTTTGACAAGAGCAAGTTGAGGTGTCACAAATGCCAACGGCTTGGACACTTTGCAAGAGAGTGTAGATCAACTGGATCAAACTCTACTGCACCCTTTGTGACTTTTCCTAGCAATAGTCAACAAAACAGAGGGCAACATCCTGTCACATCTAGTCATCATCCTCAACAACAATCTCCGGCATATTTTGTTCCTCAGGGTCAAATGCCATATCAGTACCCTTGTTATTACATGCCACAGTCAAATCAAGTTCAAGTTCCTATGACACCACAACCTCATGCATTACCAGAACCTCAGCCTTCCCTATCTCATCAACAACCTTCATCTCAACAACACAGCTTCTTCACCCCAGGAGTTGTTGACTGGAGCAGTTTACCAGATGACTTGTCTGGTCATGATCAACTGTTCTCAGGTGCTGGTCAACATGGTGGTGACAGTCCCTTTGGGAATCTAGCTCTTATGGCTTTGGAGTCTGCTGATACTTCATCTTCCAATGCCTCTACACCTCAGGTATCACAGATATCCTCTGAGGCAAAAGCCAAATTATGTTCTGAACAATGCATAGCAGCATTTGCTTCCATTAGAGAAGCAAATGTAGCTTTAAAATAAGAACATTGAGCTAGAACAAATAATTTCCAAAAACAAAGCTGAGTTTGAGTTTGTGCTCAAAGATAAAAATGATGAGGTTATAAACTGAACTGCAAAATAATTGATGATAAGGCTAGAGAAGATGTACTTCTAGAGAAGTACAAAGATCTCAAAGAAACCCTTGCAGTTACCCAGGTCGAGTGTGATAGATGGGTACAATCATGCAAAGGTTTTGAAATGCTTCTCAGTAAGCAATCTGCTTCAAATGTGAAGTTTGGAATTGGTTACAATCACACTGCTCCACCTACAGATTTTACCCCAAGAGCAGAGGTAGAATCTGATGGTGAGAGTGATAACCAATCCATCAAATCATGTGATCTACCTTCTGATACAGCACAATCAGAAGTAGCAGTCAGCATCAAGTCCTCTTTGAACCTATCAGCTGATGTTGATGGTCCAAATGCTGACATTCACATGATCAATAAGTTGATCAACTCAGGAGTCAATCTGAAGGTCCTGAAAGGACTGGAGAGCAGGATTCAACTCCTGAAGTTCAAACTTCAACTGCTGTCAGTACTGAAGAGAAGAAAACTGGCAGTAGAAAGAGTTTGAAGACTACTAAAGATGCTGTCAAGAAAGCAACCAATGCTTCCAAAGCATTGAAGAACAAGTCTTCTGTTGCTTCACCATCTTTAGTTGATGATCAACCTAAGATGAAGAAGAAACCATGTGAAGTATGTGGTTTGTTCAATCATCTTACAGATGATTGTTGGTACAAAAGAGGTTCCAAACTCAAACAAAAAGAAGAAATTAATGAGAAAATGGTAAAAATGAAAACTGAGTTTGAGACCACATTTGTATCAGCAACATCAAATCCTGTAACCCTTAAGTCCTTAAAGCAATCCAAAAAGGAAGGAGTTAAACAGGTGACAGCTGAGGGTGCTCAAAAGAAGAAGGTGCAACATAGGACCTTATCTAACTCCACTAGCAATGTGTCTGATGAGCTGAAAGCTTTATCACAAAATCAGACACAGCTGGTGATGATGGTACAACATCTGTTGGGTAGAGTTAACCAACTAGATTCTCCTATGTTGAAACCACAGAAAAGGAGGTCTAAGCCAAAGGACTCCTCTTCTGCACCATCTTCTTCTTCTCAGGCTGTTGTTACAAATAAACATGCTAGTTTACCATCTATTGATGAGACCAGGCCCAAAAACAAAAAGGTTTGGGTCTCTAAAACTAACTGATTGTTTATTATTGCAGGGTTCTTCAACATGCCAAAGTAGCATCTGGTATGTAGACAGTGGGGGATCTATGCACATGACTGGGAACATCTCTCTTCTTCATGACTACTCTCAAGGAAAGAAGGGATTTGTCTCTTTTGGCAATGATGCTAGGGGTTACATCATCGGTAAGGGCTTTGTCTCCAATGGAGAAATCAAATTTGATGATGTTAATCATGTGGAAAATCTCAAGTACAACCTCTTGAGTGTCAGTCAAATGTGTGATAAAGGCCATGTTGCCCTCTTCACAAGTCAAAACTGTAGGATTCTGTCATCCAAAGTTTTGCCCTTGATTGACAAGGTGTTGGATGATCACACTCTCCTGAAAGCCAACAGGACAGGAAGAGTGTATGCCTTAGATCTCTCTAAGAAGATAGATCTCAAAGGCAATCCTTGCCTATTTTCCAAAGCCTCTTTTCAAGAATCTAAACTGTGGCACAGGAGGCTTGGTCATGTTAATCTCAAAAACATGAATCAGCTTACCTACAATAGTTTAGTCAGAGGCTTACCAATAAAGGAGTTCCACTGTGATGAAACATGCACTGCTTGTTTAAAAGGAAAACAGCACAAGGTCTCATTTCCTCCTATTGAAGTGTCCAAGTCCACTGCCTGCTTGCAATTACTGCATATGGATCTATTTGGTCCTGTGAGAGTAATGAGCATGGCAAAGAAGAAATACTGTCTGGTAATTGTGGATGATTACTCCAGATTTGTATGGACTTTCTTTCTACATTCAAAGGATGAGGCTGCTCAGAAGATTATCCACTTTGTGCTGTACATTGAGAAGCAGTATTCCCTTCCAGTCAAGTGTATTAGGAGTGATAATGGAACTGAGTTCAGAAATCATACACTTGATGACTTCTATCTCCCAAAGGGAATCAAAAGGCAGTTCAGCATTCCAAGGACTCCAGAACAAAATGGAGTAGTGGAGAGAAAGAGACAGGACTCTCATTGAAGCTGCAAGGTCCATGCTGGCTGACTCAGGTTTGCCTCCAGTAAGTGTGCAATAGGCACTAAATGGGTGTTTAGGAACAAAACTGATGAAAATGGGCTTATTGTTAAGAACAAGGCCAGACTGGTTGTTCAGGGGTTTGCACAAGAAGAAGGTATTGATTATGATGAAACCTTTGCCCCTGTAGCCAGACTGGAAGCAATTCGATTGTTTTTAGCTTATGCTGCTTATCAAAAACTTAAAGTCTTTCAAATGGATGTCAAAAGTGCATTTTTGTATGGAAAAGTTAAAGAAGAGGTTATGTATGTCAACCTCCAGGCTTTGAGGACAATAAACATCCTAATTGGGTGTATAAGCTTGATAAAGCTCTTTATGGGTTAAAACAAGCTCCCAGAGCCTGGTATGAGACATTATCAAACTTTCTTCTGGAAAACAATTTCACTAGAGGCTCCATAGACAAGACTTTATTTATTAAGAAAGCTGGGCAGCATAATCTACTTGTTCAAATTTATGTAGATGATATCATTTTTGCATCCTCTGATCCAAAGTTGTGTGATGCCTTTACAAAGTTGATGCAACAGAAGTTTGAAATGAGTGCCATGGGAGAATTACAGTTCTTTCTGGGGTTGCAAATTAAACAAAAGGCTGATGGAATTTTTATTCATCAATCCAAATATACAAAAGATCTTTTGCAAAAGTTTGATTTACAAAACTGTAAGCCCTGTTCTACTCCCATGAGCAGCACCACACAACTGGACTCAGATCAGAAAGGTAAAGTGGTTGATGAAACACTTTACAGATGTATGATTGGGTCCTTGATGTATTTAACAGCTTCTAGACCAGATATTATGTTTGCTACATATGTTTGTGCTAGATTTCAGGCTGCACCTAAAGAGTCTCATCTGATTGCAGTCAAGAGGATCTTTAGATATCTGCAAGGCACTCCATCTCTAGGTTTATGGTATTCTACCAGACATTCTGGTAAATTAGTTGCTTTTTCTGACAGTGACTATGCAGGGTGTAAGTTGACCAGGAAATCAACTTCTGGTGGATGTCATTCCTAGGCAACTGCTTGATTTCTTGGCAGAGCAAGAAACAGACCTCAGTTGCTACATCCACTGCGGAAGCAGAGTACATTGCTGCTGCAAGCTGTACATCTCAGGTACTCTGGCTTCAAAACCAACTTTTGGATTATGGCATTACAGAGACTAAGACTCCATTGTTAATGGATAGTGCTTCAGCTCTTTGCATTGTCAAAAATCCAGTCCAGCACTCTAGGACCAAACATATAGAGATCAGACATCATTTTATAAGGGATTGTTTTGAAAAAGGTCTGATTGATCCTAAGTTTGTGCCCAGTGCTGATGAGCTTGCAGACATTTTTACAAAGCCTTTGGATAGTTCAACTTTCCAAAACCTGGTGTTAAGGCTTGGTATGCTGCAGCTAGAATAGGTGACAACTACTGATGATCTCAGTAATTCATATTGATGATCATGAGTGCCTGTCACATATAAGTACTGATGAGCTCTTTTAACCTCAGTAGTTTTTATAACTACTGAAGGCTAAAAGTTCTCACAAGTACTGAAGTACTTCATCTGCTCTAAACTACTGAAGTAGTTACAACTACTGATGCAGTCATAACTACTGCAATCAGTAAAAACAGATAAGTACTGATGTCCTATGAAACAACTGAAATCAGCCATAAAGACTGATGAATGTGTTGAGGACAGTTTGAAACAGCTGAAAAGCTAAGAATTGACGAAAACAGCTGAAGAGAACTTTCTCCTCAGTCGTTTGTACCACTGCTGTTTCATTTTAAACAACTGAAGCAAAACCACGTCTTCAGCAGTTTTATAACTACTGATGACCAATACCAAGTCTTCAGTTGTTTACAACAGCTGATGACAAAACCACTGTCTTCAGTAGTTTCATAACTACTGATGACAAACACCATGTCCTCAGTTGTTTCAATCATCTGAAGTCAAAACCACGGTCTTCAGTAGTTTTGTAAACTACTGATGCCTAACACCGCGACTTCAGCTGTTTCAACGTCTGAAAGGATAATACCATGTCAACGGTCGTTTAAAACTACTGATGACTAACACCACATCCTTCAGTCGTTTCCTCACCCGTACCCTATAAATACCCTTAACCTGAGCTCTCCATGCTTTATCTTCTTCAAACCTAACGTTCCTCTCCAAAAATTTCCATGGCGTCTATGCAAATTAAACCGCGACACAACTGTGTTGCCTACCTCACAAAATCGCCGATCTGGACTAAGTTCGATACTGCTATCGATCTTATGGTTCAGTCCCAATACAACAAGGCATTCCTTCTGAACCCCGTTTTACATGCCGAATCCTTGAACCAATTTTGGATGAACATTACTGTTACAACTGAGGAGAGCAACACACGATCCCTCCGGTCAGTAGTCAACAACAAAGAAGTAGTGATTACTCCTGCAACAATCCGTAAAATTCTTCAACTGAGTGATGCTACCTCTCCTGCTGGATATCCGAAGGGCACCATAGATCTATCACTTGCTCAGCATGGATATCAAGGTGATCTCAGTGCCACCACCATCATGAAGAAACACTTTAATGACGCTGAGCGCCTGATTTTTCACATGGTCAATGTATGTTTGGCCCCTAAGACATCGTCTTGGGATCAAATGTCCACCAAATGGCAGCAGGTAATGTATTCTATCCTTGAGCAACAACCACTGAACTTTTCAGAATTAATATTTTCAGAGCTCAAAGATATGGCTCAAAAACTAACTGCCAACCTTGGATACTCTATCCACGGTTCATAATGGCCATTATTATAGATCAGCTTAATGCTGAGGGACTTGTTGGCTTGGGAGTCCCTGCTACGGCTGTTCTGCCGGAAGTATACTCCCGGCACAACTCTGACCGGACACTCAAACTGGCTGCCAAGCTGCGAAAACCCACGCAGCTGGAACCCACAGCCACCACCTCCAAATCCAATGTCCCCACCAAACCCACCAAAAAGAAACCCAAGATGGCTTCTGAGGGAATTGAGTCCCCTGAGGATGCTCCTGCACCACAAACGCAGGATATATCCACTAGTCCTAACCCCCTAGTGGATACAATGACTCTTCCAGCCACAGCCGCTCAGGCTTCCTCTCAACAGGAGCCTGCAGCAACCCAAGGGGCACCTACTTATCTAGGATCTCACTCACTTGAGGAGATTGCCATTGAAGAGCACCATCCACCCCAGGTGCACACTGCTTCTAACCCCTACCCCAAATAACCCCCCTCACAGCCCAACTTTAATAGTTGCACAAGTGCTGACTCAATTGCACTCCTCACCCCCTCCCCAGAAACCACTTACTACTGGGAATTCCTCTACAATTGAGGGGGAGGAACACAGTGCACCTGAGAACCCACAGCACAGGGTTTCCCAATTCTATCTCCTGGTGTAGACAAGGAGCTTAGAATATCTAGTGAGGCTGCCACCTCCTCTGACTCAGCACATGACCAGAGTGAGGCTGGTAACATTGCTAAGACCTCCCTAGAGGCAACAGCTGATGATGGACATTGTCCTGAGGCTGGAAGTCCCCAGTACCAAGCACAAGGGGCACATGCACCAACTGGTCTACACCCAGTGCATGTAAATCCTGCTCTAAGCAGGAGGTCCGGTGATTCAGTATTAACTGATGATGACCTGAGCTTCTTCTATGATGTAGTTGCTCAAAACACCATTCTAGAGGATGAGGTTAGCAGACTCAAAGAGCTGCTGGCCAAGATGTCTCAGGATGCAAGTCCATCTGCCACCCTCATACACCCACAGATGGCACCTTCCCTTGAAGGTTCCAAACACAAAGCCACCCCAACATCACCCACCTACCTCTGCTTCAGGCCCTACTTCTCAGGAACAGAACCCTCCTGAGCAAATAGGTGCTGTACTCCAAAATTCCCTCCTCTCATCACCCCAATAATCACTGATATAGTGATCAAAGCCCTTGATGAGAGGCTTTCCTCAACATTACAGCCCTTGGTTGATGCTGCTGTCCAAAAGACTCTTTCTGCGGTACCAACCCCTTCCTCCAATGCACCCAAAAGGGGGAGAGTACTGCAGTGAAAGAAAAGAAGAGGAAAAGATCCGAGGAAAGAAGAAGCGAAGCAAGCCCAAAAGGAGGAGAAAGAACAGCAACCAATGCTCACCTACAAGCGAAAGAAAGGTGCTGATGAGCACATTGCTGAAGATAAAGCCTTGGAGCTACTGATAAAAGAGGCTGATGCCGAACACAGTAGATCAATGGACAACATCATTGATCAGCTGTTTAGGCAAGGCCATGACACCAATAAACTTGACTCTGAGATTCGACGACTAGAGATTGAAGAAATCCAGAACAGATGGGCAAGTTATGAAGTGTTAGAAAGAGAAAGGCTTGAAATCATGATAAGATTTATTGCAAAATATCTTGGAAGATCAATGATTGAAATCAAAGCTTGGTCCAGGGACAGTATCTTGGCAATCACCACCAAGATCTGTTCATCTGAAGTATATACTAAGGGGCTTGTCATTGAAGCTTTGAATGAAGCGGGTGCTGGGAGCAGGACTGAGCTAGCCAAGCAATCAAAAGCCACACTCACCTCAAGGATGCTAGAACAGCCTGTCAACATTCCCACACCAAAACCACCCAAAACACAACCCACCAAACCAACTCCCTTACCCTCAAAACCCATAGCCGATGATATACCCTTGAAGAAGAAGAGAAGGATATTGAGGCTAGAAGACGATGACGAAGATGAAGAAGACAGGCTGCCGCTCTCAGCTGTGATTCAGTTGCCTAAGGCCACAAGTCACTCCTCAGCAATTACTCCTGAAGTCCAGAGACAATGGTTAAAGTGAAGCTAGAAGAAGAAGAGCTTCATAAATAGCATGATGAGGAATTGCTGAAGAGAGTTGACAAAGCTTATGCAGCCACATCTTCCATCATCAATATGAAGGAGCAAGCCCTCAGACTTTACTCTCAGGCATACCTTTCAATATCAAAAGGAAGAGTGAGGATTTGGCCTGATCCCAGGGTCTCTCAAAGAATTCATAAGAACAATATACCTCGGAGATACATTGGCCAGGTGAAAAAGATCGTAGATGAAGTGATCTCTCTGGTCTTTGTAGTTTCACCCTGGGAAATCCTAGAGGACTTCAAGAAGGCCTACAAAGCTAATCTAACCCCTCAGAAGATGTTGGAAAACAAAATAGTGAAAAAGGGGTTAGTTTACAAGAGGCTTGAGGAAGTCAGGAAAAATGAGCTCCAGTTGTTCCTAGAGGGTAATCACCCGGATGAGTTTGCTTACAGAATAATAACAACTGTGGAGCTAAAGAATGGGAAACAGGCCAAATACCTGTCTGAGTATTATGGGCCGGAATCATTGTTTGAAGGAGGTGCTGAAGAGCTAACCATGGAGGAACAAATCACCTTCCTTGAGGCCTACACAAGAGAGTCGTACAGACTCATTATGGGGAAGTGAATCTCATGAATGGGATAACAACTCTGTGTCCTGTTCCCCAAAACAGAGTTCCCATTCATACTCTGCCAAACAAATATTTGAGGTTCTTCCCAGGCCGGAGCTTACATGGGTCATCTTCTCTACTGATCAAGAAGGAAAAAGACCAACATTTTTGCCATCAATAAGTGGGAGCATAAATAAGTTAGAGGTTTTGGCTGCATTGGTTCAGGGGGAGTTTGTTGGACCAAAAGAACCAATGAGCCAAGATCAGAAAACCTCTAAGTCCCACATGGTATCACAACAACTGCTGAAAGCCTCATCAGTAGTTTGACAAGTGCTGAAGACTTCAACGACTGAAGATCAAGTGGTGAAGACCTTAACAGCTGAAGAACCAAAGTGCTGAAGTACAACAGCTGAAGAACACAAGTGCTGAAGCTGAAAGACCAAAGTACTGAAGTACAACAGCTGAAGAGTTCACAAGTGCTGAAGATCAACAACTGATGTACAAAGTCTGAAGACAAAGACTGAAGACATCAGCTGATGACATCTACTGAAGTCATCACTGATGAAAAACACCTGAAGGTCAAAGTCTGAAGATCAAGTACTGAAGCCTCAGTAGTTTGTCACAACTGCTGAAGAGTACTTCTTCAGTAGTTGTGATATCAGTAGTTTTATTTTCTATGTTTCAGTAGTTTTGTAAAACGACTGAAGAGCTTGTTCTTCAGTCGTTGTAAGTTTCAGTAGTTTTATATTTTGTACTTAACTTGCTGATATGTTCTCAGTAGTTGTGAACATTTCAGTAGTTTGTTAAGAATTAGTTATTTCTGTATTGGATCTGCCAGTTGTCACTTTCCGTGATAACAGCAGTGACTGTTGCACTCTATATAAGGAGTGACAACCTATTGTAATGATTGAATGAAATGAGGAATTGAATGGAATGAATGATTGATTCGATTAGAAATATTCCTCATCTATAAACATTCCTAGAAATCAGAAATACATATTCTCTCCCTATAACTGTATGCGATCTTAATGCTCACATATATCGTTAGCTTGCTACAATTGGTCTAATTCGTGGTTGTATTCCGCTGCGTTATATTTTGAAACATCAAACTTGTGATCACTGATCCTGTCAAATCCATACACAGACTTTTGACGCAGACTGGTGACTGATTTAGGTTTAATTATTTCAGCTAACATTTGTGGATCCCACACTTATATGGTAATCAACATTCCTCAGAGGTTTTTGAGCGGTCTACGGGTATTATTACAAGAAGAGACTATTCTTAGAGCCTTCAAAGAGAAGCCTATCCTCAGGTCAGTGCCATCGCACAACAGAGAGGTGGCAAACAACAATGAATTCTAGAATATCTAGGTTGTGCTTATCCTCAGGTCAGTGCCATTGCATAGCAAAGAGGCACACAACCTATCTCCTTATTAGAGTAGCTTATTTTATTTTACACAATATGCACCAACAACATAAGTCATTAGGTTTATTGCATTTGTCTTTCATTTTTTCTTGCTTTGCTCTAATTATGGTCATCCGCCGACATTTGTGGCATTTAAATGCTCATTACCCCTTATTGGAATATATTTGATTGTGTTAACCAGTGATAAGATGGAAGCCCACAGTCAGTTGAACAACTTAGTTTGATCTTGAGATCACCAATCAGGTCTAATTGTCTATCGTGTTGAATCTACCAACATATCATTTGTGGTCTAGCAGCCTCTAAGTCTACTTTCTTTGTGTCACCTTAGGAGTTGCCAATTTTCTATCATCTTCCCTTTTTATATTGCTTAGACTACACAGACTTATACTTTGAACTTTTGCATCTTTTCAAAACTTAAATTTTTAAAGTCCCTCTTGATTTGTTCCTGTGTACTATCATTTTCCAATGGTATTGAATGGGTATCACAGACACAATCTACCTTATTTCAGCTAGTTACCCCTTCTCCCTCTTCTCTTTTTTTTTATGTTAAGTTGCTGACATATTCTCCCCCTAAAATACTAAAATCATTTCGGATTATTAATTTTTTGGATTTTAATAAACAGCAAAATAACATGAGTTTAAATACAACAGACAAAAGAAAAAATAGATAACATAAAATAAAATAAACTTTAACGAAACTACATCGGACTAGACATTATTCCCGCATTTGCTATTGAATCCAAATGATTTGTGAACAGCAACTTGCAGCAGCAACATATTCGGCATCACAGGTTGGCAATGCAACCGATGTCTGCTTCTTACACTGCCATGTAACTAATCTTCTCCCAAAGAATTGACACCCCGCTGATGTAGACTTGTAGTTCATTTTGCAGCCTCCGTAGTCCGAGTCACTATACGCCGTGAGCTCAAAATCATCATCATAAGGATACCACAACCCCAGTGTGGGTGTACCCTTTAGATAGCGAAAAATCCTTTTGACCCCGATCAGATGATTGACCTTAGGTTTAGGCTGATATCTGGAACATAAACATGTAGCATACATGATATCAGGTCTTGAGGCAGTGAGATAGATGAGGGATCCAATCATTCCTCGGTACATAGTGGCATCTACAAGATCTCCATTCTCATCAGGTGCTATATCATGATTCGTAGCAAGTGGAGTCCCAGCAGCAGAAGCATTCTCCATGTCAAAGCGACTGAGAATGTCTCCTACATACTTGGTCTGATGTAGAAAGATCCCATTAGGTGTTTGATCCACCTGCAACCCGAGAAAGAACTTCATCTCCCCCATAGCACTCATCTCAAACTCTTTCTTCATCACTTCTTCAAACTCTTTGCATAACTCTTCGTTCTTTGACCCGAAGATTATGTCATCAACATATATCTGTACCAGCAGTAGGTCGCCATCCTTTTCTTTAATAAACAGTGTACAGTCAATGACTCCCCTGCGAAAGCCGTGTTTCACAAGATGAGTCGAGAGTTTCTCATACCAAGCTCGAGGAGCTTGATGAAGCCCATATAAAGCTTTGTCGAGCTTGTAAACTCTATCCCGATGATAAGGGTCTTCAAATCCCTCGAGTGACTTACATAGACTGTTTCCCTAATTTCCCCATGAAGGAATGCACTCTTCACATCTAATTGGTAGACTTTAATCTTCATGTACGATGCATAGGCAAGGAAGATACGAATAGCTTCCATCCTTGCCACGGGTGCAAACACCTCATTATAGTCGATTCCCTCGACTTAGCGAAAACCTTGAACCACCAGTCGAGCTTTGTTCCTGATAATGACTCCTTGGTCATCCTTCTTGCATTTTAGTACCCATTTGGTGCCAATGACTTTAGCACCTTTAGGTCTATCAACCAGAGTCCATACACCTAACTTCTTAAACTGCAGAAGTTCTTCTTGCATGGCACTCACCCACGCCTCATCATTTAGTGCTTCACTGACATATTTTGGCTCAACCTGCGAAACAAAACATCAATAAGCACCATCATGAATGTAACCCTTCTCCATAACTGAGGCGTAATCAGCTGAGTATAGCTGATTTCGGGTTTGTACTCCTGATCGGACATCTCCAATAACATTATCAAGGGGATGATAGACGTTTAGTCGTGATCCTGGAGTAGTCGGCACAGACACCTCCGAACCAAGATTGTGAACATTTTGTTCTGCATCTGAGGAAGGTGGAGTTTGAGGTTCCGAAGTCGAGGGTGCATCACATATGGATGCTTGTGGACTTTCAGGAACTGGAACTTGTTCCTCCTGATTGTTCTAGTCATCTGCTTCAGTTTCATCTTCAGAGGAGGAGTCACTATCATCGACTACCCCTTCTGACTGAGTAGATGATTCTCCCTGTGTGCTAGATGGTATATTTAGAATATCATACATCATCCTAGTAGCTAACTCATCATCCGAGGGAGAGAGAGGGATGTTGAAGGATTTGAAGAATCCATCATAATCGAAGAAGTATGCAGGTCCTTTGCCGGTAGGTGGTGTGGTATATCTCTGAACGTCGACATTACACCACACTTCTACAAGACCCGTTGAGTTATTGTAAAGTCGTTGTTCGGTATGTTGTATCCTAGAAAAATTCCTTCAACTGCCTTCTCGCTGAATTTTCCTTCTTGTGTCTTCTTCAGAAGTGTACACGGTGCGCCAAAAGGTTCAAGATACTCCAAATTCGGTTTGCGTCTTTGTAGTAGCTCATAACATGTCTTTCCGTGGCGCTTGACTATTAGGACTCGATTCAGTGTATAACACGCATTTGCCACTGCCTCATTCCAGAATTGGATAGGCAGTTTCGAGTCTGCCAGCATAGTCCGTGCTGTCTCTATCAAACTCTTGTTCTTTCTCTCAGCAACACCATTCATCTGAGGTGTGTAAGCAGAAGTGAATTGATGCACAATTCCCTTTTCCTTGCAGTATGCCTCCATCCCTTGATTCTTGAATTCTGTCCCGTTGTCTGAGCGTATTTATCGAACTTTTAGCTTGTAGAGGGATTCCAGTGTGATTACTAATTCCTTGAATGTCTCCAAAGTTTCTGATTTGGATTTCAGAAACATTACCCAAGTGAACCTTGTGTAGTCATCAGTGACCACAAAACAGTACATGTCGCCTGCAATGCTCCTTGTACTAACTGGACCAAACAGATCCATGTGAAGAAGCTCAAGAGGAAGTTCTATTGAATGAACTTTCTTTTCCTTATGAGACTTCTTTGTCTGTTTGCCTTTCTTGCACGCTACACAAAAATCAGGATGTTGGAAGTTCTTGACATTCACTCCTATCACTAAATCCTTCTGAATCAAATGATTCATCTTCCTTTGACTAATGTGTCCCATTCTCCGATGCTAGGAGATTGAATCCTTCTCAGTAGCTTTAGATAAAAAACATTGAACCTCATGATCCGTTGTAGCAGTTGTTGACAGATCCAAGACATAAAGGTCTTTATATCTTGAAGCAGTCATCAGAACTTGGTCCTCTGGGATCATATATTCTTTCTTGAGCATGTAACACTTCTGGTTATCGAAGATGACTTTAAATCCTTTATCACAGATTTGGGAAACAGAAAGTAAGTTATTCTGAAGTTGTTGAACATAGTTTACCTTATCAAACTTAACTTTCTGATTTCCCACTTCTCCCTGAGCTGTGATATAGCCTCCTTTGTTTCCTGCAAAGGAAACATGCCCTCCATTTATTTGTTTGACGTTAGATAAAAGGTCTCTATTTCCTGTCATGTGCCTGGATGCTCCGCTGTCTATAATCCACGTGTTAGTCTCAGCACTGTATCGAACACCCTGCACATACAAAGTAAATGAATTAGTTTAGGTTAGGAACCCAAGCTTTGACTGTCTTGGGTTTCCCAGAGGCATCACACATCATAAACTCCACCCATTGACCCTTAGAGGATGAGGGTAGCTCAGGTTCCTTCTTGTTATCAGTATCAGACACGAAGGTTGACTTTTCTTTCCATAAGCCAGATTTGTGCAATGCCTGTTTATGATAAACAGTCGTCTGGCATGAAAGTTGGACTTTACGTTCACTAGCTCTTCTAGGTGGAGTTAAAGAGCTCCTCTTAGAAGACTTAGGTTTTGAGTCCTGAAGTTCAATCTTCTTCCTAGGTGTCTGATAAAAATTACAGTAGGAAGCAATGTGTCCATATTCTCCACAGTTGTAGCACCCTCTGCTATCAACTTTATGATTAAACTTTCTTTGTGGAGAGGTACGTGACACTCTAGTAACATCAATCACTTTAGGATTTGACTCTAGTATGTTTGATGTTTTCTCTGGTTTAACAAAATTTACAGATTTAATCTGTTTAACATGTTCCACTTTTTGGTTAACTGGTTTTTGACTTGAAGCACGTGAGAAAGTAACATTTGAAGTCCTTTTAGGTTCTGATTTGACTTTGTTAGAACTTGACTTTAAGTTAACCTTTTCAAACTTCTTTTCCAGATTAACACAAGGCAATTTTCCCTTTGCCTTTGAAGTGGTCTCCTTTTGTTTGTTTCCAGTGTCAATAGATGAACATAGGGAATTTGGATCACTTACAAGAGGAGTAGTCACTACATGATCCTTGATGGGATTACTACTTAAGGTCTAGACTTAGTGTTCATCAAGGTCTCAGGTGGTGGTGGAACCACTTTGTAGCCTAGTCCCTCCATGTTGTTCCTTTCTTTTACTAAGTGTTGGACTATATGCGACGAACTAGTCCAACTATGCAGTTTCTGTTTTAGTGAATTGACTTCTACTTCTAGAACTGCCTTTTGTTTCTTAGTGTCTTCTAGGGAGTTTAGATAGTACCTAATGTCATTTTCTTGGTTAATAGCCACTACTTCGGTTTCCCTAAGTTGTTTAGTCAATAGGTCTATTTTTTCTTTATAACTATGCTCATTTTGTTTTAGTACTCTATTAGCCTTAGTGCACAGACGTAAATCTTTTACTAAGTTATCATTATGATCTAATAACCTAGCAAATTTTTCATCTATGCTATTCCTAAAAGTATCACAATCAGAACAAGCATGATTATTAAAAATTTGGTCAGTGGTACTTACCTGAGTTGGTTGAGAAGAATTAGCCATCAGTGCAGCATGAGATGTTTCTGGTTCTGATGATTCTGACTTTTCTGTCTCTGACGTGGAAACTTCCTCTTTTGGCTTGTAACTGACCTCGGCTGCAGTTGTTTCTTCACTATGTGACATTGCTATCTCGACTGCTATATCACCTTCACTTGTAGAATCATCATCAATATCCTCAACACTGGCAATGTTAGATTCTCCTGGTGAGTCAAACCTAAAACTCCAATCCTGTCCTTCATCATCGTGAGCAGTTAAGGCTTTTGGATCCTTGTTTGATGAAGTAGAACTAGAGGCTTGCTTGTCTTGGCGAGTAAAGGATGAGAACGGGTTCCCATTCCCGTCTCTTTGGCTTGACACATTCTCTTTTGAAGTGCCCCTTCTCCCACAGTTAAAGCAGGTCACTTTACTCTTGTCGAAGCCAAGGTGGTATCCTTAGTAGCAACCAAGTTCTGTCCAGTCTTTTTCACAAACTTCTTCGCCCTCCGGACAGCACTTGCTAAGGCCCACATTATATCCATTCTCTCAAGCTCCATCTCATCCACCTGCTCGTAGTCCTCATCTGTCAGATGGCAGTTTCCAATCTTCCCGGCAACAAGTCCATCATATGAATGAACCACTGCTGCTAAAAGATCCATATGCTCTCGAGCTACTTCCACGGTCACATTACCGAGGTTCTCGATCTTCAGTTTGGTAGCGTTTGCTTCTGATCCAATATAATGGGTACATGATGACCCAGACGTGTCTGATCCAGAAGGAGAAGCATGTGAAGGACCTGACAAGCTAGACACAAAAGCAGTCTGGAGTGGTGCTCCAGATGTCTTAGCTTGAGGCGTGGCGTTGTATAAAGCTGGATTTTGTGTGTACGAAGACTTCTGAGCTCTATACTTCATCCTTAGTGCTTCTTCTCGCAACTTAAGAATGAAGTCATTTATATCCAGCTTTACAAGTATTCCATTCTGTCTCAGGTTAGACACGAATGTAGCCCACTTATCAGGCAATCTGTCTGCGAAGTTGCTTACTTTCTCTTCCATGGTAGTAGCCACTCCATGTGTATGCAATTCGCTCATCAAGTGGTAGAATCTGTCTATGACTTCGTCCAAACTTTCATTACCAATTGATGAGAAGTTATCGAATTCCTTCCTTAACTCCTTTGCCTTGATTGCCTTCAATGATGCATTCCCATCATATCTCTTCTCTAGCTCGTCCCACAGTTTCTTGGACTGCTTGTTCTCTGAATACTGGTGGAATATGTCTTTGGGGATAGACTGAGTGATCAATGCATAAACTCTTTTCTCTGCATTGTACTTAACTTTCTGTGCGTCTGTCATCCTGCTTAATGTTAGCTTAACTCCATCAGCTCCCACCGGTGTACTATAACCAATCTCAATGGCTTCCCACAGATTAGGATCTACTCCATTAAGGTAGATCTCAAAACGTTGTTCCAGTGGGGAAACTCATCTAAAGTCAAAAGCTTTGGTGGTTTATTATGATTCCCCACCTCACTTTCAAGCAACACAGGTTCTGTATCCTTGAGTCCTTCCCAGCAGTAAAGGCTAACATCTGATCTTCCATGACTAATAAACTTATAATCTAATCAAACAAACTTTCACTGAGGCGACTGAAGGATGCGAATGAGCTAATCGTGCGTAAAACTCTGCGATTGTTTCAATCGTGCGGCTGAACTGGGCGATTGGTTCAGTCGTGCGAATGAATCTGGTGCGTATGAGCTATGCGAACGAACAGTTCAGTTGGCCGAATGAGGGTACGACTATGTCCAATCGTGCGTATGAGCAATGGGAATGGAGTCCAGTCGTGCGAATGAGTCACTCGTGCGACTGAAGCTGCTGTTTTGCGAAAATTTCTAGGTTTGATGGGTTTCAGCCGTAAAGATTCGAATTTCACAAGTTCTAATCGCCTAAGTCCGTAGAAACCAAACTTCGATGAGCAGGGAACTTCCAAGATCACTTTTGATGCCAAAGATTGCGTTTTTAGTGCAAAAACACAAACTTTTATGCAATCTTGATTGAATCAACACGTAATCAAGAGCCAAAAGCTCTGATACCACTTGTTAGGACCTGGTATTTGACCGAAATACCTGAAGATTAACGTGTAAACCAGTTCAAATAGTGCAGAATCCTATTTGATTGGCGATCCAATCAGTGAGAACACACGAAGAATCAATCAAGAATTGAAACTAACGTTAGAAATCGATTGGGAATCGATCTAAAGTGTTCTATGAACTTGGAGAATGAATTAGGAGGCTTCTGGATGGCTAGGGTACGTCTGGAATCGTAATTTATCGAGAGTTTTTTTTTTCACGAATTGAGTTGTATTTATAGGTTGGCACTATCCAATGGTGCGACTGAGCCATTAGTTTGGTTCAGTCGTGCGATTGAACCATGCAGTTGATTCATTCGTACACTGAGTGTTTAGTCGTGCGACTGAGCCAATCTTATGTTACAATCGTGCGATTGATCCAGTCTCCTGGTTCAGTCATGCGACTGAGTCAATCGTGTAAAGTTATTCATGCGTATGATTCATTCGCATGAGAACTTCATTAAGTTAAGCTTGAATGTTTTAATTAATATAACATAATGTGCAACCATTCAAATAATCATAAACCCAATCAATTCAGTCACGACTCATTAATGAACTATTAAACATTATAACTATCAGACTATCAATATCATTTCATTAATCATACCAACAAGATCTATTACATCACATATCATGATCTAGGGACAAACATGTATCAACAGAGAAGATCTTAGTAGGAACTTGGAGAAGAGCCTACAGAGATCACTTAGCATCCTTAGGTCTATTTGCAGTATAACTTGGGATGGCTTGGGAATGAGAGTTACAAAGGGAGCCGAATATCTAGAAGTTAAAGTTTGGCTCAGTGGTTCCTTAGTTGTTTGTCTCTGATACTCTCCCACTTTATGGTAGCATCATTTTGAGAGCTAGATGAGCTAGAGGAAGAGGTCAAGGAGACCAAAATGTGTACATGCCTAACAAATCTCTCAATATGTTTCTCATCTAGTTGAGCCTTGAGACTATCAATCTCTAGTTGTTGAGTGGCGGACCTATCCTCTAAAGTCCTAACCTTGGATTCGAGATTTGAGACTTTAGAAAGCAGGTCTTGAATGGTGAGTTGCAGTCTTCCCTCATCTTCTTTTGAAGAATCATAGGGAGATGAGGTAACATACCTGGTATGTTCATCCTCACCACCAGATGTGGTTTCTTGGCACCCTGGTTTCCCTTGCTTAGTGATATCTTTTTCAAAATCATCAAAAGGCATGGTTGTCGCAGATTCAGTCTCAAAAATGTTACCACCAGAAGATTTAGTAAGACATCTTCTGTAGTGGCAGCTGAATCTGCATGAGTTCCCTCCACATTAGTGGGACTCACCTCGGTGAATCTGCATGAGAGAGTGTTGTATATCAACTTCATTGCCATTAAGAGATGTAATCTCTTCATCAGTGTTGAAGAGATGGTCACTAAAGGATAGAGAGGTTAAACCTAATGACCCGGACCTTGATCATTGTCTACATGCATTGAGCTTATGGTGGGGTTGTCCTTTTGTCGCTGCTCTAAGGAGTATAGATACTCACGTTGAGGGCTTTTAGTTTGGGTTTTAGGCTCATGGTTTTGAGACTAATGATACTCAATACCCATATTGAGGTTAATGATGAAGGATGGTGAGACCTCAGACTTAGTGGAAGCCTATTGTTCTACTCTAGTCCTTTTGGATTGAATAGGAGGCGCTTGTTCAATCAGAGTAGATTGAAAAAAGGGTTTGTTTGAGGCATCTTTGATATGTGATGATGATTGGATGAGAAGGTACATTTTGCAGTATGAGGGTAGTTGTTGGTGTGGGATCATCACCTATGGGGTTAATAGGGATGTCACCAGTAGCTATTTGCCCAGTCTTATCTGGAAGCAGATTAGTGTATCTTCTAGTGAAATTGGTGGACACTTTCTTCAAGGTCTAGAAGATGGTCGACATCATCTAAGGGACAGTTAGAGCAGCTACATAGACAAGCTAACTCTGGTCCAGACAACAGTTGATTATGTGCTCGGGAAATTTGGGATACATGAAGAATGTTTCCCACTGGAGATTTCCCATAAGATTGGTTAGCACAAATCTTGAATAGTTGAATCTAAGGCTTCTTACCATTCCATGAAATAGGCACCTTAGTTCATATGGGATTTGATCCCATCCCCTAGATTTGTTGGACAGGTAGTGAAGAACGCATGCAGCAGGAACTTCCACTTGTATGAAAAGTTGAACTTGTATACAGTTGATGTGCTAACATCTCCACCATATCCTATTTGAATGGAGGTGTTGTCCAAATCTGCTTTGGGGATCTCTGTGGGGGAACCCTCATCATGAAGCTCAAGATGTTCCCTGATGAGTTGTTCAGTAATGACCAACTCCTGGCCATAGATGCTCGATCTTAATACTTGAGTCCCATTTAGGGTTTCAATCTAACCATTGTCCCAAAATTCAGCCATATGATTGGAATAAACTGTTAGGACCTGGTATTTGAAAGAAATACCTGGAGATTAGCGTGTAAACCAGATCAAAGAGTGCGGAATCCTATTTGATTGGCGATCCAATCAGTGAGAACACACGAAGAATCAATCAAGAATTCAAACTAACATTAAAAATCGACTGGGAATCGATCTAATGTGTTCTATGAACTTGGAGAACGAATTGGGAGGCTTCTGGACGGCTAGGGTACGCCTGGAATCGTAATTAATCAAAAGCTCTTATGTTTCACGAATTGGGTTGTATTTATAGGTTGGTATTATTCAATCGTGCGACTGAACCATTAGTATGGTTCAGTCGTGCGATTGAACCATGCAGTTGATTCATCCGCACGACTGAGTGTTCAGTCGTGCGACTGAGCAAATCTTATGTTACAATCATACGACTGATCCAGTCTCCTGGTTCAGTCGTGCGACTGAGTCATTCGTATGAAGCTATTCATGCTTATGTTTCATTCGCATGGGCCATTCGCATGAGAACTTCATTAAGTTAAGTTTGAATGTATTCAGTAATAAACATTATGTGTAACAATTCTAACACCACAAACCTAGTTAACCAATTTAATATCAACTCATTAATGAAATATTAGTCATTACAAATCACAAACAACCAATATCATTTCATTAATCATATCAAATTACATATCAGAATCAGACAAACAAGATCTATTACATTTCATATCATTATCTAGGGACATACATGTATCAACAAACTCCCCCTTGGACCTAGATCTCTCTAATCTCTTGTTTTCTGCATAACCTGCTTGTATTTCTTGTACTTCTCCTCTTTTGTGACTCCCATGTGAATCTCAAACACGAAGCAGAGTCGTATAACGTTCTGGAACTGGAGGGCTTGTACAATATCTTGCGTATCATAGAACAGTGGCCACTTGTATAGCGTATAGACATCACTTTCCGACAAGTTTGTAAGCCACATCGGGTCGAATACCCTGATAGTATCCATTTTTTCCTCTTTGTTTAGGACTACGACCGCTTCAGCTGTTCTCCAATCGTAGTACCACCACTTAAAATGTGGATTGAAATCCTGTGGCATTTCCCTAAGTGGAATTCTTGACATTGTGCGCGGAGGATTCCACTTCAACACTATCTTAGGCTTGCCAGTAATGGCATCAACCTTAGACCTTCTGATATACCTAGTAGGCTGTTGGGGTCTGACATTGTTCTCCCTTTCGAATGTCGACATCATCATTTGAGGCTTGGGGTGTGTCTTCTGCTTTCTCTGTTTCTTGCTCCATATAGTTCAACACCTCAATAGTATCGCTGACAAGGGATTCACCCAGATTGGGAACCACATTATCCTCATTGTCAGCGTACTGAGGGTACTCCTCGGCAGTGACATCTTCGATCTCTACATCATCAACATCGTTGAGCTCTTCGTCACTTGTCAAATCGCATGTCGGAGCATCTTTTACTATCTCATCTGGATTTAGCTCGAAAAGCTCTGCGAGTTGCTCATTTGATAGGTCATGAATTATTTCCCCTTCTTCAGGGGTATAATTCACTCACCTCCTGACAATCCCTTGCAGATCAAGAATCATTGTTAGCTGAGACCTAACCTGCTGAAGGGGAGCAATATCAAACTCATCTCTTGGGTAATTTTGATCTGTTTGATTTAAACATTCCACACATAAATCATTAGTAATTAATCAAACAGAAAGGCATTAAAGTAATATAAACATTAAATACATTGTGTTCAATTACAGGATTCAAATACAAAAGAATATAAATACATAAACATCTAATCTTTACTTTTATCTTGTATCATGGTTTCATCACTTGGAGGAGCAGAGGTAGAAGCTGATTGATCTTGTCTGTTCTTTGTCCTTTTCTCTTGACCTGTAGCAGTGGCCGATGCAGGTGCATCCCCTCCTTCTGCTTCTTCATCATCATCCTTCTCCTCTGTCCTATCTCTTTCTGTATCTTCATCCTCCTCAGTATCACTCTCATCATCTTCATCATTATCTTCATCATCTTCATCTCTGTCTCCTTCCCTGATCTTCGATGGCTCCTCTTTATATCCTTTCAGTTTTAAGAGGATAATCCTCCTTGCCTTCTCCAGCTCCTCTATTTGCTTGCTTGATGTGACACTTTGAGCTTCGAGTTGGTCCATCTTGGTGCTCTGAGCAGCCAACTGCTGGGCCTGCTCCTTAATTACTCGAGCCTGCTCTGCAATTTGGTGAGATTGTGCAGTAGTCAGGTCAGTAAGCTGGCGGATCTGAGCTGCCTTTTCCTCATCAGCAGCCAGTAAGCGCATCACCATTCTGTTCAGCACTGACAACTGTTCCTCTACCCCGATTGGAGGTAGAGGAGATCTATAAGTGTGTGAGGGATGGGCTGAGGGTATTGATTGTGTGATGTGGTGGTGGAGGTCACTGCAGTGAAGATAGGTCTGTATAATGGTGGAGCTGATGTGGGAGTAAAGGATATGGTGGTGGAGGGAATCTGTGCTGTGGTGGGAGGTATGGTGGGGGCTGTGGTAGATCTGGTGGATGTGGTGGATGTGGTGGATGTGGTGGATGTGGTGGCTGTGGTGGATGTGGTGGATGTGGTGGATGTGGTGGTTGTGGTGGATGTGGTGGATGTGGTCGCTGTGGCGGATATGGTAGTGAGGAAGGTCACCCTACGCTTCTTCTTCTTCTTGCCATGGGGTTTAGCCATTCTCTTCCTCCTTGTTCCAGTTGAGATGGAAGCTCCCCCTACAACCCTGCCTGTGGACCCCGAAGCATAGCTTGGGTCAGTATCTGTATCTCTGGAGTCTCTTAGGTGTTCACCAACCACCCTTAACCCATGTTCTGTGGGAACAACTTTCCTTCCCACAGTTCGTGTAAATGGCTCCTCATCCGATTCATCCTCCTCCTCCGCGCCAAGAACAAAATCCTGATGAAATCCCGTTGACTCGGTTACTTCTCCAGCTGTGACGGACACTAGAGGTACAGAATCAGACACAGTGCCTCTGAGTGGAATAGGCATATCGTCTCCAACATCCCCACTGTCATCATCCTCTGAGTCATGAGTGGGTAGAGCTATCTGTTCCACACCAGAATCACTATCCTCGTGACGCCACTTTCTCTTTGCGGGCACCACGTAGTCATCCCGGGCAAGATGACCAAACAACCTCCTGACAAGAGGCTTCACTTGCTTTCCCCGGTACACTATCATCCTTCCCAGGGTAGTGTCATCCATTACCTCCAAGACTACCGCATCCTCCTTTTCCTTTGGCAGGGAGGGAAGCTTCTGATTTATGATCATCTGCATAAACCTCGGGTACATACAGAAGGCTTCCTTCCCTTTCCCCTCGATGTTCTCCAACAGATAGGTGAAGATCATCTTGGAGAAGCTTAACGGATGGTTCCGCACCAACACAACGTATGCGTTCTGCATCTTGTCAGACAGCTCATCAAAACCACCTTTTCTGGAAGCCATGCACTTGAGCAGCACGTGTGCAAGATATTTAAACTGGGGACAGAGGTTACTCTTGTTGAGTACCCCAGAATTGATGTCCCCAGAGTATTTGGCTCTGAGAAAGCATCCTCTGACAGTGAGGGGGTGTAATCGAGTCGGACAGTCAGCGTCATCCCCCAATTGTAGTACAATCCTTAGATCCTCCTCCGAAACGGTAATAGCCTCTCCAAATATGGTACTTCTGATGCAATGAGGCTCAGACGATCTATCAACTATAGCCCCTTCCCAGAAGGCTTGTTGAATGGATCGATACGGTGTGCAGAGAGTAGATATGGCATGTGCAATCCTCGATCTCAGTAGGAATGTGATTATGCCAGAGATATCAATAGCGTTTCTGGATGTTAAGTCCAGATAAGCACATATATTGTGCTTTGTGCTCATAATCCATCTACTCGCCATCTGTTACACAAAGATAGTAAACATTAGTACCATTGACTAAGAAAGTCATGAAATCCTTAAGCTTGAAGAAAAACTTTCTGTCATGCGATTGACATTGTGCAACTGAGTTCAGGCGTGCGATTGAACCGTGCGAAAGGGGTTCAGTCGTATGATTGAACCGTACGAATGGGATTCAGTCGTGCGATTGAACCCATACGTACATCTAAGTATGCGACTGGGCTCCTATGTATATACCCTCATGCGGTTACACCAGTCGTGCGACTGAACTTCATACACATGGTTCAGTCATGCGTTAAGAAGTTTGAGCCCTTCAGTCGTGCAACTGAAGTTCATCATGCTGTCCATTCGCATGAAGTACAGACTGTTCAATTCAAAATGACTTTTTCACCATTTTTTATTTTTAGACATCGTTATCTGGTTCATTTGACTCACAATTCATTCTTAAACCACCTAACATCATTACTTTCATTTGTTTGAGTCATTAGGTGGGTTATTTAGTCACTTAAGACTCGTTACTTTGCGAGTCCGAATGTACCGTGTTTTTCATAAAATTTAACGTTATGGGAGTGCATGTATATCGTAAATTACCTGTAGAGTCGATGTCGATGGTCAGTAATCAAGAAACGGGGGGTTTAGCGATCAATTGAAATTTTTGCAGAGTTGGGTTAACTCGTGCGATTCAGGGTGATTTTGAAGGTGGTGAGTCTCTGCGACCGACTCCCCTTCTATTTATTAACCCTAGATTCAATTAGAAATAAAAATTGACAGACTAAATTAGAAAATTAAACTAAAAAATAAAAATTGTTTCTGCTTTTTGTGAGAGATAAGTCCTGAGATGGAAATCTACTGGATTTGGTTCCGGAATAGATTGCTTTAACTTAGATTGACCATACATGGACCAAATCCATTTTGGAATCATACAGGCATTTCAAATCAGTTTGGACTTGTTATCAAAATCTTTTGATTCTCAATTCTTGGTGTTCATCCAGAGTCATTTGCAACTTTAGGAAATCATACTGAAGCTCTTAGATTACCATATTGAATCAAACTTTCAAGAATGGCAGTCACAATGATTGTCAATATGTTTGTCCACTTAAATCCATACACAGACTTTTGACCCAAACTGGTGATTGTTTTAGGTTTATTTATTTCAACTAACATTTGTGGATCTCACACTTATATGGTAAGCAACATTCCTCGGGAGCTTTTGAGCGGTCTACGGGTATTATTACAACGAGAGACTATTCTTAGAGCTTTCAAAGAGAAGCCAGTCCTTAGGTCAGTGCCATCGCACAGCAGAGAGGCGGCAAACAACAATGAATTCTAGAATATGTAGGTTATGCTTATCCTCAGGTCAATGCCATCGCATAGCAGAGAGGCACACAACCTATCTCATTGTTGGAGCAGCTTAATTTTATGTTGCACCAAATGCACCAATAACATAAGTCATTAGCTTAATAGCATTTTTATTTCATTTTTTCATGCTTGGCTCTATTATGGTCATCCGCACACATTTGTGGCATTTACATGCTCATTACCCCTTATTGGAATATAGTTGATTGTGTTAACCAGTGATAAGTTGGGAGCCCACAATCAGTTGAACCACTTAGTTTGATCTTGAGATCACCAGCCAGGTCTAATCATCTATTGTGTTGAATCTACCAACATATCACTTGTGGTCTAGCAACCTCTAGGTCTACTCTTATTGTGTTACCTTAAGAGTTACCAGTTTTTCTATCATCTTCCCTTTTATATTGCTTAAACAACACAGACTTATACTTTGAATTTTTGCACCTTTTCTAAATTAAAATTTCAAGGTCCCTCTTGATTTGTTCCTGTGTACTATCATATTCCAAAAGGTTTGAATCGGTATCACAGATACGATCTACCTTATATCAGCTTTCCACTCCTTCTACCCCTTTTTTTTAATTTTAACTTGCTGACTTATTCTCCCCCTAAAATGCTAAAATCATAAATGGTTTAATTATTTTAGGATTTTAATAACGAGCAAAATAACATGAGTTTAAATTAAACAGACTGAAATAAACCAATAAAATAAAAGGAAAATATTAACTAACCCATATCAAACTACACATGATCATCATCAGGAATAACACCACTTTTCTTTTTAACGCCGTTGACCTCTAGCAAATATTGAAAACGTGGTTTATCAAAGCCTTTAGTGTAGAGGTCAGCGCGTTGAAAATCAGTATTAATTTTTACCACATCAATTAAGTTCTTTTCAAAACAGTCTCTTATGAAATTGTATTTAATACCGATATGTTGGGTCTTAGGATGTTGGACCGATTTTTAGTTACTGCAATTGCAGAAGAGTTATCAACACAAATAGGAGTAGAGGAGAACTTTAAACCATAATCCCGCATTTGTTGTTGAATCCAGATGATTTGTGAACAGCAACTTGCAGCAGCAACATATTCGGCTTCACAGGTGGACAATGCAACCGATGTCTGTTTCTTACACTGCCAAGTCACTATCTTCTTCTCCCAAAGAATTGACACCCTGTGGATGTAGACTTGTTGTTCATCTTGCAGCCTCCGTATTCCAAGTCACTATCGCCGTGAGCTCAAAATCATCATCATGAGGATACCACAACCCAAGAGTGGGTGTACCCTTTAGATAGCGAAAAATCCTTTTGACCCCGATCAGATGATTGACCTTAGGTTTAGCATGATATCTAGAACATAAACATGTAGCATACATGATATCAGGTCTTGAGGCAGTCAGATACATGAGGGATCCAATCATTCCTCGGTACATCATGGCATCTACAAGATCTGCATGTTCATCAGGTGCTATGTCATGATTCGTAGCGAGTGGAGTCCCAGCAGCAGATGCATTCTCCATGTCAAAACGACTTAGAATGTCTCCTACATAGTTGGTCTGATGTAGAAAGATCCCATTTGGTGTTTGATCCACCTGTAATCTGAGAAAGAACTTCATCTCCCCCATAGCACTCATCTCAAACTCTTTCATCATAACTGCTTCTAACTCTTTGCATAACTCTTCGTTCTTCGAACCGAAGATTATGTCATCAACATAGATCTGTACGAGCAGTAGGTCGCCATCTTTTTCTTTAATGAACAACGTGCAGTCAATGACTCCCCTGCGAAAGCTGTGTTTCACAAGATGAGTCGAGAGTTTCTCATACCAAGCTTTTGGAGCTTGATGAAGCCCGTATAAAGCCTTGTCGAGCTTGTAGACTCTATCCTAATCATAAGGATCTTCAAATCCCTCGGGTGACTGACATAGACTGTTTCTCTGATTTCCCCATGAAGGAATGCACTCTTCACATCTAATTGATAGACTTTAATCTTCATGTACGATGCATAGGCAAGGAAGATACGAATGGCTTCCATCCTTGCCACAGGTGCAAACACCTCATTGTAGTCAATTTCCTCGACTTGGCAAAAACCTTGTACTACCAATCGAGCTTTGTTCCTGATATGACCCCTTGGTCATCCTTCTTGCATTTCAAGACCCATTGGTGCCAATTATTTTAGCACCTTTAGGTCTATCAACCAGAGTCCATACACCTAACTTCTTGAACTGAAGAAGTTCTTCTTGCATGGCACTCACCCAAGCTCATCATTTAGTGCATCACTGACGTATTTTGGCTCAAACTGTGAGACAAAACACCGATAAGCACCATCATGAATATATCCCTTTTCCATAACTGAGGCGTAATCAACTGAGTATAGCTAATTTCGGGTTTGCACTCCCGTTCTGACATCCCCAATGACATTGTTTAGGGGATGATAGACATTTAGTCGTGATCTTGGAGTGGTAGGAACAGCTACCTCAGAGCCAAGATTATGAACATTTGGTTCTGCATCTGAGGTAGTTGGAGTTTGAGGCTCTGAAGTCAAAGGTGCATCACTGATAGATTCTTGTGGACTTTCAAGAACTGGAACCTGTTCTTTCGGACTGTTCTGGTTATCTTCTTCAGCTTCATCTTCAGAGGAGGAGTCACTGTCGTCGACTACTCCCCCTGATTGAGTAGATGATTCTCCCTATGAGCTAGATGTGGTGTATTCAAGATATCATACATCATTCGTGTAGCTAATTCATCATCGGAGGGAGAGAGAGAGATGTTGAAGGACTTGAAGAATCCATCATAGTCGAAAAAGTAAGCGGGTCCTTTGCCAGTAGGTGGTGTGGTATATCGCTGAACGTCAACATTACACCACACTTCTACTAGACCCGTTGAGTGTTGTAAACTCGCTTGTTCGGTATGTTGTATCCTAGAAAGATGCCTTCATCTGCCTTCTCGCTGAATTTACCCTCTTGTGTCTTCTTCAAAAGTGTGCACGGCGCGCCAAATGTTTCGAGATACTGCAAGTTCGGTTTGCATCTTTGTAGTAGCTCGTAACATGTCTTTCCATGGCGCTTGACTATCAGGACTCGATTCAGTGTATAACATTCATTCGCCACTGCCTCATTCCAGAATTGGATAGGCAGTTTCGAGTCTGCCAGCAAAGTCCGTGTTGTGTCTATCAAGCTTCTGTTCTTTCTCTCAACAACGCCATTATTGAGGTGTGTAGGCAGAAGTGAATTGATGCACAATTCCCTTTTCCTTGCAGTATGTCTCCATCCACTGGTTCTTGAATTCCGTTCCGTTGTCTGAGCGTACTTTTCTAACTTTCAGCTTGTAGAGAGATTCCAGTGTGGTTACCAACTCCTTGAATGATTCAACTGTTTCTAATTTGGATTTGAGAAACATTACCCAAGTGAACCTTGAGTAGTCATCAGTGACCACAAAACAGTACAAGTCGCCTGCAATGCTCTTTGTACTGACTGGACCAAACAGAGTCCTCAATGTCCATTCTCTCGGAGGAAATCCTAGGTTTACGATTAACAATCAGGGCAGTGTAATAAGATGATTGGGTAAGAAAATAAATGATATGATAGAAGTCGGCATCTCTTGAAGAATTAAGACGTGCCACGTGATTGTGCAGAGGGTTAAGTGCCATTTGAGAAAGGTGAAAGTAGATGAGTTTGAATTTGGGTAAATTGTGACTGAAGGATGCTTTTAGGGAAGTAAAATTTGGTAAGAAGATGAAAAGTGAGTAGTCGAGATTATTTATAAAGGGGTGAAATGGCGGTTTATGGGGTTTGAATAAAATGATGTGATGTTTTAGTGGGAGATGTTGCAGGGGCGATAAGGTTTAGTTTAGTTAAATAATCCAACAAATTTTTACTTTTTACAGTGTGGGGCCCAAAAGATTTCCATTTAGTAAAACCTGTCTTCCGAGTGTAAAGTATTTAGGAAGGAAATTTATCTTCCCAAGGCAATTTTTACTTCTAAAGGTGAAGTTCTATGTAAAGATTGCTTTCCGAATGGAGTGTTTTATAAGCCTCGGAAGTAGATCTGATATGTAATATGTCGCTTCTTCCGAGACAAAAAACTCTTTCCAAAAGAAAATTATCCTTGGAGGGTGTCTTGGCTTAGGGTTTAGAAGATTATGGTTACTGGGTATGGGTATCTTGGCTGACTTATAATCTTTCATGTAAAATCTTTCTAAGATGTCATTGAAATACCTGGATTGATTGATGAAAAACCCTTCCTTCAACTGCTTCACCTGAATTCCAAGGAGAAAGTCCATTTTTCCCGTGGAACTCATCTTAAACTTCTTCTTCATGATTCTTTCGAAGTCTATACACATTGGTCGTTTGAAGAACCAAATATGATCTCATCAACATAGACTTGAACAAGTAACATGTCCTCTCCAAACTACCTTATGAAGAGAGTCTTGTCAAGGGTATATCTAGTGTAACCATTCTTTTGAAGAAACTGAGACAAAGACTCATACCACAGCCTAGGTGCTTGGTGCAACCCATATGGAGCTTTATCCAATTTGCATATATAGTTGGGGGGCTGTGGGTCTTCAAATGCTAGAGGCCGGCAAACATAGACTTACCTATCTATATCCGCATATAGAAAAGCACACTTAACATCAAATTGATAGACAGTGAAATTCTTGGATGCAACATAAGCAAGGAAGATCCTAACTGTCTCAAGTCTTGCAACAGGTGCAAAGACATCAGTATAATTTATTCCTTCCTCTTGAGTGTATCCCTGAACACCAGTCTTGTCTTGTTCTTGATAATCAAGCCTCTGTCACCTCTCTTGTTTCTAAAAACCTGTCTTATGCCTATAGGTACTTCACCAGATAGTAGCAGACATAGAATCAAAACCTTTGTCTCTTGAATTGAAGCGACTCCTCTTGCATCGATTCAACCTAGCTATTATCATTCAAGGCATCTTCTACCTTCTTGGGTTCTATATGGGACAAAAAACATGAGTACAAGCAGATATTCCCATGATGAGTCTTGTTGGTACATATGTACCTAGATTTGGATCTTAAGGTAATATGTCTTAAATGTCTTACGCTTATGTAATGCTTGGCAACTTAGTGAAATGAGAATGTTTGGTTGTGATTTATAATGTTTAATATTTCATTAATGAGTTGTGTAACGCATATTGACTAGATTATATAGGATTGTGATTGTTTGAATTGATATGCATAATGTTATAATAATGAATACATTCAAACTTGGTTAAGTGAAGTTTTCATGCGTCCGACTGGACCATTGCGCCCCAACAGTGGTCACGCATCCGAATGGCCATGCGACTGAGTGTCCATGCGCCTAAATAGTCCATACGCCTGAACAACTTCATGTGATTGACTCAATCGCCAGACTAAACACTCAGTGGTGCGAATGGATCAACTGCATGGTTCTATCGCACGAATGAACCATGCTAATGGTTCAGTCGCCTGAATGAGCAACCCTAACCTATAAATACTACCTAAATCATATAAAAACAAGCATTGTATACACTTCGACTCGAGACATACCTATCCGTTCAGAGACCTCTTAGATCATACTCCAAGTTCATAGATCGCACTAGATCGATTCCTAATCGATCCTTAACGTTAGATTCAATACATAATTGTTTCTACGTGCGTTCTCACTGATTGGATCGCCAATCAAATAGGATTCTGCACTATTTGGTTCGGTATACACGTTAATCAGTTAGTACATCATCAGTACACGATCCCTAACAAGTGGTATGAGAGCTTTGGCTCTTGATTACGTGTTGATTCAATCGTTGTTGATACAGAAACTGTGTTTTTTCACTAAATACGCAACCTTTTTGTGTCAAAGAGTGTCTTAGATGTTTCCTGACCATTAAGTTTACTTTTTCCGGCATACGACAATTTGGGTTTGTGAAAATTCGAGTTTTTGCAGCCAAAACACGTTTAACATATGAATTTTCAAACCTCAGCAGGTTTAGTCGCACGATTGGCTCAATCGCACGACTGAGGTCATATGCATTCCCCAAAGTCACGATTGGACTCATTCGTACATTCACTCGTACGACTGAGAACCCTATTCGGACTGTTCAATCGCATTAGTTCATTCGGACGACTGATTCAACCGCATTTGTTCAGTCGCATGATTGAACCATTTGCCTAGTTCAATCGCCCGAATATGCCAAATGTAACACCCCGAAAATTCATTTAAACGAAAGGAAAAGAAAAGTAAGTGGACGGAATGGAAATTGAGCACAAATGGAGAGGGAAAAGTGTACAAAGTACAAATCTTATTATTTTAAGATTTTAAAGGGCATGGTCGCCCATATCAAAGCTTAAAGCTGCTTTGATCTCGGAGGAAGAGGAAGAGAGAAAGAGCCCGGTTCTAGAGAGAGAAAGAGGAAGCAGAAGCAGAAAAAGCTGAGTATTGAGTTCCTGACCCAAGTTTGGTTGTTTAGAGTTTGTTTTCGGGATTCAAAGAGCTGAATCGAAGTGGGTCTTGAACTGGAAGAGTGTTGCTCAAAAGCTGCTCAAAGTGAGTTTCTAGAACCCCTCTTTTACTGATTTCTAATTGATTTGGGGCTGTTATGCATACTAAGTAAACGTATGAAAGAAACCGTGGATTTACAACTTTATGTACAAATGTTGTGTGTATGTATGCATGTTATAGTGTTGATTATGGGTTAGAGATGATGTTTAGCATGCTTAGATGGCCTTAGTATGTAGATCTGTGTTTGGGTATGCTTAGAATGGCAATCGGGTGAAATTGGTAGCATAGAAAAGATTTCAGAATGTCTGATGAACATGAACAGTGGTTCATGCACCCAAAAGTCGTCCATACGTCCAGCATGAGAGACCGACGCCTAAGTGTTGGCCATGCGCCCAAGAGTGGGCCATGCGCTTGAATAGTGGCTCATGCGCCCAGCATGTTTGCCATGCGGCTAAGTATTGGCCATGCGCCCAAGTGTTGGTCATGCGCCTAAATAGTGCCCATGCGCCCAAGTGATGAAAAGGCTAAGTGTGGACCATGCGCCTAAATAGTGCCCATGCGCCCCAAGTGATGGAACGGCTAAGTGTTGACCATGCGCCTAAACAGTGGCCACGCGTCCATGAATGAAATGGCTAACTATTGGCCATGCGCCTAAACAGTGCCCATGCACCCAAGTGCTTGAAACGACGAAGTGTTGGTGATGCGGCTGAACAGGGCAGAAACGCCCAAACAGTGCCCATGCACCCAAACTGTTTAATACTTAGAATTTTTATGCTCATGTGCCTGGAAGGTCCCATGCGCCCAATTTGGACTTGATGTTTCTAAGTGGTTTTTAAGGGGTAGTACGGGAAGATAGGCCTGGTTATGATGTGATGGCTTATGTTTGATGTGTGTTATGTATGTATGATGTTGCCTGTATGGTGATGGTGTATGTTTATGATTATGTATGTTCCTTATTATATGTATGTCTTCCCTTGGCTATGCGTTGAACGTTAATGAATGTAATGAAAGTATTATGTAACGTAAAATGGAAGATAATGAAAAGAGGAACGTAATGAATGAATGCATGCACGAATAAATGAATGAATAAAAGAGAAAGTATAGAAAGGCTTGCAAGCATATGTATGAGGTGAGCGACTCCGTGTGGCAACAAACGCGAAAGAGGTCCTTGTCGCGTATCCCAGTACTGTGTCAGTCTTCGGACATGAGTCGGGGGTTTGTTTGTCAGGTCCCGACACAGTATCAGTCTTCAGATATGAGTCGGGGGTATTGCATGAGACAGGATACAGCTTGCATACTCCAGTACTGTGCCAGTCTTCGGACATGAGTCGGGGGTTTGTGAGCAGACCCCGGCATAGTATCAGTTTTTGGTCATGAGTCAGGAGTATTGCATATGACGAAAGTGATGGATGATGAGATCCGTGTCGCGTATCCTGGTACTTTGTCAGTCCTCGGACATGAATCGGGGGTTTATGAGAAGGCCCCGGCACAGTAGCAGTCTTCGGACATGAGTCGGGGATATGCATGAGACGGGATAATGAGGTGAGCGATTTTGTGTTGCAACAGACTTGGATGGAGTTCAATCCCTGTGATTGACTCATATGGGATCTTTTTCGTGTATCCGGGTGCTGTGTCAGTCTTCAGACATGAGTCGGGAGTTTGTGAGTAGGCCCCGACACAGCTTCATCTTTCGAGCATGGGATATTGCAAGAGACAAGATTCGAGTAATAATGAGTAACGAACGAAAGATCATGTATGAGAGAACGAACGTATGAATGAACGTAAATGAATTATCGTAATAAAGTACAGAACAGGATCCTTGTCATTCGACCTTAGTAATGGTGGCTGAATTCCAAGAAGAGGGTAAAGTCTGACCGGATTTAGATAGAGAAGTGAACGATAATGTAATACGTTGAATGAACAAAGCTAATGAACATAATGATTAAGATAATAATGATATTATTTGTATGTACGTATGATGCATGATCACGAACGGTTGTAAATTATAGTATGTTTTGAAATAAGTAAACGGTTTTAACAGAGAAAAGTATGTTATTATAAAACTAGGACTCACTCAGCGTCGCTGACTTTTGTATGCATGATAGTTGGCAGGTATATGTTGATGTTGAGGAGTTGCAGGCATGGATGCATAAGCTACTAGGAGCGTTTTGAGGCTGGCATTCGTATTTTGACATGTCTTGTATTTTGAGATGAAAACAGATGTTGTAATTCACATGTTTTTAGTTATTAATGAAAATTTTAAATTCCGCTGCAAAATTAATGTACATTTTATAATGTTTTAAGTGCAATGAATGACCTGATGTAAGCGTCCCCGGAACGGGGCCTTACAAGTTGGTATCAGAGCCAAAGTTTAAGTGAATTGGGTAATTATTTTGAAAAATCAAATCTTAAAGTAAGAATTGGACTAAACAAAAAGGGGATGCCAGTCCTAGTAGCTATGTGCCTGCAGCTAAAGGTTTTTATGTAAACGTTTTATGTAAGTTAACGTTAACCGACATTATGTGCGCATGTATGTGGTTTGTGTGCTATTATGTAGATTAGATAGTGATGTAGTCGGGATAGGAAATGCTTGAGGTATGAAGAGTAAAGTAAGTGGCAAATCACAACTGGCGATTGCAATTAGGGACTTACAATACTTGACATAAACTGAGTCATTACCTTGAATGACCGCGTTAGTGTTTGAATCTTATAGTGTGTAGAAGATGGTTGGTGGTAGATCTTCGAAAGCTTCACGAGCTGGAGGTGGTGGTGAACGTGGTGCTGAACCACAGGTCACAAGAGGAAGGTCTAGGGCTGAAGGAGCAGCCCATGAAGAACCCGAGACCCCTCATCAGGAGGGCGGTGATGAGAATGCTAATCAGAGAGCCTCGATGAGAGAGTCAGTAGGGGAGGAAGTGCATCAGGTTATGCAGACGATCCTACCGTCTGTGGTGACCGAAGTTATGAAGGCTATTACAGACGAGGAGAGACAGGAAAGGGGTAGACCTTCGGGCGAAAGTAGACGACCCCAGACTAAAACGGTTTTCTTGAATGACGAAGAGGATGAAGAGGAAGAGCGTACGCCAAAGGTGGCACGAGGCTGTATGTATGGGGCATTTCAATGATGCAAGCCCCCAACGTTTGATGGCAATGGCACTGCTGTTGCTGCTCACCAATGGGTGAGAGAGATGGAAGCGGTATTGAATATCAACGAGTGCCGGGAGGATCACAAAATAAAGTTTGCTGTCCATTCTTTTGTGAACTCGGCTCTGTGGTGGTGGGACAATATAGTCCAAGCGAGGGTAGCAGAACTATTGGAAGGATGAGATGGCCGCAGTTGAAGAACCTAATGATTGAGGAATTCTGTCCTCATCGTGAGATGGACAAAGTTGAAAGGGAATTCCTACAACTAGAGGCGGGAACCCTGACACATCAACAGTACACCACGAAGTTCAACGAGATGGCACGTCTGGTGCCAGATGAGGTGCAACCTCTTTCGCGAAAGGTTAAGAGGTATATTTAGGGCTTGTTGGCGGACATCCATAGGCACATGATTGCCGCCCGACCGAGCACGTTTAGGTCGGTAGTTGACCTGGCGGGAAGATGGTACGACGAGCGGGGGGCGATGGTGATGATAGACGAAGGGGAGGAGCGAGCCTATGTTAAGAAAGGGAAAGGAAGGCGAGACAATGATGGTGGATTTGGGTATGGAGGTACGGCGTCGAGGGACGATAATAGGGAGAGAACGGAAAGAAAAGGAGAGATTTGCAACAAGTGTGGCAGAGGCCATGACGGGGAGTGCAAGTGGGGACTGAACGTTTGTTTTCAGTGTGGAAAGAAGGGCCACAGAGCGAGGGACTGTCAAATGGCTAAATGCTAAGACTGTGGCAAGACAGGACACATGAGCAGAGACTACAAGAAGTCGAGGGTAGGAAGCTCCAGTGCAAGGAAGGAGAACAGAGGGTGAAGGCTAGAGTCTTCTCTATGACCGGGAAGAGGCTAGGTCAGACTCGAGGTAACGCCAGGTACGTTCTTACATGTTAGATTCATGCATCTATGCTTTAATTGTGACGCTAGTAGTAGTTTTGTTGCCGCTATTTTCTGTGATGTTGCACGTTAGGGGTAGGGAGATCGATGATCCCTTCGATATAAGAATTGATATTAGTAAGTCTACTAGCTCACGTAATGCTCTAGAGGATTGCGCGATAGAATTGAGAGAAAGCACTTGTTCCTGCTAGGTTGTTCAAGATAGACATAGGTAGGTAGACATGCATCTCCGGGTGAGTTGATCAGTAGTCTATGACTCAAACCCCAAGGGTTGCAAGAAGATGGATTGATCAACCGTGCACAACTAGAGTTTGGTGACGACCTACGACAATGAAGTATGATGAACGCTTCGACTACGAGAGCGGATTGCTTGATTTGAAATCAAGTAAAGCTAATATTAAAGTGTAGAGGGTCATTCTCAGTTGTTGCTCAGGTAGGAGAAGAGGCACATCGACTGGAGCTACTGATGAGTTAAGTGGAATTCATCTGATATTCCATATATCTCATCTAAGAAAGAGCTCAACAGATGAGGATATGATCATGCTACTAGAGAACTCTGAGATGAATAGAGTATCCAACCACGAGGGGCAACTAGTGACCACTACTAATGAGAAAGAGAGAATAGACTAAGGAGGATGATGGTTTCACTTGTGAGGGTGCAGTGAAGCCTAAAGGGATCTGAGTTTAAATGCAAGATCAAAGAAGAGGTGAGACAATGTTACCCGTAACTGTTCGAGAAGCGACAGGTTTCAGGATCGAAACAACTTTAAGGGGGGTAGACTTGTAACACCCCGAAATTTCATTTAAACGAATGGAAAAGAAAAGTAAGTGGAAGGAATGAAAATTGTGCATAAATGGAGGGGGAAAAGTGTACAAAGTACAAATCTTATTATTTTAAGATTTTAAGGCCATGGTTGCCGATATCAAAGAAGAAAGCTGATTTGATCTTGGAGGATGAAGAAGAGAGAGAGAGAGCCCGGTTCCAGAGAGAGAAAGAGGAAGAAGAAGCTGAAAAAAGTAATTTTTCTCTTATTTGAGCTTGGTTTCAGTTGAGTATTGAGTTCCTGACCCATGTTCAGTTGTTTAGAGTTTGTTTTCGGGAATCAAAGAGCTGAATCGAAGTGGGTTGTGAACTGGAAGAGTGTTGCTCAAAAGTTGCTCAAGGTGAGTTTCTAGATCCCCTCTTTTACTCATTTCTAACTTATTTGGGGCTATTATGCATAATAAGTAAACATTTGAAAGAAACATGGATTTATAGCTTATTTACGAATGTTGTGTGTATGTATGCATGTTATAGTGTTGATTATGGTTAGAGTTGATGTTTAGCATGCTTAGATGGCCTTAATATGTTAGATCTGCATTTGGCTACGCTTAGAATGGCAATCGGGTGAAATTGGTAGCATAGAAAAGATTTCAGAATGTTTGATGAACTTGAACAGTGGTTCATGCGCCCAAACAGTGTCCATGCGTCAGCATGAGAGACCAGACGCCTAAGTGTTGGCCATGCACCCAAGAGTGGGCCATGCGCCTAAACAGTGGCTCATGCGCCTAGCATGTTGGCCATGCAGCTAAGTATTGGCCATGAACCCAAGTGTTGGCCATGCGCTTAAATAGTGCCCATGCGTCCCAGTGAATGAAACCGCTAAGTATTGGCCATGCGCCTAAACAGTGGCTCATGCGCCTAGCATGTGGCCATGCAGCTAAGTATGGCCATGAACCTAAGTGTTAACCATGCGCCTAAATAGTGCCCATGCGTCCCAGTGAATGAAACCGCTAAGTATTGGCCATGCGCCTAAACAGTGCCCATGCGTCCAAGTGCTTGAAACGGCTAAGTGTTGGTGATGTGCCTGAACAGGGCAGAAACGCCCAAACAGTGCCCATGCGCCCGGACTATTTTATACTTAGATATTTTATGCTCATGCACCTGGAAGGTCCCATGCGCCCAATTTGGACTTGAGGTTTCTAAGTGGTTTTTAAGGGGTAGTATGGGAAGATAGCCTGGTTATGATGTGATGGCTTATGTTTGATGTGTGCTATGTATGTATGATGTTGCCTGTATGGTGATGGTGTATGTTTATGTATGTTCCTTATTATGTATGTCTTCCTTGGCTTTGCGTTGAACGTTAATGAATGCAACGAATGTATTATGTAACATAAAGTGAATATAATGAAAAGAGGAACGTAATGAATGAATGCATGCATGAATAAATGAATGAATAAAAGAGAAAGTATAGAAAGGCTTGCAAAGAAATGTATGAGGTGAGCAACTCTGTGTCGCAACAGACACGAAAGAGGTCCTTGTCGCGTATCCCAGTACAGTGTTAGTCTTCGGACATGAGTCAGAGGTTTGTTTGTTAGGCCCTGGCACAATATCAGTCTTCGGACATGAGTCTTGGGTATTGCACGAGACAAGATATAGATTGCGTACTCCGGTACTGTGTCTGTCTTCGTACATGAGTCGGGGGTTTGTTTGTTAGGCCCAGACATAGTATCAGTCTTCAGACATGAGTCAGGGGTATTGCATGAGACAGGATATAGATTGCGTACTCCGTACTGTCTCAGTCTTCCGACATGAGTCGGGGGTTTGTGAGCAGACCCCGGCATACTATCAGTCTTCGGACATAAGTCGGGAGTATTGCATATGATGAAAGTGACGGATGAAGAGATTCGTGTAGCGTATCCCGGTTACTGTGTCAATCGTCGAACATGAGTCTGGGGTTTGTGAGCAGGCCCCGGCACAGTATCAGTCTTCTGACATGAGTCGGGGATATTGCATGAGACGAGATAATGAGGTGAGGGACTTTGTGTTGCAACAGATTCGGATGGAGTTCAATCCCTGTGATTGACTCATATGGGATCTTTGTCGCGTATCCGGGTGATGTGTCAGTCTTCGGACATGAGTCGGGGGTTTGTGAGCAGGCCCCGGTACAGCTTCATCTTTCGAGCATGGGATATTGCAAGAGACAAGATTTGAGTAATAATGAGTAATCAACGAAAGATCATGTATGAAAGAATGAACGTATGAATGAAAGTAAATGAATTATCGTAATAAACTACACAACAGGATCCTTGTCATCCGACCTCAGTAATCGTGGCTGAGTGCCACGAAGAGGGTAAAGTCTGACCGGATTTAGAAAGAGAAGTGAACGATAATGTAATACGTTGAATGAACAAAGCTAATGAACGTAATGATAAAGATAATAATGATATTATCTGCATGTACGTATGATGCACGATCACGAACGGTTGTAAAGTATAGTATGTTTTGAAATAAATTAAAGAACGGTTTTAACAGAGAAAAATATGTTTTATTATAAAACTAGGAGTGGGAGTGTTTTGATGCATGATAGTTGACAGGTATAATAAAGAACGGTTTGTGAGCAGGCCCCGGCGTCGTTGACTTTTGTATGCATGATAGTTGACAGGTATATGTTGATGCTAAGGAGTTGCAAACATGGATGCATAAGCTACTTGGAGTGTTTTGAGGCTGGCATCCATATTTTGACATGTCTTGTATTTTGAGATGAAAACAGATGTTGTAATTGACATGTTTTTAGTTATTAATGAAAATTTTAAATTCCGCTGCAAAACTAATGTATATTTTATAATGTTTTAAGTGCAATGAATGACCAGCTATAAGCGCCCCAGGAACGGGGCCTTACACCCAATCGCATACATTCATTCGCACACATAAACAGTTTGTTTAATAGTAAAGTTAAGTGAAATGGAGGACTAGAATTCAGCATACACAGCAAGTAGAGACACTCTTATACAGAATCTACTACTGTTGGAGAACGAAGTGGGAGTTCATAATAAACCCCCGAAGCTTATTACGTTAGACGACTACCCACAATGGAAGCAACATTTCGAAATCTACTTAAATGGAGTAGATACAAATTTGTGGGAGGCGATAGAATCGGGGTACAACATGCCTGTTGGAGCTGACGGTGTCAAACTTACGTTAAGTGGCATGTCTGATGCACAAAAGGTGAAACACAACGCACAGAAGAAAGTCTATGCTTTGCTTACCCAGTCTATTCCGAAGGATATCTTCCATCAGTACTCGGAGTATACTCAAGCAAAGAAATTATAGGATGCATTGGAGAAGAGGTATGAGGGGAATGCTTCACTCAAGGCTATTAAGGCCAAAGCTTTGAAGAAGGAGTTTGACAACTTCTCTTTAATGGGAAAGGAAGCCTGGATGACATAATCGACAGATTTTACCACTTGATGAGTGAGATGCACACTCATGGAGTAGCTACATCGATGGAGGATAAGGTATCCAACTTTGCAGATGGATTACCAGAGAAATGGCTTCCTTTGTTTCAAATCTCAGACAGAATGGGATGCTTTTGAAGTTAGATATACATGACTTCATTCTAAAACTAAGAGAGGAGGAGATTAGGATGAAGTATAGAGCCCAAAAGGCCAACTATGATCAGAATCCGACGCTTTACAATGCTACTCATCAAGCCAAGACATCTGGAGCACCACTGCAGACTGCCTTCATCTCAACCTCAGCAAGTCCAGCACAAGCATGTACTTCAGGGTCCAAAACGTCAGGGTCATCTGGGACCCAGTATAATATACCTGAAGCCAATGCAGCAAAATTAAAGACCGATAACTTTGGTTACGTGACAATTGTGGGGCTAGAGAACACATGGACCTCTTAGCTGCGGTAGTCCACTCCTATGATGGACTAATTGCTGGAAGATAGGAAATTGCCACCTGACTGATGAGGACTATGAACAGGTGGATGAGATGGAGTTGGAACGAATGGATATTATGTGAGCCTTGGCAAGTGTTGTCCGACGAGCTTAGAAGTTTGTCAAAAAGACTGGACAGAACTTGGTTGCAAGCAAGGACACGACTTTTGGCTTCGACAAGTTAAAGGTCACCTGTTTCAACTGTGGTGAGAAAGGGCACTTTAAATGGGAGTGTGTGAAGCCAAAGAAGAGTGGTAATGACAATCATTTCTCATCCCTTAATCATCAGGATAAAGCCACATCTAGTAGTTCTACTTCATCAAGCAAGGACCCTAACGCCTTAACTGCTAACAATGATGAAGGATAGGACTGGAGCTTTCGGTTCGTCACACCGGGAGAGTCCAACATAGCTAGTGTGGAGGACATAGATGATGATTCCACCAGTGAGGGAGATATAGCAGTAGAGCTTGCGATGTCCAACACTGAAGACACTACTCATGTGGCCAAACACGCCTGAAGAAGAACAATCTATATCAATGTCAGAATCACCAGAACCAGAGACAACAGATTCTGCACACATGGTTGATTCCTTTTCAACATCTCAGGGTGTTCGCTATAGTGCTGAGACTAAAACGTGGATGTAGATAGCGGAGCATCCAAGCACATGATGGGGAACCGAGCTCCCTTATCAAACGTCAGACAAATCAAAGGAGGGCATGTTTCATTTGCTGGAAACAAAGGCGGGTATATCACAACCCAAGGAGGAGTGGGAAATCAAAAAGTTAAGTTTGACATGGTAAACTATGTCCAACAGTTAAAAACAACTTACTTTGTGTTTCTCAAATATGTGATAAAGGCTTCAAAGTAGTCTTTGACAACAACAAGTGCTACGTTCTGAGGAAGGACAACGTGATCCCGGAGGACCAAGTCCTAATGTCAACTTCAAGATATAATGATCTTTATGTCTTGGATCATTCAAAGGCCTCCACAATGGATCAAGAAGTTTAGTGCTTCTTGTCCAAAGCTACTGAAAAGGATTCCATCTCCTGGCATAGGAGAATGGGACACATAAATCCAAGTAAGATGAATCACTTGATCCAGAATGATCTAATGAGGGGAGTGAATGTCAAAAACTTCCAACTCCCGGATTTCTGTGTTGCCTGCAAGAAGGGAAAATAGGCAAAGAAGTCTCATAAGGAAAAGAAAGTTCATTCCATAGAACTAGCTCTTGAGCTTCTTCACACGGATCTGTTTGGTCCATTCAGTACAAGAAGCATCGCAGGTGACTTGTACTGCTATGTAGCGACTGATGACTACTCAAGATTCTCTTGGGTAATGTTTCTGAAGTCCAAATCAGAAACATTTGAATCCTTCAAGGAATTAGTAACTACACTGGAATCCTTATACAAGCTAAAAGTATGACAAGCGCGCTAAGACAACGGAACCAAGTTCAATTCTGGAACAACACAGTTCAAAATGCATGTTATACGCTCAATTGAGTTCAGGTAGTTAAACGCCATGGAAAAATGTGCTACGAGTTACTACAATGACGTAAACCTAACTTTGAGTATCTCGAGCCATTTGGTGCTCCGTGCACCCTGGTGAAGAAGACTTAGGAGGGAAAATTCAACGAGAAGGAAGACGAAGGAATCATTCTAGGATACAACATACCAAACAAGAGAGTTTACAATAACTTAACGGGTCAAGTAGAGGTTGGTGTAATGTTGATGTTCAGAGATACACCACACACCTGCTGAAAAGGGCCGCTTACTTCTTTGACTATGATGGATTCTTCAACTCCTTTAACATACCTCTCTCCACATTCGAAGATGAATTGGAAAACAAGATGTTGTATGATGTCATGAAGACACCATGTCAAGATTCAACACCATCCGGTTCACAAAGTCAATCATTTACCAACTCAGGGGGAGCACTTGATGTCAGTGACTTTTCCTCTGATGAAGAAAATGTGGAAAATGATTAGAACAACCAGGATGAACAGGTTCTAACTACCACAAGTTCACAAGCATCTGACAGTGATGCTTCTGAGCCTTCTGAACCTCAGACTCCTATTGCCTCAGATCCAAAACCAAATGTTCACAATCTTGATTCTGAGGTGGTTGTTCCAACAAGTCCTGACTCACGTCTAAACGTCTATCATCCTTTGGATATGTGATAGGAGATATGAGATTAGGAGTTCAGACCAGAAATTAGTTGTACTCAGCAGATTATGCCTCTGTGATGGAAAAGTGATACCTTCACGATGGTGCCTATCGTTACTTTGTGTCTCAGTTTGAGTGAAAGTATGTTAGTGAAGCCCTGAACAATGAGACATGGGTGAGTGCCATGCAAGAAGAACTTCTTTAGTTCAAGAAGATGGGTGTATGGACTCTAGTGGATAACCTAAAGGTGCTAAGGTCATTGGCACCAAATGGGTCTTGAAATGCAAGAAAGATCATCAAGGAGTGATCATCAGAAACAAGGCTAGGCTTGTAGTTCAAGGATTTCAACAACTTGAGGGTATTGACTACAATGAAGTGTTTGCACCCGTGGCAAGAATAGAAGCAATCTGCATCTTTCTTGCCTATGCATCTTACATGAAGATCAAGGTTTATCATTCAGATGTGAAAAGTGCCTTCCTTCATGGTGAGATTCGAGAGACAGTGTATGTCGGTCAACCCAAGGGATTGAGGGTCCATATCATTGGACAGAGTTTACAAACTTGACAAGATGCTATACGGGCTTCATCAAGCCCCGAGGGCCTGGTATGAGAAACTCTTGACTCATCTTATGAAACACGGTTTTCGCAGGGGAGTCATTGACTGTAAATTGTTTATCAAGGAAAAAGATGGAGATTTGCTGTTGGTACAAATCTATGTCGATGACATAATCTTCGGATCCAAGAACGAAGAATTATGTAAAGAGTTGAAGCAGTAATGAAGGCAAAGTTTGAGATGAGTGCAATGGGAGAGATGAAATTCTTTCTCGGGTTACAAGTGGATTAGATACGAAATGGGATTTTCCTATATCAGACCAAGTATGTAGGTGATATTCTTAGTCGGTTTGACATGGAGAATGCTTCTACAGCTGGAACTTCTCTTGCTACAAATCATGATGTAGCACCCGACGAGAATGGTGATCTGGTGGATGCCACTATGTACCGAGGGATGATTGGATCTCTCATGTATCTCACTGCCTCACGACCTGATATCATGTATGCTACATTTTATGTTCATGATATCAGGCAAAGCCTAAGGTGAACCATCTTATTGGGGTCAAAAGGATTTTTGTGATATGTGAAGGGTACACCCACACTCGGGTTGTGGTATTTGCATGATGATGACTATGAGCTTGCGGCATATAGGGACTCGGATTATGGAGGCTGTAAGATGAACTACAAGTCTACATCAGCAGGGTTTTAGTTCTTTGGGAGAAGATTAGTAACCTGGCAGTGTAAGAAGAAGACCTCGGTTGCATTGTCAACCTGTGAAGCCGGATACATTGCTCCTGCAAGTTGCTGTTCACAAATCATATGGATTCAACAGAAAATACGAGATTACGGTTTGAAATTCTCTTCTATTCCTATATTTGTATATAACTCTGCTGCTATTGCAGTCACTAAAAACTCGGTCCAACATCCTAAGACCAAACACATCGGAATTAAATATCACTTTATATGTGATTGCTTTTAAAAGAACTTAATCGATGTGGTAAAAATAAACACAGATTTTAAACACGCTGACCTCTATACAAAGGCTTTTGATAAACCACGTTTTCTATATCTGTTAAAGGTCAACGGCGTTAAAAATAAAAGTGAGGTCATTCTTGAAGTTGACCATGTGTAGTCCGATGTGTCGTGTAAATTTAATTTTTATTTTTCAATTTTTAATTTATTTGCTTAATTTTAACTTGGTTAATTAAAACTGGTCTTATTGTTTTGCCTATTAAAATCCTAAAATGCTAATCCATTACGGTTTTAAAATTTTAGGGGGAGAATAGGTTTAGACAGTATATAAAACAACAAGGGAGGAGGAGAGGTAGCTCATAAAAAATAAGATCGTATGTGTTATACCGATTCAATCTTTGGAATACGATAGTACACAGGAACAAACCACTTGGGACTTTAAAATTGAAATTGAAAAAGATGCAAAGCTCAAGTATAAGTCTGTGTAGTCTGAGCAAAATAAAAGGAAATATAATAGATAAACTAGCTCCTACTAAGCTAACGCAAAGAAAGTAAACCTAGAGGTTGCTAGACCACATATGATATGTCGGTAGATTCAACACTATAGATTACTAGACCTTATTGGTGATCTCAATATTAAACTAAAATGTTTGACCAGCTGCGGGTAACACCTTATCCCTAGTTAACACAATCAACAAGATTCCAATAAGGGGTGACGAGCAAAATAAACACCACAATGTCTCCGTAAGACCAAAGCATGAGCAAAAGCACATAAAAAATGAAAATACAATCAAACTGATAACCTATGTTGTTGGTGAGATCTGTGCAAAAAGAGTGAAATTGCTGAAACAAGAAGATAGGTTATGTGCCTCTCTGCTGTGCGGTGGCATTGACCTGAGGATAAGCATAACTTATATATTCTAGAATTCATTGTTGTTTGTCGCCTCTCTACTGTGCGGTGGCACTGACCTGAGGCTTGGCTTCTCTTTGAAAGATCTTTGAATAGTTTCTTCTTGAATACTACCCTGAGACCGCTAAAAAATCTCCTGAGGAATGTTGATTACCATATAAGTGTGGGGTCCATAAGTGCTTGTTGAAATAAACAAACCTTAAACCATCACCAATCTGTGTTGAAAGTCTATTTATGGATATAAGAGGACAAGTATACTAACAATCATTATGGCTACGATTCTTGAAAGTTCAAATCAGTGTGGGGACCTAATAGTACTAGTATGATTTCCTAAATTTTTTAAATGACTCTAGATGAAAAACAAGAATAGAGCATCAAAGGCTTTAGATAACTTGTCCCGAATGATTTAAATATCCTGTATGATTACAAATTGAATTGGTCCATGTATGTTTTAAATGAATTGAAGCTGCCTTTTCACATAAATAATTTCATAGATTTACATCTTAGGATTTAGCCCTCACAAAAACATAAAAACATGTCTTAGTTTTAAGTTTTAGTTTTATTTCTTTTATTTCTGTGTAAAGTTTGCAAATTTCAGTTTGTTCAATAACGGACTATGTCATGGAAGTTCATAGGGAACCTTATCATCTAAAAGGTCACGTCTGAGGTGACCACACATGCTTTCAAATAAAAATGGGTCACGTCTGAGGTAACAAAATGTTTTAAAAGGATCACGTCTGAGGTGATCAAAGGTTTTTCTAGATAAAATTATCATGTTTGAGTTGATCAAATGCTCATAATGTTTAATCAAAAGATAAAAGTATGGAATGGTCAAAAAGTCAAAACCATAAGTATGATTCATTCGCACGACTAGACCATGAGCATGGACCAGTCGTACCACTGGAGGATACGAATGTGCCTAATTGCACGATTAACCACACCTATGGGACATATTGAAGGGGTTTGTTGGACTATTTACAACTTGTTTAACCATTTAAACATATGTAATGCAGCGGAATATACTACTTTAAACATGTTAAAGTTTTTGAAGATTTACCATTATCATGTGAAAACCAACAAACCCATAGACAAAAAGGAACTTAATTATGTGAAAAGCAAGCATACAATATGAACAAGAACACCCAAAAACATGACATTATCATACCATAATACTACCTTTCTTGATGCTGTCAAAAATGACCAAAGAGAAGGCAAAAATGAGTTTGAAAAGGGCTAAGACTTCAAGGGTAGAAGTCCTCAAGTGTCCATACCCACAAGCCTCTAAGCAAACATCATGGTTGCTAGGATTTCAAGCACCAAAAACGCCCAATGGCCTGCTGAAAACAGTTTTCAGCCATGAGAACTTTGGGAGAAAAGAGGAAATCCTTTTTCCTTTCTTGCACAAATGAAGGAGCATAACTTGAGTCATGAGAGGACCCAAGAAACGGCCAAAAGGAGTTCTAAAACACCTTCTTCAGCTGTGAAAATAGAGAGCATATGGAGTATTCTCTAGAAGTTCATTTGTGCAAATGAGACAGAGATAGGATGTTGAGACTTGCACTCAACCACCATCATAATGAGTGTACCCTTTTCAAGACAAATAGGGAAGGCCATACAACCTAAAGGGGCCGAAAATCTGGATTCAAAACCACATTCCCTCCCATTTGAATTACTTTGTAACACATTAGAAGTGGTGAGGTCATGTTACATATTTAAAAAGGTGTGTACAAGTTATATAACTAAGCCTTTTAGTTAAATAACATAAGTATACATTATAATGTGATTAGTTAATTGATCTTGTTAGGATCAGTGATCTACGTTTGATTGATTAGAGAGTATAGCAGCGGAATTGTAACAATGAATTAGCCAATTCACAAGAACGAAAAGATATTCAATGAAGAACAAAAACGGTTATAGACAGAGAGAATTCTGCAAATATATTTCATTCAATATTCGCTTTCATGGTAACAGAATGTCACAATTACAATTAGGTCGACACCTCTTATATAAGAGATATGACGTCTGCTGATGTCACTTGATAGTGACATCTAACAGAATTATTCCAACTGAAACACAACTACTGAAGATGTCAAAACAGCTGACATCTTCTTACAAAAATACTAAGTGTTATAGTTACTATAACTACTGAAAAACATAAAACTACTCATACTACAACGATTGAAGAACAAGCTCTTCAGTCGTTTTACAAAACTACTAAAAGTAAGAACATAAAACTACTGATATCACAACTACTGAAGAAGTACTCTTCAGCTGTTGTGACAAACTACTGAAACTTCAGTACTTGGTCTTCAGACTTGAACTTCAGACGTTTCATCAGCTGATGACTTCAGTAGATATTATCAGCTGATGTCTTCAGTCTGTCTTTAGACTTTGTACAGCAGTTGTTGATCTTCAGTACTTGTAGACTCTTCAGCTGTTGTACTTCAGTACTTGGTCTTCAGCTTCAACACTTGTGTTCTTCAGCTGTTCAGCTTCAGCACTTGTGTTCTTCAGCTGTTGAACTTCTGCGCTTTAGTCTTCAGCTGTTGAAGTCTTCAGCACTTGATCTTCAGCTGTTGGAGTTTTCAGCACTTATCGAACTGCTGATGAAGCCTTCAGCAGTTGTTGTGATATCATGTGGACTTAGAGGTTTTCTGATCTTGGCTCATTGGTTCGTTTGGTCCAACAAACTCCCCCTGAACCAATGCAGCCAAAACGTCTAATTGATTTATTTTCCCACTTATTGTTGGCAAAATGGTTGGTCCTTTTCCTTCTTGATCAGTAGAGAAGATGACCCATATTAGAACTGGCCTGGGAAGAAATCTCAGAGATCTATTGGCAAGGTATGAATGGGAACTCTGTTTTGGGGAACTGGACACAGAGTTGTTATCCCATTCATGAGATTTACTTCCCCATTATGAGTCTGTATGACTCTCAAACATAGGCCTCAAGGAGAACAACTTGTTCCTCCTTGGAGAGTTCTTCTACTCCTCCTTCAAAGAAGAACTCTAGACCATAGTACTCAGATAAGTACTTTACAGTCCTGCCATTTTTCAACTCCACAGTAGTTACCTCCTGTAGACAAATTCATCAGGATGAGTGCCCTCAAGAGTAACAGGAGCTCATTCTTCTTAATGTCTTCAAGCTTCTTATATAATAACCCTTTTGATCATCTTGTTTTCCAGTAAGGCTTGAGGGGTCATTTTTGATTGATGAGCCTTCTTGAATTCATCGATTATTTCCCATGGTGAGACTACAATGGCCAACATGATTGTAGAGTCTATTGTTTTTCTAACCTGGCCATTGTATCTGTGTGGAATAGATCTTTTGTGGATTCTAGAACTCACCTTGGGGTCTGGCCATACTCTCACTCTCTCCTTCTGATACTGAAATGTGTGTCTGAGAGTGTACAGCCTCTGAGCATGCCCTTTCATGGCTTGTATAGATGATGACTGAGGAAATTCCTTGTCAACCATCTTCAGTAGTTGCTCATCGTGCTGCTTCTGCTGTTCTTCATCTTCTATTTTGACTCTAACCATTTCCTTTGAGTGTCAGGTGTGATCATGGGTTGACTCCTTGGTTCTGGTAGCTTAGAACAGCAGAGAGTGGCAGACTATCATCTTTATCCTCTTCTTCTTCATCTTCTTCTATCCTCAGCACCCTTCTCCTCCTTCTAGGTGCATCACTGGATGATGGTTGGGTTGGTAAAGGAATTGTTTTTGAAGGTTGAGGATGTTTGGATTTGGATTTTGAGATTGGTTTGGAGATTTGAGGGTAGGCTGTTTTTGAGTGGGTGATTGGAAGGTTGTTCAAGCATTTTGGTTGTGAGTTTGGCTTTTGTAAGTCTTGCCATTTCAAACCTTTTTCCAGACCCAGCCTCATCAAGTGCTTCAATGATAATCCCCTTATGAAATTGCTCAGACAAACAGATTCTGGTGGCTATAGCCAGAATGCTGTCTCTGGTCCATGAACGTTTTGATCCGTGTGAACTTTGCGAATACATATCTTTCCCTTTTCAACTTCATCTCGTATGTAGTTGAATCTCCGCTCAATATGCCTGGTCTTTTGATGAGCACGGGGTTCCTTGATTTGTGCAATCGCACCCTCGTTATCACAAAAGATCTCTAGGGGGTCCTGAATGGAGGGGACAACCCTAGATCGGCAATGAATTTCTTTAACCATGCAGCTTCTTGAGCTGCCAATGAGGCGGCGACATATTCTGATTCTGCAGTTGATAGAGCCACCACATCCTGCTTGGAGCTCTTCCAAGAGACCGCTCCTCCATTCAGAATGAAAATGTATCCCGATTGTGACCGTGAATCATCACGATCGGTTTGGAAACTCGCATCCGTGTAACCTTTTACTACGAGTTCCTCGTCACCAGATCCATAGATCAGGAACATATCTCTTGTCCTCCTTAGGTACTTAAGTATGTTCTTAACAGCCATCCAATGACTGTTTCCAGGATTTTGCTGGTAACGGCTTGTCATGCTTAAGGCGCATGACACGTCTGGTCGAGTGCATATCATTGCATACATGATGGATCCTATAGCAGATGCGTATGGGATTGCCTTCATTTTATCTTGCTCTTCCTTTGAGCTTGGACATTGAGTCGTACTCAATATCGTTCCTCTTTGAATAGGTACGGTACCTTTCTTAGAATTCTCCATCTTGAACCTCTTCAAGATTTTATCATATATGCACTTTGATTCAAACCAATCAACCGCCTTGATCTATCCCTATAGATCTTTATTCCCAGAATATAGGCGGCTTCACCAAGATCCTTAATGGAAAAAAACAACTTCCAAGCCAGTTTTTACACCTTCCAAGGTCGGAATGTCATTTCCAAATAGCAGTATGTCATCAACATACAATACTAGGAAAGTTATTGTGCTCCCACTAGCCTTCTTATACACACAAGCCTCATTAGCGTTTTTGATGAAACCAAATTTCTTTACTTCCTCATCAAAACGGTGATTCCAGCTTCTCGATGCTTGTTTCAATCCATAGATTGATTTCTTTAACTTGCATACTTTATTAGGATGTATTGGATCGACAAAACCTTCAGGCTGAACCATATAGACATCTTCCTCAAGGTATCCATTTAGGAAAGCGGTTTTGACATCCATTTGCCAAATCTCATAATCATAATGAGCAGCTATGGCAAACATATCCTTATAGACTTTAGCATCGCAACAGGTGAGAAAGTTTCATCATAATCAACCCCTTGAGTTTGAGTGAAACCCTTTGCTACAAGTCTAGCTTTATAAGTATCCAAGTTTCCATGCATATTGGTTTTCTTCTTGAAAACCCACTTACTTCCAACTATCTTGGAGTTAAGAGGTGGTACAACCAAGTCCTATACTTGATTGTCATACATGGATGCATCTCAACGTTCATGGCTTCAAGCCATTTGTCACAATCCGTGTTGGACATTGCATCATGGTATGTGGTTGGTTCATCAGAATCTATCACATAGCATCCATCCATGAAAAATCCATATTTTTCTGGTGGATTACTAGTTCTACCACTTCTGCGAACGTGTTGTGCGTATTGATCAACCACTTGATCATCCTCAACATCCTCATGTTGAGTGCTAGTTTTAACCAAACGTGCATCGGGCTGTGGTTCTTGATCTTCCTCAAGATCCACTGTTCTACTGCTAGCTCCTCCATAAGGAACTTTGCTTCTAAGAACTCACCCTTTCTGGCAACAAACACCTTTTGTTCCATTGGATCATAGAAATAATATCCCATAGAATCTCTAGGATATCCAATAAAGATACACTTGGTGGATCGGACATCCAATTTGTTTGGGGTGGGAGTCTTAACATAAGCCTCACATCCCCAAACCCTTAAGTACGATAGGGATGGAACTCTTCCATGCCATATCTCAAAAGGTGTCCTTTCCACCTTTTTGGTTGGGGCCATGTTTAGTATACGGGCCGTGGAGAGCAAAGCGAAACCCCAAAATGATAGAGGTAATGAGCTTCTAGCCATCATAGATCGGACCATATCCAATAAGGTTCGATTCCTCCTCTCAGACACACCATTATGTTGTGGTGTTCCAGGTGGAGTGAGCTGTGAGACAATCCCACAACTCCTAAGATGATCTTGAAAAGCTTCACTTAGGTATTCACCTCCTCTATCGGTACGGAGAACTTTAATTGACTTGTTGAGTTGATTTTCTACTTCATTCTTGACGATTTTGAACATTTCAAAAGCTTCATCTTTGTGCCTTAATAAGTACACATACCCATAGCGACTATAATCGTCGGTAAAGGTAATGAAGTATCTTTCACCATTCCTAGTCATTGGCTTAAAAGGACCACATACATCCGAATGTATGATTCCTAATAAATCCTTTGCCCTTTCGGTAGTCCCACTACAAGGTGCCTTAGTCATCTTACCTTGTAAACAAGATTCACAAACATCAAATGAATCATATTCATTTGTTTTTAAAAGACCATTCTTTTGAAGTGTTTGTAACGTTTCTTGTTTATATGGCCAAGACGACAATGCCAAAGATAGGTATCACTTAAGTCCAACTTGAGTTTCTTGGTGTTAGTTTGGTACAATGAACTATTTAAAGTATTTTCATGAACCAATTCATAAATACCATTAATGGGAATAGCTTTAAAATAGAACATTCCATTAAAAGAAACATGGATATTTTCCTCAACGAATGATAATACATATCCAAATTGTTTTAACAGGGCTACAGAGATAATATTCCTAGTCAAACTAGGAGCATACAAAACATTGTTCAAAATTACTTCCAAACCATTTGGAAGTTTCAAGATGTAGTCACCACGGGCTTCTACTTGAACTTTAGCCCCATTGCCCATGTAGAGGCTCACATCCCCTTTCTTGAAGTCACTACTTCTTTTGAACCCCTGCAACAAATTGCAAGTGTGAGTTCCACATCCGGTATCTAATACCCATGTGTTAGAGGATATCATGTTTAAATCAATATGGATCATGTATATTGTACCTGAGGTCTGCCCGGCATCCCTCTTTGCTTTCAACTCTTGGAGATGGACGGGACAATTCCTTGCCCAATGTCCAATCTCCCCACACTTGAAGCATGGGTCATTAGTGGCAACCTTTGCCTTTTCTCTTGTGGTTTGGGTGGCACCTTGCCACCCCTTTCCCTTTTCCCCAAGCGGGTCCCTTACCCTTGGCAACCTTTGCCTTGGGTGCGGGACGAGGCCTTTTATTGTTCCCACCTCATTGATGGTGAGAACGGGTAAAACCCTTTTACCCATGGCCGCCTCGGCCGTTTTGAGCATTGAGTGAAGCTCACCAATGCTTTTGTCCCAAGCATTCATGTTGTAGTTCAACACGAATGTCTCGAACCTCTTGGTAAGGCCATTGAGGATCAAATCCGTGGCCAATTCCTTCGTGACGGGACAATTAAGCCTCTCGAGGCGGTCAATGTGACTTTTCATCTTAAGTACATAAGATGAAACAGATTGGTTGTCGTCCATACGACATGCATGGAGCGCTCGAACCGTTTCGAAGCGCTCAACCCTTGCTTGTTGTTGGAACGTTTCCTTTAGCTGGGTTATCATGTCATAAGCCCCGTGGTGTTCATACTCCTTTTGGAGATCCGGAGTCATGCTCGCTAGCATGAGACAAGACACTTGGACGGAGTCCTCAGTGTATTTCAGCCAATCATTAAAGGCCTCCTCATCATCCTCGCTAGGTTGATCGGGGACAGGGTCGTCTAAAACATACGATCGTCTCTCTTGCTTGAGAACAATTCTCAAGTTTCGATACCAATCGATGAAGTTGTTATGGTTTAGACGTTCCTTTTGGAGGATCGCTCGTAGGGATTGGTTGGACGCGGATGAGTTATCGGAATTATCATTATTAGAGGCCATCTACAAAATATAACAAAGTTTTATTTAGTATTTTCGATATTGTAATTTTAATAACAAAAGTCTTACAAGACTTTTCATATTAAAATCTAGAACCCAATATTACATTTAAATTGTGGTTAGGTGACCTTTATCCCACGTTTTAAATTAATAAGGTGGTCAACGTTTGACGATTGCAACCATTTGCAACTTCTAGAGTATGGGATCGACTCTTGAACATCATATGTAAAGTCGGCATGAAAATCCCATCAACACCATTGGGAAACCACATTGTAGGTGATCCATTTAACATGGTTTGCAAATCAAGACATCCTACTTACACCCACGTGTGAGTTTGCCAAACAAATGGTTAGGTGACCTTTATCCCATAAGTAAGGCATTCTTACCTCAAATCACAAGTTCCTTCAAAATGGTTGGGTGACCTTTATCCCACTAAGAGTTCCCAAGTGACTCAAGTGTTGTGTAAAAGGACGGTGTTGATCTCGTTTTAAAATATTAGAGATTTCTTAATTCTAGTTTAGTAAATCCTATGTACTTGTATTTGCATGCTATCAAATACAAGATACCTTATGGTTCTTTGATTAAAACCAATTTTAATCTTTAAAGTCATTAAACCATTTTAATTACTTTTATTAACTTTTAAGAACCAATAATTTTCAGCTTGTTAAGTTGGTAATGAGTTTGTAATGAATATCCAAGTACTAACCAAACAAACAAACAACAAACAATCAAAGAAGCATATATATACAAACATGAGTGCATAACCATAGCTACTAAGTTGACAACACTTGTTTGCCATCACAAGTGTTGTCATAAGGTCTTTTCTAAGGTTGAAATCAACACTAAATCCAGGTCATCTTAGACCTCACTTGAACTTGCATCCATATGCTTCAAGTTCCATGTCTTTGATGTCCATCTTTGGGTCTTGAACTTGTGCATCTTCCTTTTACAAAATTGTATCCTAATACATTTTTCTAATAAAAGAAATGCACCTAATCTATTACAAACCCAAATGAATGAATAATTACAACCCAAATGATGAATAATTACAACCCAAATGAATGAATATTACAACCCAATTGAATGAAAGAATACACCAACACAAGCATCCAAAACATCACAAGGTCAAAGGCTAGGTTATGCACACTATCATCAAATGATCATAACATCAAAACATATAATGAAACCCCTTTTAAAACCACCAAATTTCAGCGAACATAAACTGAAATTTTTGGTTTTAAGCATTGTCTAAACAATCAACACATCAAAATATGTATCTTTCAAGATCTAATCACTAGCATGTGTGATACGATCTTGAAAGTTGGGGAATCATTCAACCAAACAATAACAGCCCAAAATCAGTCTATAACTAGTTTATAATCATGCTTAAAACCAATTTTAAAGACAAAACAAGCAAGTCATCCACATAACCGGCTCTTGATGCCATTGACGGGTTTGCTAGAACACAAAATCCATGTTTAACCTTTTAAACATTCTGAAAAACGCAGCAGAAATATGGCTTTTAAAACGATTTTTAAAGCTGAAAATCTAATCTTCTATATGTTCATATGTTATGAAAAACAAACCCAAATCATGAGGATCATTCTTATGTGAATAGACAAGCTATGTCAATACATAAACGTACATAAAATCACAGCTTGAACAAGCTGTGACAACTACCTTGTTCCAGCACCAAATGTCGACCAAAATGGGATGTTTGATGCTTGTTCTTTGGCCAAGACTTCAAGGAGGAGTCCTCAAGTGCTTATACCCCAAGCCTTGTGAAGCATACACAACTCTTGCTAGGGAGAGATCACCAAATCAAGACAAAAACTCCTTCAAAGGCTGCTGTTGAGCCGAGACCAAGAGAGAGGTTTTGAGAGTTTTCTTTCTTTCAAAATTGCATGTAATGTGTGTGGTTCATCAGATTTTTTGAGTCCAAGACTCAATTAAATGTGTGTTGGTGGTCAAAACAAGTTTGGTCCAATAGAATGAGAGGGGAGGGGCGGCCAAGAAGGGGTTTAAAACCCTTTTCCCTCTCAAAACTATCACACATTGAAATATCATTTATACTAGACATACAATTAATTGTATGTACAAGATATATAAATGTAATTACATACTTATACAATTAACCATTTAATTTATAAGCTGTAATTTCTCACTTAATATTTGGTGTCATCTAACTAATTTAAACAACACATCAAATAATATTGTTGAACAAAATATCCTAATAAGTTGTTCCCACTTACATGCAAATTATTTAGAAAACCCATTTTCTAAATTGGTGTGAATATTTAATTGCATGATCACATCATCAATTAAATATTTAATTGGTGTTTGCCAAGCTTGTTGTTGGGTATAACCCGACTTGGATCATAACGTACTAACCACATCAATATTCTAAGTGTCTTGGGCACAAAGAATCCAACAAATGTGGCTTTTCATCTTAAGAATATATAAGATGATATCGATTGGTTTCTTCCATTGACATGCATAAAGTGCCCGAACCGTTTCGAAGCAATCTACTAAAGTTTGTTAAAGGAACATTTCCTTCAACTAGGTTATCATGTCATATGCCCCATGATGCCCTAAACCCTTTTGGAGTTCGCGAATCATATTCCCAACATGAGGTAGGATACTTGCACAGAATCCTTAGTGTGCCTAAGCGAATCGTCAAAAAGCCTTAACATCAACAACGTTGGTTGGTGAGGTATGGGATGGTCAAGGACATAGGCCTTTACTCATTCTTGAGAACGATTCTCAAGTTTCGAAATTGAGTCCATAAGGTAATTATGGTTAGGACGATCCCTCTCGAGAATAGATCTCAGTGATAGGGAAGGGACGATCAGGGTGGTAGCGTAATAGTTAGCGGTCATCACTACAATAATTGACAAAGTTCATTTTAGTATTTCTGATAAATTTATTTTAATGGTTAATACCCTTAAATGTCTCATAGACAATTAACAATTAAAATCTAGAATCCAATGTTACATTTAAATCGATGGTTAGGTGACCTTTATCCCATTATTTAAATTAACAAAGTAGTCAACAGTTGACAATTGCAACCTCTTGCAACTTCTAGTCTTATGGGATCGGTTAAACATCATATGTTTAGTCGGCATGTATATCCCATCAACACCATTGTACGCCATGCTTTAGTGACCCTAATCATAAGGTTTCTAATTCAGTCGTCCTACTTACACACACGTGTGAGTTTTCACATACAAGTGGTTAGGTGACCTTTATCCCACAAGTACGTTAGACTCACCTCAAAGATACAAGTTCCCTACAAGTGGTTAGGTGACCTTATCCCACAAATAGTTCCCAACTGATTCGAGTGTCGTGTAAAAGGATGGTGATAGACTTGTTACCAAAGGGATTTACTTTTCCATTAATTCTAGACTTTGAAAACTCTATGTGCCTTGTAATTGCATGCTTACAAATACGTGGTACCCTATGGTTCTTTTAATAAAACCCATTTTATTATGAAATCATTAATCCTTTTAATAACCATTTATTAACACTTAATGATTAAGAGCCATTTTTATATTCGCTTGTTAAGATCATTTTTATTAATATTATTTATCATATCAAATATCACACAATCATTCACAAAATCACAATCAAACAAGCATAATATAAACAACCACATGTGCATAACCGTAGCTACTATTGTGACCACACTTGTTTTCCATCACAAGTGTGGTCATTAGGTCTTTCCTAAGGGTTATCAACAACACAAAATTGAGATCACAATACTCCTAATCTATTATTACATCCCAATGAATAAATAGATAAATTACAAGCACAAAACTTACAACTCAATTGAACAAAATAACCAAAACAAACATGCAATCAAACCAAAACAACACAAGGTCTAAGCTAGGTTATGCACCATCAAATGAACAATCACAAACATCATTCAAAAAACAAAATAAACCCTATCAAACCCCAAATTTTCAGCTACATAAACTGAAAATTAGGGTTTGTTTGTCCAAACAAACAATAACCAAAACATATCAACCAATTGACATTCCTATCTTTCAAAGTTTAATCATAAGCATGAAGATATAACTTTGAAAGACATGGGGTTTATTAACTCAACCAAAATCAGCCTCTAATGAGTTGATAAACATCCTTTAAAACCGATTTTACAAGGATAATGATGCTAGTTTCCACATAACCGGCTCTCATACAATTGAAGGGGATTGTTGGACCATTTACAACTTGTTTAACCATTTAAACATATGAAACACAGTGGAATATACTACTTTAAACATGTTAAAGTTTCTGAAAATTACCATTATCATGTGAAAACCACAAACCCATAGACAAAAGGATCTTAATTATGTGAAAAGCAAGCATAGAATATGAACAACAACACCCAAAAACATGACATTATCATACCATGATACTACGTTTCTGGATGCTGTCAAAAACGACCAAAGAGAAGGCAGAAATGAGTCTGAAAAGGGCCAAGACTTCAAGGGTAGAAGTCCTCACGTGTCCATACCCACAAGCCTCTAATCAAACATCATGGTTGATAGGATTTCAAGCACCAAAAACGCCCAAAGGCCTGCTGAAAACCGTTTTCAGCCGTGAGAACTTTGGGAGAAGAGAGGAAATCCTTTTTCCTTTCTTGCACAAATGAAGGAGCATAACTTGAGTCATGAGAGGACCCAAGAAACGACCAAAAGGAGTTCTAAAACACCTTCTTCAGCTGTGACAATAGAGAACATATGGAGTTTTCTCTAGAAGTTCATTTGTGCAAATGAGAGAGAGATAGGATGTTGAGACTTGCACTCAACCACCATCATAATGAGTTTACCTTTTTCAAGACAAATAGGGAAGGCCATACAACCTAAAGGGGCTGAAAATCTGGATTCAAAACCACATTCCCTCCCATTTGAATTACTTTGTAAGACATTAGAAGTGGTGAGGTCATGTTACATATTTAAAAAGGTGTGTACAAGTTATATAACAAAGCCTTTTAGTTAAATAACATAAGTATACATTATAATGTGATTAGTAATTGATATGATATATAATTAACCTTTTAATTATATAACTCATACAATCTAAAATAACTAAAACAACTAACACATTAAGATGTTAACATGTTATGTAATAAAACCCTTTTGATTATATAACATAAGTACACATATTATTTGTTGTTATTTAACCATTTAAATAACAATGTAAATAATAATAATTCATGAACAAATTATCCATATAATTTGTTCTATCTCTCCTTTCTTTAAATTAGAAAACCCATTTTCTAATTAGGTGCGTATATTTAATTGCATGATCATATCATCAATCAAATATTTATTGGTGTTTGCTAAGCTTGTTATTGGGTATGACCCGACTTGGATCATGACGTACTAACCACATGAATGTTCTATGTGTCTTGGGCATACAGGATCTAACACATATGTGCAATTGGACCATGAGGATGACTAAAATGTGCCAATAGCATGGATGAAGGTGACCGAATGACCCAATCGCACGACTGACTTCTAGTCGCACGACTGTAGGTGACCGACTGTGCTAGTCGCACGACTAATCTTCAGTCACATGAATCAACTATGCGACTAGGCTCAGTCGCACGACTAAAAGTAAACCCTAGTATAAATAGAGGGTGAGTCGGTTGCAGTTAGTCATCACTCCCAAATTGCCTCTACATTGCACGAACATACGGGTACTCTGCCCCATTTTCATTTGAGCCTTCAAGACTATTGTTTGTTGTGTACTGTCGATTTCTATTGACTATACAGGTATAATGCGGTGCAATCCATGAAAATATCCATCAATTTAACCCCAAAATCGACTGAGATGGACCCTAAAAGAAACCCAGACTTTCATTGACAAATAAACTAATAAAACTAAGTCCATTGTGCAATTAAATCTTATAATGTGTTTTGTCGGTGAATTGCTAGTCAATTGAGTAACCACGATGTGTAACATTAAAGATTGTTCAAAATTTGATTTTAAGTTGAATGGTTAGTCTATCATGCGAATGAACAATCTGACAAACTTTAGTCGCACGGCTGAAAGGGACGAATGGCCAAATCGCACAGCTAAACCATGCGTATGAGTTCAGTCGCACAACTGGGATAACCACATGAGATAGCATACGTATGAGCTTAGTCGCATGTTAAGTCATACGTATGAGGTCATTGGCACGACTTGATCTTAGTCGCGCATTGTCATTGGCACGACAAAACTAAGAATTTCTTGTTCAAACTATTAAGTGCATTACTTATGGACTGACACTAATGTTTATATTCATAGTGTAACAGATGGCTAGTCGCTGGACTATGAGCACCAAGCACAACATGTGTACTCATTTGGATCTGAAATCCAGGAACGTAGATGACTTCTCGGGCATTATCACGTTTCTACGGAGTTGAAGGATCTCTCATGCCATCTCTACTCCTTGTGCACCATACCGCTCGATTCAACAAGCTTTCTAGGAAAGCGCTGTGGTGGACAGATCCTCTAAGCCTCATTGCATCAGGAGCTCGATATTTGGAGAGTCGATTGAGATCACTGAGGATGATCTTTGGATAGTTCTCGAGTTTGGGGATGATGCTAACTGTCCCACGAGATTACACCCTCTTACTGTTCGAGGATGTTTCTTGTGAGCTAAGTACTCTGGGGACAGCAACGTAGGAGTGCTCAAAAAGAGCAACATGTGCCCCCAGTTTAAGTACCTCGTCCATGTGCTGCTGAAGTGTATAGCGTCTCAGAAGGGAGGGTTCGACAAGCTCTCAGATCAGATTTAGAACGCTCAGCGTTGGTGCTGAACCACCTGTTCAGCTTCTCCAAGATGATCTTCGCCTATCTGGTGGAGAACATTAAGAGGAAAGGGAAGGAGGGTTCTACGTGTACCCTCGATTCATGCAGATGATTAACAATCAGAAACTACCGTCTCTGCCAATGGAAATGGAGGACGCTGTAGTTCTTGAAGTGATGGACGACACCACACTGTGTCGTATGAAGGTTTATAGGGGAAAGCAGGTAAAGCCGCCTGTAAGGAGACTGTTCGGGCATCTGGCCCGGGAGGATTACGTGGCGCTGGCTAGGCGTAAATGGCGCCATGCGGATAGTGATTCAGAGGTTGAGCAGTTACAGCTCCTGGAGGATGACTCTGACGACGAGAACGGTGATGGTGGAGATGTAGGGCCCACTCAACCAAGGGCCCCCACTGCTAATATAGCATCTCCGACATCTACCCATGATGGACCAGAGGTTGTAGATTCAATTAGGACTTCATACCTGATGAGGAGGAGGAGTCGGATGAGGATCCTCTGACTCGAACGATGGGCAGCAAGGTTGTTGCCACCGAGCAAGGGCTCCGGGCAGTTGGTGAACGCCCTGGCAGATCGGGAGAGACTGACATGGATCCTACCTTTGCTCCCGATCAGCCAAGCCGTGTTCCAAGGGGAGCATCCACCTCGAAGGGATCGAGGAAAAAAGGATGGCTCAGCTCCATGGCATGAAGAAGAAGAAGAAGAGAAGACTGACCTTCATAACCACCGCCACTACTACCACCACAACCACAACTCCACCTACCACCACTACTCCGTCCACTACCACCACTCCACCTACGACCACTACTACCACACCCACACCACCACGTTCATCTATATTACCCCTAATCTTCACCACTGCTACCACTACCACCACTAGCCATCCAACTGCACTATTATCCTTATCTCCATATACATGTGTATCACCTCTACCTCCCTTTGGGGTAAAGGAACAGCTATCAGCGCTGAACCGTATAGTGATGCGTCTGTTAACAGCCGATGACGAGAAAACTGTACAGATTCGTCAGTTAGTACATCGTACTGCTGCACAATCTCAACAGATTTCTCAGCAGATTTCTCAGCAGGCTCGACTGATTGATCAGCAGGCTCAGCAGATGTCTCAGCTCCAGGAGCAACATGTCAACAAGATTTAGGAGCTGGAGGCTGCAAACAAGACTATCATGCTTAAGCTAAAATGATCCAAAGAAGAGCCATTGAAGATTAGAGAAGGAGATGTAGACGATGATGCTGATGATGTTGAGACTGATGATGATGATGATAATGGTGATGATCACGAGGGTGATACGGATGCAAATGGTGATGATGATGAACATGATTCTTCTACTGCTAGTGCCACATCTGCAAGCGGACGGAGGACCAAAAGAACTCAAGATCAGGGTGCCTCCACATCCGCCCTGGTAGCAAAAGAGCAGAGGATACATGATAAGAATAATATTTAGTTATTTACTGTAGTCAAATCTTGTATCTCGATATTTTAATGAGTTTATATATTTAATTGTGGTATTTATGTCTTGATTATTAACTAATGATTGTTGTGTTACATGTATAAATCAAGCAGATCCAAACTTTTAGAGGGATGAACATGATGTCGCTCCCCTCCAACAAATCAAGACTCAGCTCACGATGATTCTTGATGTGCAGGGTATTGTTAGGAGATCGGTGATGTACACTCCTGAAGAAGGAGAGATCATTCACAATCTCACTGACGAGCAAATTGCAGAAGTGTTCAAGCTCAATCCCGATGAGATTGTCAAGAACACTCCAAATTTTGTAGAAACCAGTGACGACAAGCTGAATGACATTGATGAGATTCAGATCGAGGACGTCACTGTAGAGTACTATCCCGAGTGCGCTGGCAAAGAGGGAAATGCGGTCCCCAATTTGGGTGACTCCCTGGTCGGTGATACATTTGAGATATTACATAAGATGGAGCAAGAGTCCGAGAAGGTTGAAGAAAAAGCCCAAGCCTCAAACACTGATGTTGATCTTAGAAAGGCCGAATAGGCTGCTTGTTTTGAGGACATCCGAGCCCAACGCGCTGCTCCTAAACAGAAGGTCTACACCAAGCTCTACAATGTGAAGAAACATCACAAGGTCTTAGGCAAGATTATCACGTGGGCACATTTTGATGATCTTAATGTATATGTGGTGAAGAGAGAGAAAGGTACTCAGTACTTTAGATTCCTGTATGACCTTAAGTCTCTACCTGGTTTTGAGCTCAACTAGCTAGCTAAACTGAAGCTGTTATACGCTGACCTAAGAAAGATGTCAGGCTGGTTTGAGGCTTCCTTGAAGAAAGAGTACCACAGCAGGTGAGTCAACTTCAAACCACAACAATCTACAAGGTATATCAGACGTTCTGAAGTGCATCCCATAACTGGAAAGCCAAAGATAATGCTGAAGTGGAGTCCTCCACAACCAATGTCAAAGATCCCTCTACGGGAGATGCCACAGAACTTCACCCCTCACTTCAAATGGTGGTACTATGACTGGAGAACAAGGGAGCTGTCATAATTTTGAACAAAGAGGGAAGAATGGATACAATCAGGGTATTCGACATGATGTGGCTCACCAACTTGTCAGCTCATGACGTCTACACTCTATACAAGTGGCAACTGTTCTATGACACACAGAATATTATACAAGCCCTCCAAATTGTTTCTACGTGCGTTCTCACTAATTGGATCGCTAATCAAATAGGATTCCACACTATTTGGTTAAGTATACACGTTAATCAGTTAGTACATCGTTCTGAAGTAGCATCATAATTTATTGGTTGTGAAGTAGCATTAAGAATTTCCTGTTCCTTCAAGATGCTACTTTCATCAGCTTGGTGTTGTGTAGTGTCACCTGATGAAGTTTAAGGATCAAGAGGTGAATCACTAGTTGAAGCTCCATTATTCCTTGAGATGGTTATACTATCAGATATGTCAATAGTGGGAGCTTGATTTGGTGCAGCTATTGGAGAACTTGGAAGAGGTATGGGTAGCTCAAACAGTATCTCAAATAGTTGATGAGAATCACTTTGAGCACCTGTTGTAGTTGAAACATTCTCACAAGATGGTTTTGAATAGTTTGGAAACAATTCTAAGTAAAAAATATGATCAGGGCCATTCCCCCTAACAACAATATTGGATGATTCCTAAAATTTGTTGATTTTTTATGTTGTACACTCTATCAGCTTCAGAGCTACAGTAGTATCCAACAAAGATAGCATCAACTGACTTTTCAACAAATTTTTCCAAATTGTCCATTGTGTTAAGTATGGTGCACCTACTGCCAAAGGACATTAGAAAGCCAATGAATGATGCTTTCTTGTTTCATAGCTCATAAGGGTTTTTCCATGTGGCTTAACTACAAGAACCATATTCTGCACATAACATGCAATGCTGACTGCCTCTGCCTAGAATGTTAGACGTAGTTTGGAATTGGCTAACATAGTTCGAGCAGCCTCAATAAGTGTCCTGTTCCTCCCCTCAGGAACACCATTTTTTGAGGAGTTCTGGGAGCACTATATTATGTGGCAATCCCTTTTGAGTTATAGAATGAGTCAAGAATGAGGTTCTTAAACTCAGTACCTTGATCACTTATAATTATCTTAACCTTGTGATCAATTTGATTTTCTATTTTAAGAATAAAAGTTATTAACATTTTAGTTGTTTCATCTTTAAATCTTAAAAAGAATACCCATGTAAATCTTGTAAAATCATCAACAATCACAAGGCAGTATGATTTCCATCCAATTCTAATTATACTTGGGGGACCAAATAGACCCATGTGCAATAAGTGTAATGGAGTGGTGATGGAGTTGACACTTTTGGATTTGTGAGATGCCATGTGTTGCTTCCCTTTCAGGCATGCAACGCAGTTATCTTTGCAGAAAAATTCCTTTTTAGGCAAACCATGTACCAAGTTATTTTTAGCCAATTTATTCATTGTCTTAAAATTTACATGACACATTCGTTTACGCCAAAGTGTTGACTCATCACTGTTTACTTTGGAAAGAAGGCATGATACTTCACCCATTGCGGAAGCATTGTTTATATGAAGCATGTACATATCCCCTTTCTTGGGAGATTTAAGAAGCACCTATTCCGAAAGAACTATCATCCCACGTTTGAGCATAATGCACTCATGTTCTGAGAAAAGCATTTGATGCTTTTGATCACAAAACTAAGAAACACTTAATAGATTGTGTTCAAGCTGTTTGACAAAGTGAACTTTGTCAAATTTGAACTTTTCATTGGATATAGTTCCTCTGCCAGAAATATATCCTCCGGCCTCATCTCCGAACTGGACAGGACCTCCATCATAATATTGAAATTGTTGAAGGAGAGAACTGTTCCCTGTCATGTGCGTGGAGCATCCACTATCCACAATCCAAACATTGTTATTCTTGTCATATGGATGTCCATGTACATAATTGAGATGATTAGTATTGAATGAAAACCCAAGCCTTATTGCCTATGCGTTCTTCCAATGATAGTGTCATAATTGAACCAAAGGTTAAGCATGGGGGTTCAATGGATGTCTTTAAAGAAGAGGTTTGGGCTGTAACATCTTTGTTGATCTTCCAATCCATCTTTTGGGTTGATCATGGAGGATGAGCTTGTTGAAGCTTTTGCAGAATGGCATTCTTCCGAAGCTTCTTTCTTTTCGGAAGAAGCCTTCACCACCTTTTCTTTTGAAGTAGTGTTCTTCTAGAATGGCTTCCAGGGAACTGTTTTGTTTTTATGATTTTGTTAGCTTTAGCTTCCGAAACCATTTTCCAATCAGAAGAAGGACTTTCTTCTGAAAGTAACCTGGCTTTGGAAACCAGCTTTCCCTTTTTCAACACTTGGACCATTTGATAGGGTCCAAATGAGAACCTTCCCTGACTCCTTTCTTTTTAACATTATTTGCATAATGTGTGCTATCAAGATTGTAATAACAATCTTTGGCCATATGGTTTGCAGACCACACATTATGCATACAATGTTAGTCGTCTTGGAACTTAAGGATTGTTGTTTCTTGATCTTTTTATCTTTATGAGCAACCTTTCCCTTTAACTTCTCATCCTTGGTAGGACAGGAGTGCCGGTACTACACCCCTTCCCAGAATCAAAGTCACCTACCCCCTGGAATCTAGTTGAGATGAATATGCCCATTTGTTTTGGGTTAATCATCAGCATAGACTCAGCCACTTTCTTGGCAGTTCTTCTTGTTGCTTTAGCCCTGCTTCTTCTTGCTTTTGTGGTTAGGATTTGCTCATCACTAGGAGAAGTGGGTTGATTTTCCTGTTCCTTCCCTGTGGTGGTCTCTATTATTACATCATTCTTCAACTTAAGTGAAGATGGGTCAGCAGATGGGACCTCTTGCTTTCAGTACCATGCCTTTGGTTGTCTTATCGACTCATAAGAGTATGGTGGAGCAATTTCATTCATCCCCAACCCTCCTTTGTTTTGATAACAAATTTTAGAGTAGGAGGATGATGTAATAACTGCTTGGAATTTTTGCTCAGAAATAGCATACTTCCTAGCTTGAGCCTCAACAATGACAAGCTATGCTTAAGCCTTAGAAAATTTGGATATCAAATCCTTTATTTGAGTCTTATAGTTTTTATGTTCGTGTTTTAACAAGGACACAGTTTTCTCTAACTCCTCAAATCTTTTTAATAGTCAGATTCAGCCCTTTAAAATTTTAACCATTTAGAGACTCAATATTAGATTTAATCTCCATATTGTAGTCCTGATACAGTTTAATCTTAGCAATACATGCAGGAGTATATAGATGTTCATATACCTTGTTGTCATGCATTCTGTTGGACCAAAAGAACCAATGAGCCAAGATCAGAAAACCTCTAAGTCCCACATGGTATCACAACAACTGCTGAAAGCCTCATCAACAGTTTGACAAGTGCTGAAGACTTCAACAGCTGAAGATCAAGTGCTGAAGACTTCAACAGCTGAAGAACTAAAGTGCTGAAGTACAACAGCTGAAGAACACAAGTACTGAAGCTGAACAGCTGAAGAACACAAGTACTGAAGCTGAACAGCTAAAGAACACAAGTGCTGAAGCTGAAAGACCAAAGTACTGAAGTACAACAGCTGAAGAGTTTACAAGTGCTGAAGATCAACAACTGATGTACAAAGTCTGAAGACAAGGACTGAAGACATCATGACATCTACTGAAGTCATCAGCTGATGAAACACCTGAAGGTCAAAGTCTGAAGATCAAGTACTGAAGCCTGAGTAGTTTGTCACAACTGCTGAAGAGTACTTCTTCAGTAGTTGTGATATCAGTAGTTTTGTATTTCTGGTTTCAGTAGTTTTATGTTTCAATAGTTTTGTAAAACGACTGAAGAGCTTGTTCTTTAGTCGTTGTAGTTTCAGTAGTTTCTAATCAATAGTTTTATATTCTGCACTTAACACTCTGATATGTTCTCAGTAGTAGTGAACATTTCAGTAGTTTGTTAAGATTTAGTTATTTTTGTAATAGATCTGCCAGTTGTCACTTTCCGTGATAACAGCAGTGATTGTTGCACTCTATATAAGGAGTGACAACCTATTGTAATATGTGAATGACGGGATTGATATGAATGATTTGATTAGACATATTCTATATCTATAAACATTCCTTGAATCAGAAATATATATTCTCTCACTATAACCGTATGTGCTCTTAATGCATACAAGTATCGATTACTTGCTACAATTTGTCTAATTCCTGTTCATATTCCGCTGCTTTGAACTCTAATACATCAAACTTGTGACTGCTGATCCTGTCAAATGGTATCAGAGCAGGTTCATCATTGATCGATCTGATAATTGATCATTGAAATTGCTATTCAAGATCCAAGTTTGATTGAATTAGCTTTTGTTTTTGCAAGAAACGGTTATAGAGATTGAATTTTTCTGTATTTCTGGTCATTCATCCTGAGATCTTTTCTTGGTTTTCATTGAGTTTGTTGTGGTCTGTGTAAAACTTTTAAAAGCTTGAATTAAAGTGTTTTTGAACTGAAAATGACTACTCCCTCCAATGATCCTCACAATACTGGTTCCTCAACCAAGCCACCAATGCTGGTTAGGAATGAGTATAACATATGGCAACGACGAATGCTCTATCACCTGTCTGTTAACAGCGCAGGTTGTTGGACATCAGTGGCACATGGTCCACACAAGCCTATGGTGAATAACCCGGAAACCAATCAAATGGTTCCGAAGAGGAGGGAGCAATACTCAGATGAGGATAAGAAGTTGCTTGAAATTGATGCAAAAGCCCATGGAATTCTGGCCATGGCACTGCCCAATGAAATCTATTCTGGACTAATGCATCATGAAACTGCCCATGACCTCTGGAATGCCTTGAAAGAACAATTTGGAGGAACAGATGAGGTCTTGGCAAATAATAGAGAAATACTTGCCCAACAATATGAGACATTCTCTCATAGAAAGGGTGAGACACTGACTCAACAATATGAGCGGTTCTCTTGTTTGATCTCTGAACTAAAAATGGTCAAACTTGAGTACACAAATATTCAGATGAATAACAGATTTCTCAGATCACTGCCTGAGAGATGGGACACATATACTATTGTCCTACGCTCCAGTGCAAGTTTGGACAAACTATCTCTCACCCAACTCCATGGGAAACTGCTCACGTTAGAGAGAGAGACAGAACAGAAGAGAAAGCTGTCTTCATCTGGAAAGCTCACTGAAGACTTTGTACCAGGCAACACTGCCTTGGTCGGTCTTGAGTCAGAATATGCTTCATCTGAATGCCAGTATGATGAGCATATTAATTTCTCTTCAAGCACTTCTGATTCTGCATTTGTGAGTGTTGATGGTCAGTTTACTGGGTGTAATAATGACAATTTATGCTTCATCATGGATGATCTCAAGGGGATTGCTGATGACGACTTAGAAGAGATGGATATTTTGAGCCAAATGGCCCTGATAAATATCAGATCTCAGAAGTTCTATAAAAGAACTGGAAGAAAATTCCCAGGACTCTCTGGCAAAACCAAAGTTGGTTTTGACAAGAGCAAGTTGAGGTGTCACAAATGCCAAAGGCTTGGACACTTTGCAAGAGAGTGTAGATCAACTGGATCTAACTCCACTGCACCCTTTGTGACTTTTCCTGGCAATAGTCAACAACACAGAGGGCAACATCCTGTCACTTCTAGTCATCATCCTCAACAACAATCTCCGGCATATTTTGTTCCTCAGGGTCAAATTCCATATCCGTACACTTGTTATTACATGCCACAGTCAAATCAAGTTCAAGTTCCCATGGCAGCACAACCTCATGCACTTCCAGAACCTCAGCCATCTCAATCTCATCAACAAAGTCAACCTCAACAACACAGCTTCTTCACCCCAGGAGTTGTTGACTGGAGCAGTTTACCAGATGACATGTCTGGTAATGACCAACTGTTCTCAGGTGCTGGTCAACATGGTGGTGACAGTCCTTTTGGGAATCTAGCTCTTATGGCTTTGGAGTCTGCTGATACTTCATTTTCTAATGCCTCTACACCTTAGGTATCACAGGTATCCTTTGAGGCAAAAGCCAAATTATGTTCTGAACCATGTATAGCAGCATTTGCTTCCATTAGAGAAGCAAATGTAGCTTTAATTAATAAGACCATTGAGCTAGAACAAATAATTTCCAAAAAAAAAGCTGAATTTGAGTCTGTACTTAAAGATAAAATGATGAGATTTACAAACTGAATTGCCAAATAATTGATGATAAGGCTAGAGAAGAGGTACTTCTAGAGAAGTACAAAGATCTCAAAGAAACCCTTGCAGTTACCTAGGTAGAGTGTGATAGATGGGTACAATCATGCAAAGGTTTTGAAATTCTTCTTAGTAAGCAATCTGCTTCAAATGTGAAGTTTGGCATTGGTTACAATCACACTGCTCCACCTACAGATTTTACTCCAAGAGCAGAAGTAGAATCTGATGGTGAGAGTGATAACCAATCCATCACATCATGTGATCTACCGTCTGATATAGCACAATCAGAAGTAGCAGTCAGCATCAAGCCCTCTTTGAACCTATCAGCTGATGTTGATGGTTCAAATGTTGACACTCACATGATCAATAAGTTGATCAACTCAGGAGTTAATTCTGAAGGTCCCGAAAGGACTAGAGAGCAGGATTTAACACCTGAAGTTCAAACTCAAACTACTGCCAGTACTGAAGAGAAGAAAACTGCCAGTAGAAAGAGTTTGAAGACTACTAAAGAGGCAGTCAAGAAAGCAAACAATGCTTCCAAAGCATTGAAGAACAAGTCTTCTGTTGCTTCACCCTCTTTAGTTGATGATCAACCTAAGATGAAGAAGAAACCATGTGAAGTATGTGGTTTGTTAAATCATCTTACAGATGATTGTTGGTACAAAAGAGGTTCCAAACTCAAACAAAAAGAAGAAATTAAAGAGAAAATGGTAAAGATGAAAAATGAGTTTGAGACCACATTTGTATCAGCAACATCAAATCCTGTAACCCTTAAGTCCTCAAAGAAATCCAAAAAGGAAGGGGTTAAACAGGTGACAGCTGAGAGTGCTCAGAAGATGAAGGTGCAACATAGGAACTTATCAAACTCAACTGGCAATGTGTCTGATGAGCTGAAAGCTTTATCACAAAATCAGACACAGCTGGTTATGATGGTTCAACATCTGTTCGGTAGAGTTAACCAACTAGATGCTCCTATGCTGAAACCACAGAAAAGGAGATCCAAGCCAAAGGACTCGTCTTCTACACCATGTTCTTCCTCTCAGGCTGTTGTTTCAAATAAACCTGTTAGTTTACCATCTATTGATGAGACCAGGCCCGAAACCAAAAAGGTTTGGGTCTCCAAAACTAAATGATTGTTTATTGTTGCAGGGTTCTTCAACATGCCAAAGTAGCATCTAGTATGTAGACAGTGGGGGATCTATGCACATGACTAGGAACAGCTTTCTTCTTCATGACTACTCTCAAGGAAAGAAGGGATTTGTTTCTTTTGGCAATGATGCTAGGGGTTACATCATTGGTAAGGGTTTTGTCTCCAATGGAGAAATCAAATTTGATGATGTTAATCATGTGGAAAATCTCAAGTACAATCTCTTGAGTGTCAGTCAAATGTGTGATAAAGGCCATGTTGCTCTTTTCACTAGTCAAAACTGTAGGATTCTGTCATCCAAAGTTTTGCACTTGATTGACAAGGTGTTGGATGATCACACTCTCCTGAGAGCCAACAGGACAGGAAGAGTGTATGCCCTAGATCTTTCTAAGAAAATAGATCTCAAAGGCAATCCATGCCTATTTTCCAAAGCCTCTTCTCAAGAATCTAAACTGTGGCACAGAAGGCTTGGTCATGTTAATCTCAAAAACATGAATCAGCTTACCCACAATAGTTTAGTCAGAGGCTTACCAATAAAGGAGTTTCACTGTGATGAAACATGCACTGCTTGTTTAAAAGGAAAGCAGCACAAAGTTTCATTTCCTCCTATTGAAGTGCCTAAGTCCACTGCCTGCTTGCAATTACTGCATATGGATCTATTTGGTCCTGTGCGAGTAATGAGCATGGCAAAGAAGAAATACTGTCTGGTAATTGTGGATGATTACTCCAGATTTGTGTGGACTTTCTTTCTACATTCAAAGGATGAGGTTGCTCAGAAGCTTATTCACTTTGTGTTGTATATTGAGAAGCAGTATTCCCTTCCAGTCAAGTGTATTAGGAGTGACAATGGAACTGTATTCAGAAATCATACACTTGATGACTTCTATCTTTCAAAGGGGATCAAAAGGCAGTTTAGCATCCCAAGGACTCCAGAACAAAATGGAGTAGTGGAGAGAAAGAAGAGGACCCTCATTGAAGCTTCAAGGTCCATGCTGGCTGACTCAGGTTTGCCACTGACCTTTTGGGCTGAAGTTGTCAACACAGCTTGTTGTGTGCAATATAGAGTTTTAGTAAATCAGAGGTTGATGAAGACTCCATATGAAGTCCTCCATCATTCGGCTCCTCTGATTTCATTTTTCAAAGCATTTGGGTGTCCTGTTTTATTCTCAACACAAAGGATCAACTCCATAAATTTGATCCTAAGGTGGATGCAGGGTATTTTGTTGGTTATTCATCTACTTGCAAGGCATACAGAGTCTTCAACTGCAGAACAAAGATGGTTGAAGAAACTCTACATGTTAAGTTCAATGAATCTCCAAAGGACAAGATTCCACAAAGCCCTGTGGAGTTATTTGATTTGGACATACTGCAATATGTTCCTTATCAAACTCCTGCTGTTGCTCCTGTCAACAGTTCACCACCTGGTGGTACTGCTGGTACTGATGATGATGATTGCAGTACTCACCTCTTCAGGTTAGTGATCAACTGCCTGATTCAGCTAGACCTGATGTTCCTGTAGCTCCAGTAGCACCATCCACAACAAATGCTGATGAGATCTCTTCGAATTCAACTTCCTTTGAATTACCATCCACTGATTGGTTTCAAGGAAATGATTCACCATCACCATCTGTTACTGCTGAGCCAGCTACAAACACTTGCACAGATCTCATTGTGTATCAAGATCTGAAGAATCACCCTATGTCTCAAATCACTGGTGATATCACTGCTGGAGTATCAACAAGAAGTCAATTGTCAAATTTCTGCTTCTATGCTCTCTTCATCAGTCAGCAAGAGCCAAAGAATTATCACATTGCTTAAAGGACAATGGATGGGTTGATGCCATGCAGCTTGAGCTTCTTCAGTTCAAGAAACAGCAAGTGTGGGAACTCGTTCCTCTACCTCCAGGTAAGTGTGCAATAGGCACTAAATGGGTGTTTAGGAACAAAACTGATGAAAATGGGCTTATTGTTAAGAACAAGGCCAGACTGGTTGTTCAGGGGTTTGCACAAGAAGAAGGTATTGATTATGATGAAACCTTTGCCCCTGTAGCCAGACTGGAAGCAATTGATTGTTTCTAGCTTATGCTGCTCATCAAAACCTTAAAGTTTTTCAAATGGATGTCAAAAGTGCATTTTTGTATGGAAAAATTAAAGAAGAGGTTTCTGTATGTCAACCTCCAGGCTTTGAGGACAATAAACATCCTAATTGGGTGTATAAGCTTGATAAGGCTCTTTATGGGTTAAAACAAGCTCCTAGAGCCTGGTATGAGACATTATCAAATTTTCTTCTGGAAAATAATTTCACTAGAGGCTCCATAGATAAGACTTTATTCATTAAGAAAGCTGGGCAGCATAATCTACTTGTTCAAATTTATGTAGATGATATCATTTTTGCATCCTCTGATCCAAAGTTGTGTGATGCCTTTACAAAGTTGATGCAACAGAAGTTTGAAATGAGTGCCATGGGAGAGTTACATTCTTTCTAGGGTTGCAAATCAAACAAAAGGCTGATGGAATTTTCATTCATCAGTCCAAATACACAAAAGATCTTTTGCAAAAGTTTGATTTACAAAACTGTAAGCCTTGTTCTACCCCCATGTGCAGCACCACACAACTGGATACAGATCAGAAAGGTAAAGTGGTTGATGAAACACTATACAGATGTATGATTGGGTCCTTGATGTATTTAACAGCTTCTAGACCAGATATTATGTTTTCTACATGTGTTTGTGCTAGATTTCAGGCTGCACCTAAAGAGTCTCATCTGATTGCAGTCAAGAGGATCTTTAGATATCTGCAAGGCACTCCATCTCTAGGTTTATGGTATTCTACTGGACATTCTGGTAAATTAGTTGCTTTTTCTGATAGTGACTATGCAGGGTGTAAGTTGACCAGGAAATCAACTTCTGGTGGATGTCAATTCCTAGGCAACTGCTTGATTTCTTGGCAGAGCAAGAAACAGACCTCAGTTGTACATCAACTGCTGAAGCAGAGTACATTGCAGCTGCAAGTTGTACATCTCAGGTACTCTGGCTTCAAAACCAACTTTTGGATTATGGCATTACAGAGACTAAGACTCCATTATTAATGGATAGTGCTTTAGCTCTTTGCATTGTCAAAAATCCAGTCTAGCACTCTAGGACCAAACATATAGAGATCAGACATCATTTTATAAGGGATTGTTTTGAAAAAGGTCTGATTGATCCTAAGTTTGTGCCTAGTGCTGATGTGCTTGCAGACATTTTCACTAAGCCTTTGGATAGTTCAACTTTCCAAAACCTGGTGTTAAGGCTTGGTATGCTGCAGCTAGAATAAGTGACAACTACTGATGATCTTAGTAATAAGTACTGATGATCATTAGTAACCATGTCACATATAAGTACTGATGAGTTCCTTTTCCCTCAGTAGTTTTTTTTAACTACTGATGGCTAAACGCCTCATAAGTACTGAAGTACTTTATCTGTTCCAAACTACTGATGTAGTTACAACTACTGAAATCAGTATCAACAGATAAGTACTGATGTCCTATGAAACAACTGAAATCAGCCAAAAAGGCTGATGAATGTGTTGAGGACAGTATGAAACAGCTGAAAAGCTAAGTATTGACGAAAACAGCTGAAGAGAAATTTCTCTTCAGTCGTTTGTACAACTGCTGTTTCATTCTAAACAACTGAAGCAATACCATGTCTTCAGTAGTTTTATAACTACTAATGACTAATACCAAGTCTTCAGTTGTTTACAACAGCTGATGACAAAACCACTGTCCTCAGTAGTTTCATAACTACTAATGACAAACACCAAGTCCTCAGTTGTTTCAATCATCTGAAGTCAAAACCACGGTCTTCAGTAGTTTTCTAACTCCTGATGCCTAACACCACGACTTCAGCTGTTTCAATGTCTGAAAGGATAATACCATGTCAACAGTCGTTTAAAACTACTGATGAGTAACACCACATCCTTCAGTCGTTTTCTTACCAGTACCCTATAAATATCCCTGACCTAAGCCTTCAATGCTTCATCTTCTTCAAACCTAACGTTCCTCTCCAAAACTTCTCTCTTCTCAATGGCGTCCATGCAACTTAAACCGCGACACAACTGTGTTGCCTACCTTACTAAATCGTCTGTCTGGACTAAGGTCGATACTGCTATCGATCTTATGGTTCAGTCCCAATACAAAACGGCATTTCTTCTGAATCCCATACTACATGCCGAATCCATCCAACAATTTTGGATGAACGTTACTATTACCACTAGGGAGAACAACACACCATCTCTCCAGTCGGTCGTCAACAACAAAGAAGTAGTCATCACTCCTGCAGTTATCCGCCAAATTCTTCATCTGGATGATGCTATTTCTCCTGCTGGATATCCGAAGGGCACCACAGATCTATCCTTTGCCCAACATGGATATCAAGGCAACCTCAGTGCCTCCACTATCATGAAGAAACACTTCCATGATGCTGAACGCCTAATATTTCACATGGTGAATGTATGTTTGGCTCCTAAGACGTCGTCTTGGGATCAAATGTCGACAAAATGGCAGCAGGTAATATATTCTATTCTTGAGCAACAACCGCTAAACTTTTCAGAAATATATTTCGGAGCTCAAGGATATGGCTCAAAAACTAACTGCCAACCGTTGGATACTATACACGGTTCATAATGGCCATCATTACTAACCAGCTTAATGCTGAGGGACTTGTTGGCTTGGGAGTCCCTGCTACGGCTGTTCTGCCGGAAGTATACTCCCGGCACAACTCTGACCAGACACTCAAAATGGCTGCCAAGCTGCGAATACCCACGTAGCTGGAACCCACAGCCACCACCTCCAAATCAAAAGTCCCCACCAAACCCACCAAAAAGAAACCCCAAAGAGCTACTCAGGGAATTGAGTCCCCTGAGGATGCCCCTGCACCACAAACGCAGGATATATCCACTAGTCCAACCCCCTAGTGGATACAATGACTCTTCCAGCCATAGCCGCTCAGGCTTCCTCTCAACAGGAGCCTGCAGCAACCACAGAAGGGGTACCTACATATCTGGGATCTTCCTCACTTGAGGAGATTGCCATTGAAAAGCACCAACCTCCCCAGTGCACACTGCTTCTATCCCTTCACCCCAAACAACCGCCCCTCACAGCCCAACTTTAATAGTTGCACAACTGCTGACTCAACTGCACTCCTCACCCCCTCCCCAGAAACCACTTACTACTGGGAATACCTCTACAATTGAGAGGGAGGAACACAGTGCACTTGAGAACCCACAGCACAGGGGTTTACCACTTCTATCTCCTGGTGTAGATAAGGAGCTTAGAATATCTGGTGAGGCTGCCACCTCTTCTGAATCAGCACATGATCAGAATGAGGCTGGTAACATTGCTAAGACCTCACTAGAGGCAACAGCTGATGATGGACATTGTCCTGAGGCTGGAAGTCCCCAGTACCAAGCACAAGGGGCACATGCAACAACTGGTCTACACCCAGTGCATGTAAATCCTGCTCTAAGCAGGAGGTCAGATGATTTAGCTTCAGCTGATGATGACCTGGGCTTTTTCTACGATGTTCTTGCCCAGAACACAATCCTTGAAGAGAAAGTCAGTAGGCTAGAAACCCTACTTGACCACCTCTCACAAGGAGAAAGACCATCTGCCTCTACCAACCCACAGATGGCACCTTCACTTGAAGGTTCCCCAAACACTGAGCCACTCCAAACTCAACCACCTGCCTCTGCTTCAGGCCCTATTTCTCAGGAACAGAACCCTCCTGAGCAAATAGGTGCTGTACTTCAAAATTCCCTCCCTCTCATCACACCCATAATCACAGATATTGTGACTAAAGCCATTGATGAGAGGCTTTCCTCAACTTTACAACCCTTGATTGATGCTGCTGTACAAAAGACTCTTTCTGCGGTAAAAACCCCTTCCCCCAATGCATCCAAAAAGGGGGAGAGTACTGTAGTGAAAGAAAAGAAGAGGAAAAGAACAGAGGAAAAGAAGGAAGAGAAGCAAGCCCAAGAGGAGGAGAAAGAAAAGCAACCTCTGCTCACTTACAAGCGAAAGAAAAGTGCTGATGATCATACTGCTGAAGACAAATCCTTGGAAGAGCTGGTAAAAGAAGCTGACACTACACACAGCCGATCCATGGATAAAATAATTGAACAACTCTTCAGGCAGGGGTTTGATACAGCCACATTGGATAGTGAGCTCAGAAGGTTGGAAGTCCAAGAGATTCAGACCCGATGGGCTGGGTATGATGCTCTGGAAAAAGAGAGATTGGAAATAATGATCTGCTTCATTGCAAAATACTTAGGAAGATCGTTAATGGAGATTCGCGCGTGGACCAGGGACAGTATTCTGGCTATAGCCACCAGAATCTGTCTGTCTGAGCAATTCAACAAAGGGATTATTGTGGAAGCCCTTGATGAGGCTGGGGCTGGTAAAAGGTTGGAGATGGCTAAACTCACAAAGGCAAAACTTACTACAAAGATGCTGGATCAACCTTCCCTTCCACCCACTCAAACAGAGCCTACCCCTCAAATCTCCCAACCAATCTCAAAGCCAAAATCCAAACATCCTCATTCTTCAAAACCAATTCCTTCACCAAACCAACCATCATCCAGTGATGCACCTAGAAGGAGGAGAAGGGTGCTGAGGATGGAAGAAGAAGAAGAAGAGGAGGATGAAGATGATAGTCTGCCACTCTCTGCTGTTCTAAAGCTACCAAAACCCCGAAGTCAACCCATGATTACACCTGACTCTCAAAGGGAAATGGTCAGAGTCAAGATAGAAGATGAAGAACAGCAGAAACAGCACGATGAGCAACTGTTGAAGATGGTTGACAAGGAATTTCCTCAGTCATCATCTATTCAAGCCATGAAAGGGCATGCTCAAAGGCTGTACACTCTCAGGCACACTTTTCAGTATGAGAAGGAGAGAGTGAGAGTATGGCCAGACCCCAGGGTGAGTTCTAGAATCCATAAAAGAACTATTCCACACAGATACAATGGCCAGGTCAGAAAAACAATAGATTCTACCATCATGTTGGCCATTGTAGTCTCACCTTGGGAAATCATTGATGAATTCAAGAAAGCTCACCAAGCAAAGAAGACCCCTCAAGCCTTACTATAAAACAAGATGATTAAGAAGGGGTTGTTATATAAAAAGCTTGAAGACATCCGGAAGAATGAGCTCCAGTTACTCCTTGAAGGCAACCATCCTGATGAATTTGTATATAGGGAGGTAACTACGGTGGAGCTGAAAAATGGCAGGACCATGAAGTACTTATCAGAGTACTACGGTCCAGAGTTCTTCTTCGAATGAGGAGTAGAAGAACTCTCTCAGGAGGAACAAGTTGTTCTCTTTGAGGCCTATGTTCGAGAGTCATACAGACTCATTATGGGGAAGTAAATCTCATGAATGGGATAACAACTTTGTGTCCAGTTCCCCAAAACAGAGTTCCCATTCATACCCTGCCAAACAAATATCTGAGATTTCTTCCCAGGCCGGAGCTTACATAGGTCATCTTCTCTACTGATCAAGAAGGAAAAAGACCAACATTTTGCCAACAATAAGTGGGATAATAAATAATTTAGAGGTTTTGGATGCATTGGTTCAGGGGGAGTTTGTTGGACCAAAAGAACCAATGAGCCAAGATCAGAAAACCTCTAAGTCCCACATGGTATCACAACAACTGCTGAAAGCCTCATCAGTAGTTTGACAAGTGCTGAAGACTTCAACAGCTGAAGATCAAGTGCTGAAGACTTCAACAGCTGAAGAACTAAAGTGCTGAAGTACAATAGCTGAAGAACACAAGTACTGAAGCTGAACAGCTGAAGAACGCAAGTACTAAAGCTGAACAGCTGAAGAACACAAGTGCTGAAGCTGAAAGACCAAAGTACTGAAGTACAACAGCTGAAGAGTTTACAAGTGCTGAAGATCAACAACTGATGTACGAAGTCTGAAGACATCAGCTGATGACATCTACTGAAGTCATCAGCTGATGAAACACCTGAAGGTCAAAGTCTGAAGATCAAGTACTGAAGCCTCAATAGTTTGTCACAACTGCTGAAGAGTACTTCTTCAGTAGTTGTGATATCAGTAGTTTTATATTTCTGGTTTCATTAGTTTTATGTTTCAGTAGTTTTGTAAAAGGACTGAAGAGCTCGTTCTTTAGTCGTTGTAGTTTCAGTAGTTTCTAATCAGTAGTTTGATATTCTGCACTTAACACTCTGATATGTTCTCAGTAGTAGTGAACATTTCAGTAGTTTGTTAAGATTTAGTTATTTTTGTAATAGATCTGCCAGTTGTCACTTTCCGTGATAACAGTAGTGATTGTTGCACTCTATATAAGGAGTGACAACCTATTGTAATATGTGAATGACGGGAATGATATGAATGATTTGATTAGACATATTCTATATCTATAAACATTCCTTGAATCAGAAATATATATTCTCTCACTATAACCGTATGTGCTCTTAATGCATACAAGTATCGATTACTTGCTACAATTTGTCTAATTCCTGTTCTTATTCGCTGCTTTGAACTCTAATACATCAAACTTATGATCGTTGATCCTGTCACATTCCTGCCATGAGTGCTTGAGTAGGAGTCACATCCTATAACATAAACCTCGTGTCAACTTCTTGAGCCATTATAGTTGTCTCTATTAACTTTCCAATACATGTGTGGAGCCTCACATTCCCTTGCAAAATGACCAAGCTGGTACATTTGGCCTTCATCTTGTTAAACCCAAATTTGATGTTTGTTGGGTTCTAGGGAAATTGACTTCCAGTTCTCTGGAAGAACTTCTTTGCTCTGTAGGTTAATGGAGCCATTTGGTGTACTATGTCCACATACTCCACATCATTTGGACTGAAGCACTCTAGATTATCAAAGCAGTACTGAAAATCACTAAAGTGTCCATTTCCTGTGACAAAGGCACAGTTATCCTGAAAGGAATTATGCTGAGCCTGTTAAGACCTTGGAGTCTCAGGAAATGTAATGTATGGTCTAGATGAGCAGGATGGCTCATGGGTGTAAGTCAGGTACTATTGACATTTTGTGGGTCGTGAGCATTCAGCAACCATCAAAGCGTTGCTAGCACGAAGACTCTAGGGTCTGATTGTCTGATGGCCTCTTTTGCTCTCGATCTCCAAACAGTGTCCATTAAGGATGCCATAGAGTTCTGTTATAGTGAGGGTGTTTAGATTTTTTGTTCTCTTGATAGAGACACAGTAGAACATCCACTCATTAGGGAGTGCACTCATGAACTTTCTTATGAGGTCTCTAAGTTTAGGAGTAATTCGCACAGACTGAAGGAAAGAATTGAGATCCATGTACCTGAAATATTGCTCACTGAGAGTCTCTCCAGCAATCTTGGTGATGTTCTTAAACTGCTTCTTCAGTGAGTCCTTCTTGGAGTCATTGGAGCTAGAGTACATTTGAGCAAGTGCATCAAACAGTTCTTTGGCTGACTTGCAATGCTCAACCCCACCATGATGGAGTTGGGTATTGCAGTCATAAGAATACACATTGCATTGCTACAATGTCCATCTTTTTCCTGTCCTCATCAGAGTAATCTTCAATGGCTTTCTCTATCATAGCACTATTTCAACCGGGTGTTGCCACCTTGGGTTTATACGGCCATTGACAATAGAATACCACATCTTGTTGTCTTGATACCTAATGAAGCCTTCCATGCATCTCCCCCATGACCTCAAGTTTTCAGGGGTAATAATAGGAGCTTTAGTCATTGATCCCATTTCTACTTCAGACTTGTTGAGGGCCATTTTGAGTGTGGTGTAAGGACGAGTGAAAAACAGGTTGATTAGGATGGTAAGATCTCATAATCAAGAGCCTAAGAAGCTTTGATACCAATTGCAGGATTAGTTTTGTCACTTAACATTTGGTTTTTATCTCGAGCTCACTTATACTACACTCGGATGAGATGAAGTAGAGCCACTTCTAAAAGTTAATAGTAATATAATAAGTAGCAAAGAACACAAATAGATAATTTTCAAGGTACTTTCATATATTACATCCTAACTCAAAGTATTATAAGATTGTTATAAGCATATTGTTATGAGTTACAAGAGAAACTATATATAATACTACCTACAGCCAGATATACTTTGATACGAGCTGGAATCCTCTAACTAAAGCAGATACTACAAAGCTATAGTTTAAGGTATCTTAGATAAAGTCTTATCTAAGATATGGTAGTCATGACATGTCCATGACTTACCTTTTGTCACAAACTAAAGTTGGTCAACTGTACTAACTAATAAAGGTGAACGTTGGAATAAAGTATGGTCAACTACATTGCTTTTGAGAAAACACCATGCAATTTCTTAGAGGTCTGCTGCGGAGTGTCAGAGAACATACTTATGTCCACTAGTTCATAGTCGTGTCTTCTGAAGGTTAAATGGCTTTGGAAGAACAAGTTCTTCCGAAGCCACTTACATTTCGGAAGAGGCTACTTCTTCTGAGGCTTGATGGACTTTTTCTATTCTTCATACTTTGGAAGTTCACTTCTGATCTTTTCTTCTTAAGACTTGATCTTCGAAAGTGAACACTTTGTATTCAAAAGTAGAGTTTGTCTTTGGAAGTTGAACCTTTACTTTGTCTTGAGAAGAACTCTAGTTCCTTCGGAAGTTCCATACTTGGCTTCGGAGGTCTTCTATTAGATGTACTAAAATAGTCTAAGTGATTGGGTTTTGGTTGCACCAGCCTTCTTCTTGATGCAACAAACATGAGCAGGTTGGTAAAAGGAAACCTTATCATTGGTTTTCCCCAAAATGAATTTCACTTTGTTTATCACTATTCAGCATGCCTCAAAGGAAAAAAAAACATAAATCTTCTCACAAAACAAATCTGGTGAACACAAACAATACTCCATTGAAGCTACTTCATATGGATCTGTTTGGACCAACTCATGATATGAGTATTGCAAAGAAACAATATTCTTTGGTGATCATTGATAACTTTTCATGATTTACATGGGTTTTCTTCTTTCTTCATAAAAATGAGGAATCCCAAATAATGAAAGAATTTGTCACAAAAATTGAAAACAAACATGATCATATGGTTAAAACATTAAGAAGTGATAATGGAACTGAGTTTAAAAATGAAGACATGTGTTCATTTTGTGCAACCAAAGGCATTGCTCATCAATTTAGTGTAGCTAGAACTCGTCAAAAAATGCGACAGCTGAAAGAAGAAATAGAACACTAATTGAAGCAGCAAGAACAATGCTAGTCGATGCTAAACTGCCTTTTATCTTTTTAGCAGAGGCAGTTAACACATCGTTCTTTGTGCAAAATCAAACTTTGATTGTAAAAGAAGTAACATGACTCCATATGAACTATGGTTTCATAGAAACCATTTATTGGATTTTTAAGTCATTTGGTATTCTTGTCTGAATATTAACACCCGAGACTATTTGGGAAAATTTTAATCTAAGTCTGATGAAGGATTCTTTGTAGGTTATTCTTCTATTTCAAAGGATTACAAAGTGTTTAATCCTAGATTAAACATTACTCATGAATTAAAAAATGTTTAATTCAAGGAACACTCGTTCCCCAAATCTACAAATGGTCCTGATTATCTGTTTGACATTGACTCATTTACAAGATCTTTTGATTGATTTCACTTGTTTGATGCACAAAACCTACATTCAGCTGAACCTTCTTCAGGTGTTGTAAGAAGATATGATTTTCCATTGATTCATCCTACCTCCACTGAGCAAATGAATAGAGATGTTCCACTCCAAGCTGATCCTGTCAAACAACCATCTCAAAATCAAAGTGTTTCAACTGAAGATGGTCCTAGCTTCTTCCTATCACAATTAAAAGATCTAACAACTGAGATCAGAAATCAAAAGCAAGCTACTCCTCTGGTTGAAACAGAAAAAACATCAAATGATGGAAGCAATCAAAGTGTTGTTCATGCTGAAGCAATCACTGAAACAAGTCTGATTATGTTCATAACTCCCCAATAGTACAAGATGAACATGCTTCTCACCATAATGATGTGAATGTCTCGAATCTTTATGTTAATATTGCTGGTGACTCAATTCCAACCACCATAATACATAAGAATAATCTAGTGGAAAGCATTATTGGTGAACTTAATGAAAGTGTCACAAGAAGCAAATCAAGTATTGCAAAAATCTATCTTTTCTCATGCTTTCTTTGTCAAACAATACCCAAAAATATCAAAGAGGTTCTTCAATACAATAGCTACATTAAAACAATGCATGGAGAATTGCTGCAATCCAAGAAGCAAGAAGTATGGCACCCGATAGACCTTCCCGAAAGACAATATCCTATAGATACTACATGGTTATATAGAAACAAAACTAATGATAGAGGGATTGCCATCAGAAATAAAGCATGACTAGTGGCATAGGGTTATACACAAGAAGAAAGAATTGATTGTGATGAAGTATTTGAGCCCGTTGCAAGAATGGAAGCAATAAGAATCTTACTTGCATATTCTTGCATAAGATTGCCAAAGAAGTCTATGTGAGTCAACCACCTAGCTTTGAAGATCCTGATTTCCATCATAGGGTCTACAAGCTTGACAAAGCACTATATGATCTTCATTAAGCTCCAAGAAAGTGGAATGAGACTCTATCATCTTTCCTTCTTCAACATGGATATGAAAGAGAAAATATTGATCAAACTTTCTTCAGAAAGAAAAGAGGAAGAGACATGTTTCTAATCTAGATTCATGTGGATGATATCATATTTGGCTTAACAAACAAGCAACTATGTAAAGTCTTTGAAGACCTAATGCATTCAAAATTTCAAATGAGTGCAATAGGGGAACTCATATTCTTTTTAGGGGTGCAAGTCCAACAAACAACAGATGGAATTTCATCAATCAATCAAAATATGTAGAAAAAATGTTGAAGAAATTCCACTTTGCTGACTGTTAGTCTATGAGAACACCTACACATACTAAAGTGAAGATAGGACCTCATCCTGAAGGCAAATCAGTGGATGAGACTCACTATCGATCTGCGATTGGTTCACTTATGTATCTAACAGCCAATAGGCCTGACATTGATGACTCTCCTTCTGCTAAAAGGATGAGATTCTGTGAGACTGTTTATGGAGAAGAAACAAGCAAGATAAAGCATGATGAGTCTAGATTGAAAATGGTCGTTTATTCAGAGAAAACAGCTGATATGCACACTGAAGAAGTAGAATTCAGTGATATGATTAAAGCTCTTAATAGCATCATAACTCAAGAATTTATCATTAATGATGACTTTTAGAACTTCATAGTTGAGCAGAGGATTGTTACTAAGCCTATAATTGTTATTCCTCAATCTCCAGTTACTCTTAAGAAGGAAATGAGCATGCAACTAGTGCATGATGTATCACTAACTGAATAACAAAAAGAGCTAATTAAAAGACTATGTGAAGAGAAACAAGAGAAAGAAGAATCTGGTGTTGCTATTCGTGAATAAGAACAATGAAAGGATGAAAAATTTCCTCAAGAAGCTGCACAGCATGAAACCTCCTCTGGTCCATAGTAGAAGAAGAACCAACTAAGAAAAGTAAAAAGGATGATCCTAGAAGCCTTGCAGCCATTACTGCATTTTTAGAAGATCATGAACAGGCTGAAGCTGAATTGAAAGAGAAGGTTGACTATGTAGACCTTGAAGAAGGAGAAATTGAGGGTGGCTATGTGGTTAATGAACCAATAGCAGTTGATAGCCCTATGCAAGTGGAAAAATCAGCTCAAGACATGGTTGAAAAGGCACAAACTTATGATGTGATGGTGAAAGCAATGTTCCTAATCAATCATAGATATGACCCAGATGAAGTGTTTAATATGACTTATGAGGGATTGAAGGCAAAAGTAGAAAAAATGAACAAGCTGCTAGACCCCACCTATAAGACTGGGTATGAGAAGACTCTTTCTCCTAAAGCTTTAGTACCCAAATTACCCTCCATGAAATAGCAGACTTCTACTCCTCACTCATTATATCCAGATCCCTACAACTTGTCTCATAAGGAAATGAAGGATTATCTCTCTAGTCAAGGGTTCAAAAAGAGAAAGCTTGGAAACATGAAGACCAATTCCCTAGGGGCTACCATCCTTAGGTTGAATAATGAGAAGAAAGAAAGGCTAAAGAAACTGGAAGAAGAAATTATGAGTAATAAGAAGCTTAGAACCAAAGTGTCAGCTCAAGACATGTAGAGCCTTCACCAATAGAGGCCATGACTCTTTGGCACCTGTTTTACACAGATATCCTGAGTGGTTTGTAGAGCCTTCACAACTGAAACTTCAAGAAGGTCTGACCATTGCAGAAATGATTAATGGTGTGTCTACTCCCAAAGGCAAGACTGATAAGAAGATTATTGCTTGGATGTACGACAGTGACCGGAACATGTTTATGGTCAAAAGGATCTTAGGGCTGGTGCAATTCTTTACAAAGTTCTCTACTTTTGTAAATGCCCAGGAGATTCATGACTTGAAGGAACTAGCCAATTTGGAACTAATAAACCATAAGGCTATGTTTAGGGGATATGAGTTTGAAGAAATTCTTAGAATGTTTAAAAGAACAGACAACTTAAAATCACTAAAGGATATTTGCTTGAGGAAAGATAGATCCTTCATTAACCCACTTAAAAGAAAATGATTAAACAAGCAGAAGAAGTTGTGTTTCTAGAGCTAAAAGTGAAACCGAGTCTTTAAAGAGAAAGATGGTGTTTAGCACTCATTCCTCCACTCCAATTTCTAATTTTATTATGATGGAAAGACTTCGTGTAAATGAGGGAAAATGGGGAGGAAAGGAAGGTGAAGAAATTAGACTGTTCAGTGGATATGAGGTGAGACTACTTGATGAATCATACATCCACTACATTTACTTCAGACGTTTTAGAGAAATAACAACAAAGTTGGGAAAAGAAGACACTCACTTCTTCTTAAAGTGCATTAAAATACTAAAATGGCATAAAAACAAAGCATTTCCAAACAAGAAAAGAGAAAGAAAAAAAAAGACTCCTCTGCAACTGGGAAACATTATGAAGCTATAGGTTGATGTGGATGGACCTTTGTTGATACATAGAGATGGGCTGTCTATTGTATCCATATGGGTACCAATATCACTCTAGAAACTACCATTAGAAGCCATCTACATTATGACTCAGATGAAGATTCATGTGTTGAAAAAGGAGAAGATTTTAGATGCAAATGACTTTGTTAACATGATAAAGGCCATTTTCGATCCGTCTAAAGAAGAACCTCAAATGCCTCCATAAGCCCTAGCAGAATCCTTACAACCTCAACCACCACCAAACCATTGAAGGACATGGCCTATATAATCCTTAAGGGGAGTATTGTTGGACCCTGAAAGGATCATACATGCCAATTCAATTTGTGAGTTGATGGTTGGTATACTGAATATCCCACAAGTTCAAGAATCAATGCGGATGAAGAATCTGCTCAAAAGACCAAGCATTTGCTAACCGCATTTGTATATGCAGAAGACATAGAACAAATGTTGACATGTCTTTATTCTTCGTCATTAACAAATGCGGATAGCCAAAATGATATGCGGACGGGTTTCGCCCATCCGTATTTGCAAATGCGGATAGCAGGACAACAAATGCGCACAAGTATTTGTTCATCCGCATTACTCAATGTGGATGACCAACTACTAATGCGGATGACAAAAGAAGATATGCTTATCAAGTCCAGGTTATCCGCATTTATGAATGCGGATGAACAAAAGAAATGCTCATGAAGACTAAGACTAGTTCTGATGTATAGGTCAGGGGTACTTTAGTCATTTGTAAAAAGGCATCATGTCAGCCTATGAATAGAAAAGAAAACCTCATACTTTAGGTGACTATGGAGAGACAATTAGAAAATTTTGTGTCCTACATTCTCGAGGGGTATTATTAATTTTTAATGCTCAAACCCTAGCATTTATTGTAATCAATCACCTTCGTTAATACAAATAAGCATTTATGAGTATTTCATGCATTGAATGTTTCTTGATTGTTTGATTCCACCTTACAATCAATAACTCGATCATCATATTCTATCCTAGTGAGAATTGAATCTCACTACCCTGTCATGTTTGATAGCATTCCTTTCCACATACATGATCCTTGTTCTTGGTTTTGATTTGTTTGTTAATAAATAGTTTATTTTCGATAATTAAAACACATTTTATTGCTCTATATATCCATTGCTTTTTTGTTTAAATGGTTAACAATCTTTGATAAACATGTAACAAACCCAACAAAGGCATCTAGAGCCTGTTATGTGGAAAACTTGCTTCAAAAGTCCAAGAAAAGTTATTGTTGGATTTTTTCAACCCATTAGGGGTTGATTTGTTTTGGATGTATGAATCCCTTTCCTTTCAAGTGGTTGATTATTTTATTTGGACAAAAACTCTAAAATTTAAGTTTATGTTGGCTGAAATTTTGAGGGTTAAAGGGGTTCATTTTGTTCCTGAATATTGTATTGGATACATGTTTTGGTGCCTGACATAGCCTTGACCAAGTGTGTTTTGGATTTGGTTGAATGATTTGTCATGTTTGGTTTTATTCATTAAAAGGGTTGTAATAATTTTGTGTTTGTATCTTTGGGTTGTAATTTATTTATTATCTCATTATGTAATAAATAGATTAGGTGCATTTATTTTATTAAAAAGTTGTATTAGGATATGATTTTTGTAAAAGAAGATGCACAAGTTGGAGACCGAAATGAAGATACAAAGGAAGGACAAAAAAGATATAGACACTTTAAGCATTTGGATATGGATTCAAGTGGGAGTTTATGGATGCATTTTGATGTGTCATTGTTAACCCTTAGGAAGACTTAATCACAACACTTATGATGGCAAACAAGTGTAGTCAACTTAGTGGCTATGGTTATGCACTTGTGATTGTATGGTTGTGCTTGTTTGGTTGTTTGTTTTATGGTTTTTGTTTGATATATGGATATGCATAAAAAACTTATTAACAGACATAACAAGCTGAAAATTAATGGTTCTTTATCATCAAGTTGTTACTAGAATGTTTTTAAAAGGATTAATGATTTTAATAAAAGGGGTTTTATTAAAAAGGAACCATAGGGACCAAGTGTTTGAAAGCATGCAAATACAAGGTACCTAGAGTTTTCTAAAGAAGAATTATGAAAACTTAATATTTCTAAGTTTAACACCATCCTTTTGTACAACACTTGAGTCACTTGGAAACTCTTAATGGGATAAAGGTCTGTTAGGACCGTTTCCGTCCGGTGTACTAACGGATTTTACATGAGACCAGATCAAATAGTGCGGAATCCTATTTCATTGGTGATCTAATCAGTGAGAATGACAACCTAATCCATCTAATGATTAAACAAACGTTAAGAATTGATTAGAAATCGATGAGGAACGAACTATGAAGTTGGATTGACTGCTTAGGACGCTTTGGACGGTTAGGGTCTTGAATCTTCGAAGTCTCTATTTTTCAACGAATTATATGGTATTTATTGGTTTGTAGTTTTCATTTGTACGACTAACCCATTAGCATGGTTTAGTGGTGTGACTTACTCATGCGGTTGATTCGTACGCATGACTAAAGGTTCAGTCATGCGACTGAATAAATCTTATGTTTCAGTCATACGATTGATCCAGTCTCCTGGTTCAATCGTGTGACTGGTCCATAAATATGATTCATTCATGTCTATGGTCCATAAGTATGGTCCATTATCATGAATAATGACCCGACTAAGTTGAACGCATTTCTCAATCATTATTGAGTTAGAACCATGTATAACAACTCAAACCTATATATGAAGCTCATATATATGAATTATACCAAATACAATAACAATATCTATTATTCAAAGACAAATAAACATCAAAAGCATATCATATGTCATTATGTCATTACATTATACATATGTAAGAAATGAAAGACTTTTACATTAAGAACACAAACTAAGTACTTGATGTATCAACAAACCCCCCCTTGGACCTAGTTTAGCCAATTGTCTAACATTATTCACATGCTCTTGAAATTTCTTGTACTTTTGCTCTCTCGTGAATCCTACATGTATCTCAAATGCAACGCAAAGTAGTATAACATGATATAACTATAGAGCTTGTACAATATCTTGTGTGTCATAGAACAGTGGCCAGTTGTATAGAGTGTAGATGTCTTCAGTAGACAAGTTGGAAAGCCACATTGGGTAAAATACCATGATAGTCTCAATCTGTCCTTCTCTGTTGAGAACAATGACCACTTCCCCGTCTCAAGTCATAATACCACCATTTGAAGTGTGGAGTGATGTCCCGAAGCATCTCCCGTAACATAATCTTAGACATTATATGTGGGGGACTCCACTTTAACACCCCGTTAGGTCTACTAGATATAGGATCAACTTCAATCTTATGAATGAACCGCTGAGGTTGTTGAGGCCCGAAGTTGACCCATCTAGTGTGCTATTCTTTCTTCGATGACTTCTCAAACCATCGTGACATCTTCCTCGGGTTGGCATACAAAAGGTCTAAACTTGCCAATCTGTTTAGCTCAAAACCAGGAAAAGTCTTCACATCATATGGATATCTAAAGTACTCAATCTCCTTCTCTCTCTTCACAGCATAGACATCTAAATCTTCAAAATAGGTCTAATTGATGATCTTTCCACATAGTTTCTGATGTTTATTGACTTTGTAAGGTTTGGTGTAAGCATTTAGCTTTGGAGGTTCACGTTGGGCCTTCATCTCTGATAAACAAGTTGCCCATTAAGCCTTCATTATATAAATATTAGCATGTGAAGCTTGGGCTTTACTATCATCCTTCTCTTTCTATTTCTCTATATTTTCGATTTTATTAAAAGTATCACTGCAAAAGTTTTAGCCAAGTTAGGGATAACATTTCCCTTAGGGTTAGTGTACCATGGATAGTAATCAGATATGACATCTTCAATCTCAATCTACATCTTTTAACTCCTTGTCACTCAAAACCTCGACTTCTAGAGCATCTTTGACAACTCATCTGTATTCAGTGTAAACATCTCAGTGAGCTACCTGTCACTCAGGTCATGAATAATTTCTCCTTCTTCTAGAGTGTAGCTCACTAACCTTCGGACAAGCCATTGCAAGTATAGAATCATAGTTAAGTGAGTCTTGACTTGCTGAAGGGGAAGAACATCATAATCATCAGCTTGTGGAGCTTTTCTATTGTGTTGTTCATGTGTCACCTCAACTGGAGCTACGAAGGACGCGACTCTTTTGGAGCGCCTCTACGTTATTGCTTGAGTTGAGGCTGATGTTGATGCATCACCTTCTTAATCATCATCATCATCCTTATCATATCCTTTTCCATTTCCACTTGGTCCTACTTCGTTATTATTATCAACTTCTTTTGATTCATCACCTGTAAGCTCATCATCATCATCCCCACCATCATCACCATCATCTTTAATCTTTAGGGGCTCACCCTTGGTTCCCTTCAATCTCAACATCTTCGTTCTTCTTCTCCATCCCCTCAATCCATTTGAGAATTACATCACAAGTTCATTCTGAGCCTTGAAGTCATGGTGAGCTCGAACTAACGCTCTCTCATGAGCAGCATTCTCCTTTGTCATCTAAGCAATCTGCTTGCCTTGGGCGGTATTGATTCCTACCAGCTGGTTCATCTGGTTGGCTCTCAGCTCATTTGTGGCTAGCAGCTTTAGCACTAGTCTGTTTAGGCTAGCTAGCTATTCCTTTAGCTCGACAGTGGGTAGAGTAGAGCTCTGTGTAGGTGGAAATTGGGTGGATGTGCCGGCTTGGTGAGTAGTGGGTGTAGTGGTGGATGTGGTGAAGATGGGAGTAGGAATTGAAGTGGATTGTTGTGGAGCTATTATGGGTATTGTGGGTGAGGTGAATGTGAATGTATGAGTGGTGGTGGGAGTGATAATGGCTGTGGTAGTGGCTGTGGTAGTTGTGGTGGATGTGGTAGTGGCTGTGGTTATGGTGATTGCAGAACTGATCGAGGTAATCCTCTGTTTCTTACCCTTCTTGCCATAAGGATGGGCCATCCTCTTCTTCTTAGAGCCCTTGGTTATCAGGGATCCCCTTGAGCTGATCGGCTAGTCGGGTGTGTATGTTGGATCTGTGACATCAGTATCACCACCCTCAAACCTAGCATGGCGTCCGCCAACTGCTTCTTTCCCCTTCTCGGTTGCCACAACCCAGCTACCGACTCTCCTAGTGAGAGGCTCATCATCAGACCGCTCTTTTTCATCTAACAAGAAAACTTGGTGGAAAGCAGCCTTCTTAGATCCACTAGGTGCAGCTGAAGTACTATGTTGAGATGGTGGATATATAGTTTACGTGTCAGTGGCCCGTGATTGACGGGGGCTAGCATCTCCACCACCTTGACTGTTATCATGGTCATCATCATCGTCGTCTTCTTCATCAGTGGGAACCACTAGAGGCTCAACAACAGAATCACTATCATCATGATGCCACTTCTTACGAGTGGGCGCCACATAATCCTCATAGGCCAGATGCCCAAACAGTCTCCTGACCGGGGGATTCACCTGCTTCCCACGATACACCTTCATCATTCCCAAAGTGGTGTCATCAATGAACTCTAGAATAACTGCATCGTCCTTCTCTTTAGGCAGCATAGGAAGCTGTTCATCTATAATCATCTGCAAGAAACATGGATACATGCAGAAGCCTTCCATTCCTTTGGCCTCAATCTATCAAGTAGGAGAACAACATGCAGGAGAAACTGAATGGGTGGTTAAATACCAGTGCAACGTATGCATTCTGGATTTGGTCTGACATCTTATCAAATCATCCACACCTAGAGGCTATGCACTTGAGGATCACATGTGCCAAGTACTTGAAACGGGGGCATATGTTGCTCTTGTATACCATGTCGGCATTGATGTCCCAAGTGTACTTGATCCTCAAAAAACATCCACGAATAGTTAGGGGACGCAGCTTGGTTGGGTAGGCTCCATCCTTACCCACATTCAAGACCCTCCTCAGTGTAGGATTGTATACGCCCAAGACACGTAGAATATTGATGCGGTTAGTACGTTATGATCCAAGTTGGGTTATACCCATAAAAAGCTTAGCAAACACCAATTAATATTCAATTGATGATATGATCATGCAATTAAATATTTACACCAATTTAGAAAATGGGTTTTCTAAATAAGTTGCATATGAGAGGGAACAACTTATTAGGATATTTTGTTCAATAATATTATTTGATGTGTTATTTAAATTGGTTAGATGACTCCAATAATAATGAGAGATTATAACTTATAAGTTAAATGATTAATTGTATAAGTTATATAACTTGTACATACAATTAAATGGTTAGTTGTATGTCTAGTTACAAGACCATTAAACTTGTGTGTGTGTGTTCAATTTAAAAAAAAGGGGGAAACCCTTTTGGATCAAAACTTTCGGCCGCCCCCCCTTTGTTTTATTATTGTACCTTTTTCCTTGAACACCACACACATTAACAAGTCTTGATTTCCTTGATCTCCATCCAATCTCTTCACATGCAATAGACCAAAAACTCCTCACTCTCTCTCTCTGAACTTTCGGCCAGGCAGCAGCATTGGAGGAGTTTTGGAGTGATTTTGGTGTAGTGTTCTTCCTAACAAGAAGGTGTTTAGCAAAGGGCTTTGGGTATACAAGCTTGAGGACCTCTACACTTGAAGTCTTGGTCGATTTTAGCATCCAAAATCTCCCTTCTTTGGTCGTTTTGCTGCTGAATAAGGTAGTTATCACAGCTCATTGAAGTTGTGATTTTATGTAGTTTAACATATGTTCATAGCTTGTTCATTCACATATTAAAGATCCTTTTGATTTGGGTTTGTTTTTTCCATCTTAAAACATCATTAAGAACATGAAATTTTCAGTTTATAAACATGTTATAATGCTATACTTCCGCTGCGTTTTTCAGAAAGTTTAAAAGGTTAAACTTGTTTATTTTGTGTTCTATCAAACCATCAATGGCATCAAGAGCCGGTTATGTGGATAACTTGCTTGTTCTATGTCTTTAAAATCGGTTTTAAAGAAGTATTATCAACTTTTTATAGGCTGATTTTGGGCTGCTATATTTTGTATGAATGATTCCCCAAACTTTCAAGGTCATATCACACATGCTAGTGATTAGACCTTGAAAGATATATATTATGAAATGTTGATTGTTTGGACAATGTTTAAAACCCAAAATTTCAGTTTATGTTGGCTGAAATTTGGTGGTTTTAAGTGGGGTTTCATTGTATGTTTGGATGATATGATCATTGGATGTTAGTGTGCATAACCTAGCCTTTGGCCTTTTGATTTGGATGATTGGAATGGTTGGTTTTTATTCATTCAATTGGGTTGTAATTTTTATGTTTATTATTTGGGTTGTAATTATTTGTTTATTTGGTTATGTAATTAATAGATTAGGTGCATTTCTTTTATTTGAAAAAATGTATTAGGATACAATTTTGTAAAAGGAATATGCACAAGATCAAGACCTAAAGATGGACATCAATAACATGGACCTTGAAGTATTTGGATATGGATTCAAGTGGGAATCCACGGACATATATAATGTGTCATTACAACCCTTAGGAAAGACCTTATGATGACACTTGTGATGGCAAACAAGTGTTGTCAACTTAGTGGCTGTGGTTATGCACTCATGTTTGTATGTTTATGCTTGTTTGATTGTTTGGTTGATATTTTTTCATACATTACAAACTCATTAACAAAACTTTACAAGCTGAAAATTGGTAGTTCTTAAACATTAAAAGTAATAAAAGGTTATTAAAATGATTTAATGATTTTAAAGATTAAAATTGGTTTTAATCAAAGGACCATAGGGTACCTTGTATTTGAAAGCATGCAAATACAAGTACATAGAGTTTTCTAAAACTTGTATTATGAAATCTCTAAAATTTTAAACAAGATCAACACCATCCTTTTACACAACACTTGAGTCACTTGGGAACTCTTAGTAGGATAAAGGTCACCTAACCATTTTGAGGGAACTTGCGATTTGAGGTGAGACTGCCTTATTTATGGGATAAAGGTCACCTAACTACTTATTTTGGCAAACTCACACATAGGTGTAAGTAGGGTATCTTGATTTGCAAACCATGTCAAATGGATCACCTAAGGTGTGGTTTCCAAATGGTGTTGATCGGATTAACATGCCGAATTTACATATGATGTTTCAAGTCGATCCCATATTTCTAGAAGTTGCAAATGGTTGCAATCGTCAAACGTTGACCACCTTATTAATTTAAATCGTGGGATAAAGGTCACCTAACCACAATTTAAATGTAATGTTGGGATCTAGGTTTTAATATAAACATGACTTTAAAAGGCATTAATTATTAAAATTGGCAATATCGAAAATACTAAAATAGATCTTTGTTAAATTTTGTAGATGGCCACAAATAATGACAATCATGATAACTCATCCGCGTCCAACCAATCATTACGAGCGATCCTCCAAAAGGAACGTCTAAATCATAACAACTTTATTGATTGGTATCGAAACTTGAGAATCGTTCTCAACCAAGAGAGAAGATCATATGTTTTAGACGACCCTATCCCCGATCAACCAACTGAGGATGATGAGGAGGCCTACAATGATTGGCTCAAGTTGTTGGACCAAAAGAACCAATGAACCTGATCAGAAAAACCTCTAAGTCCCACAGACATCACAACAACAGCTGAAGAACAAAGTACTGAAGACTTCAACAGGAAGACCAAAGTCTGAAGATCAACAGCTGAAGACTAAAGTACTGAAGACTTAAAAAGCTGAAGACTAAAGTACTGAAGACTTCAACAGCTGAAGAACAAAGTCTGAAGATCAACACCTGAAGACTAAAGTACTGAAGATCAACAGCTGAAGTACAAAGATTGAAGACAACAGCTGAAGACATCAGTGATGACAACAGCTGAGTTCAAGTACAAGTACTGATGCCTTCAGAGTTTGTTACAACAGGAAGAAGCATTCTTCAGTTGTTGTGATGATTTCCTTGAGTAGTTTTCTTTTCTATTTCACTACTTGTAAAACAACTGAAGAGCATGTTCTTCAGTCGTTGTAGTTTCAGTAGTTTCTTTTCAGTAGTTGTAGTGATAGTTAACACTTAGTATTTGTAAGAAGATGTCAGCCGTTTGACATCTTCAGTAGTGTGTTAACTATCGTAGTTTGAATAATTCTGTTAGATGTCACTATCAAGTGACATCAGCAGACATCACATCTCCTATATAAGAGATGTTGACCTAATTGTACGTGTGACATTCTGTTACCATGAAAGCACATATTGAATGAAATATCTTTCACAGAATTCTCTCTCTTTATAACCATTTACTTTTATTTGAATAGCAATTGTGTTCTTGTGAATTGTCTAATTCATTGTTTGATTTCCGCTGCAATACTCTCTAATCAATCAAACGTAGATCACTGATCCTAACAAATGGTATCAGAGCTGGTTAATCATTGATCGATCTAACAATTGATCATTGAAACTACTATTCGATATCTATGTTTGATTGAATTAGCATATTTGCAAGAATTGGTTATAGATTATTGAATTTCTGCTGCTTTCGTTTATTCACTTTGAGCTCTCTCTTGGTTCAATTTGGTTTGTTGTGTTTTGTTCTAAATCTGCTAAAGCTTAATTGAATTTGGTTGAATCTGAGAATGACTACTCCTTCTAATGACCCTCACAATACCGGTTCCTCAACCAAGCCTCCGATGCTGGTTAGGACTGAGTATAACATATGGCAACGAAGGATGCTTCATCACCTGTGTGTTAACAGTTCAAGTTGTTGGACATCTGTGGTACATGATCACACAAGCCTATGGTGAACAATCCAGAAACAAACCAAATGATTTCGAAGAAAAAGGAACAATACTCAGATGAGGATCGGAAACTGTTTGAGATTGATGCTAAAGCGCATGGTATTCTGGCCATGGCCTTGCCAAATGAAATCTATTCAGGGCTTATGCATCGTGAAACTGCTCATGACCTTTGGAATGCACTGAAGGACAATTCGGTGGAACATATGAGGTTTTAGCAAAAAATAGAGAAATCCTTGCCCAACAATATGAGACATTCTCTCATAGAAAGTGAGACACTGACACTCAACAGTTTGAGCGTTTTTCTTGTTTGATCTCTGAGCTGAAAATGGTCAAACAGGAATACACCAATAGCCAGATGAATAACAGATTCCTCAGATTACTGCCTGAGAGATGGGACACATACACTATTGTCCTACGCTCCAGTGCAAATCTGGATAGCCTATCTCTCACCCAACTTCATGGGAAACTGCTTACATTCGAAAAAGAGATAGAGCAGAAAAGGAAATTGGCATCATCAGGAAAGCTCACTGATGACTTTGTACGAGGGAACACTGCCTTGGTTGGTCATGAGTCATAATATGCTGCATCTGAAAGCAATTATGATGAGCATATAGATTTCTCTTCAAACAGTTCTCATCATGCATTTGTTGGTGTTGATAGTCAATATAACTGTAATAGTGACAATTTATGCTTCATCATGGATGATCTGAAGGGTATTGCTCATGAAGATTTAGAAGAGATTGATATTCTAAGCCAAATGGCCTTAGTTAATATTAGATCTCAAAAGTTCTACAAGAGAACTGGCAGGAAATTTCCTGGACTCTCTAGCAAAACCAAAGTTGGTTTTGACAAGAGTAAGTTGAGGGTCACAAATGCCAAATGCTTGGACACTTTGCAAGAGAGTGTAGATCAACTGGATCTAACTCCTCTACACCATTTGTGACTTTTCTAAGCACTAGTCCACAAAACAGAGGGCAACATCCTGCGAGTTCTGGTCATCATTCACACCCTATATCTCCTGCATACTTTGTCCCTCAGGGTCCAATGTCATATCCTTTTCCTGCTATTACATGCCTCAGCCAAATCCGGTTCAAGCTCCTATGGCACAAAAACCACAAGCATTACCTGAACCTCAACCTTCTCATCAACAATCACAACCTCAACAACACAGCTTTTTCACCCCAGGAGTTGTTGACTGGAGCAGTCTACCAGATGATATGTCTGGTCATGAACAACTGTTCTTTGGTGCTGGTCAACATGGTGGTGACAGTCCTTTTGGAAACCTTGCTCTTATGGCTCTGGAGTCTGCTAATACTCATCATCTAATGCCTCCACACCACAGGTATCACAGGTATCCTCTGAGGCCAAAGCCAAGCTATGTTCCAAAACATGCATAGCTGCATTTGCATCTATTAGAGAAACAAATGTAGCTTTAGTTAACAAGAACATTGAGCTAGAACAAATAATATCCAAAAGAAATGCTGAATTTGAGTCTGTGCTTAATGATAAGAATGATGAGATTTACAAACTTAAATATCAAATCACTGATGATAAGGCTAGGGAAGAGGTACTTCTAGAGAAGTACAGAGACCTCAAAGAAACACTTGCAACTACCCAGGTAGAGTGTGATCGATGGGTACATTCTTGCAAGGGTTTTGAAATGCTTCTTAGTAAGCAGTCTGCTTCCAATGTGAAGTTTGGCATTGGTTATAATCACACTGCTCCTCCTACAGATTTTACTCCCAGAGCAGAGGTAAAATCTGATGGAGAAAGCAATAACCAGTCCTTTTCATCATGTGATTACTATCTGATACAACACCATCAGAGGTTGAAGTCAACATTAATTCCTCTTAGAACCTATCAGCTGATGTTGATGGTTCAAATGCTGACACTCACATGATCAAAAAGTTGATCACTCCAGGTGGTATTTCATAAAGTACTGAAAGTAGTAAAGAGCATGTCATAACACCTGGAGAACAAACCCAAACTACTGCATGTACTAAAGGGAAGAAAACTGCAAGTAGAAAGGGTGGGAAACTACTGAAGAAGATATCAAGAAAGCATGTACTAAAGGGAAGAAAACTGCTAGTACTGATAGCAAATTGCTGAAGAATAAGTCTTTAGTAGTTTCATCTTCTCAGCAGATGATCAACTTAAGATGAAGAAAAAGCCATGTGAAATATGTGGCTTATTCAATCATCTTACTAATGATTGCTCGTATAAAAAGGGCTCCAAACTCAAACATAATGAGCATATTAAAAAGCAATGGATAAAATGAAAACTGAGTTTGAAACCAAATTTGTATTAGCAACATCAAAACCTATGACCCCTAAATCCATAAAGAAATCCAAAAAGCTAGGGGTTAATCAGGCAACAGCTGAGGTTGCTCAAGGGGAGATGGTACAACACAGGAATCCATCAATCTCAAGCACTAATGTGTCTGATGAGCTGAAGGCTTTATCACAAAATCAGACACAACTTGTTATGATGGTTCAACATCTATTGGGGAGAGTCAACAATTAGATGCTCGTGTGCTGAAACAACAGAGAAGAAAATCCATGCCAAAGGATTTTTCTTCTTCATCATCTCCATCCCCTCAGGCTGTTATTCATAGCAAATCTGTTAGTTTACCGTCTGTTGATGTGAATAGACCCAAAACCAAAAAGGTTTGGGTCTCAAAAACTAACTAATTGTTTATGATTGCAGGGTTCTTCAGCATGCCAAAGTAGCATGGATATGTAGACAGTGGAGGATCTATGCATATGACAGGGAACATCTCTCTTCTTCATGACTACTCTCAAGGAAAGAAGGGGTTTGTCTCTTTTGGCAATGATGCTAAGGGTTACATCATTGGCAAAGGCTTTTTCTACAATGGGGAAATAAAGTTTGATGATGTTAATCATGTGGAAAATCTCAAATACAATCTTTTGAGTGTCAGTCAAATGTGTGATAAAGGCCATGTTGCTCTTTTCACCAGTCAGAACTGTAGGATTCTGTCATCCAAAGTTCTGAATTTGATTGATAAGGTGTTGGATGATCACACTCTCCTGAGGGCCAACAGGATAGGAAGAGTGTATGCCTTAGATCTTTCCAAGAAAATGCCTTATTTTCCAAAGCCTCTCCTCAGGAATCTAAACTCTGGCACAGAAGGCTGGGTCATGTTAATATCAAAAACATGAATCAGCTGATCCACAATAGTTTAGTGAGAGGTTTACCAATAAAGGAGTTCCACTGTGATGAAACCTGTACTGCTTGTTTAAAAGGAAAACAACACAAAGTCTCATTTCATCCTATTGAAGAACCCAAGTCCACTGCTTGCTTGCTGTTACTACACATGGATCTATTTGGTCCTGTGAGAGTGATGAGCATGGCAAAGAAGAAATACTGTCTGGTAATTGTGGATGATTACTCAAGATTTGTATGGACTTTCTTTTTGCATTCAAAGGATGAGGTTGCTCAGAAGATTATAAACTTTGTGTTGTATGTTGAGAAGCAGTATTCCCTATCAGTCAAGTGTATAAGGAGTGACAATGGAACTGAATTCAGAAACCATACACTTGATGATTTTTATCTTTCAAAGGGAATCAAAAGGCAGTTTAGCATCCCAAGAACTCCAGAACAAAATGGAGTAGTGGAGAGAAAGAACAGGACCCTAATTGAAGCTGCAAGGTCTATGTTGGCTGACTCTGGTTTGCCACTGACCTTTTGGGCTGAAGCTGTTAACACGGCTTGCTATGTGCAGAATAGAGCATTAGTAAATCAGAGGTTCATGAAGACTCCATATGAAGTTTTACATCACTTGGCTCCTCTAATTTCATTTTTCAGAGCCTTTGGGTGTCCCTGTTTTATTCTCAACACAAAGGATCAACTCCACAAATTTGATCCTAAGTTGGATGCAGGGTATTTGTTGGTTATTCATCTACTTGCAAGGCATACAGAGTCTTCAACTACAGAACAAAGATATTTGAAGAGACTCTGCATGTGAAGTTTAATGAATCTCCAAAGGACAAGATTCCACAAAACCCTGTGGAGTTGTTTGATGTGGACATACTGCAATATGTTCCTTATCAACCTCCAACTGTTGCAGATCATGTGGATAAATCATCTTCTGCAGCATGTCTTCCACCTGGTGGTATTGATGATGATGATTACATCAATACTCACCTATTCAAGTTTAGTGATCAAGTGCCTGAGTCTGCTAAACTTGATGTTCATATAGCTTCAGCAGTTCCATCCACAACAAATGCTGATGAGATATCTGATTCCTCTACATCTTTTGATTTACCATCTAATTCTTGGTTTTAAGAATCTGCATCACCATCTGCTGCTGCTGAAGGTTCTACAAACACTTGCACACATCTCATTGTTTATCAAGAGCTGAAGAATCACCCAATGTCTCAAATCATTGGTGATATCAATGCTGGAGTTTCAACAAGAAGTCAATTGTCTAACTTCTTTTTCTATGCTCTCTTATCGGTCAGCTAGAGCCACAGAACTATCATGTTGCTTTGAGAGACAATGGATGGGTTGAAGCCATGCAGCTTGAGCTACTTCAGTTCAAGAAACAGCAAATGTGGGAACTGGTTCCTCTACCCCCAGGTAAGTGTACAATAGGCACTAAATGGGTGTTTAGGAATAAAACTGATGAAAATGGGCTTATTGTTAAGAACAAAGCTAGACTGGTTGTACAAGGGTTTTCACAAGAAGAAGGTATTGATTATGATAAAACCTTTGCCCCTGTAGCCAGACTAGAGGCAATTAGATTGTTCTTAGCCTATGCTGCATTCTTCAATCTTATAGTTTTTCAAATGGATGTCAAAAGTGCATTTTTATATGGTAAAATAAAAGAAGAGGTTTATGTGTGTCAACCACCAGGTTTTGAGGATAATAAACATCCTGATTGGGTGTATAAACTTGATAAGGCTCTTTATGGGTTGAAGCAAGCTCCTAAAACCTGGTATGAAACACTTTCAAATTTTCTTCTTAAAAATAATTTCACTAGAGGCTCCATAGATAAAACTTTGTTTATTAAGAAGGTGGATCAGCATAAGCTACTTGTTCAAATTTATGTTGATGATATTATTTTTGCATCCTCTGATCCCCAGTTGTGTGATGATTTTACATGTTTAATGAAACAAAGGTTTGAAATGAGTGCAATGGGAGAATTACAGTTCTTTCTAGGCTTGCAAATCAAACAAAAGGCTGATGGAATCTTTATTCATCAGTTAAAATATACAAAAGATCTTTTGAATAAGTTTGATTTACAAAATTGTAAGCCCTGTTATACTCCCATGTGCAACACCACACAACTGGATGCAGGTCAGAAAGGTAAAGCTGTTGATGAAACACTTTACAGATGTATCATTATGTCCTTGATGTACTTAACAGCTTCTAGACCAGATATCATGTTTGCAACTTGTGTTTGTGCTAGATTTCAGGCGGCTCCTAAAGAGTCTCATTTGATTGCAGTCAAGAGGATCTTTAGATATTTGCAAGGTACACAATCTCTAGGTTTATGGTATTCCACTGGACACTCTTGCAAATTAGTTGCTTTTTCAGACAGTGACTATGCATGGTGTAAGTTAACCAGAAAGTCAACTTCTGGTGGATGTCAATTCCTAGGCAACTGTTTGATTTCTTGGTAGAGTAAGAAACAGACATCTGTTGCTACATCCACAGCTGAAGCAGAGTACATTGCAGCTGCAAGTTGTACTTCTCAGGTACGCTGGCTTCATAACCAACTTTTGGATTATGGCATTACAGAGACTAAGACTCCATTATTAATGGATAGTGCTTCAGCTCTGTGCATTGTCAAAAATCCAGTCCAGCACTCTAGGACCAAACATATAGAGATCAGACATCATTTTATTAGGGACTGTTTTGAAAAAGGTCTGATTGATCCAAAGTTTGTGCCTAGTGCTGATGAACTTGGCGACATTTTTACTAAACCTTTGGATACTTCAACTTTCCAAAACTTAGTGTTAAGGCTTGGTATGCTGCAGCTAGAATAAGTGATAACCACTGATGATCTCAGTAACTAAGTACTGATGATCATTAGTAACCATATCACATATAGTACTGATTATGTTAAAACAACTGATCACGTTACAACTACTGATGTAGTTATAACTACTGGTATCAGTAAACACAGGTCAAGTACTGATGTCCTATGAAACAACTGAAAACAGCAAAAAGACTGATGAGTAAGTGTTGAGGACAGTATGAAACAGCTGAAAGGCTAAGAATTGACGCAAACTACTGATGAGAATTTTCTCTTCAGTTGTTTCTACAACTGTTGTTTCACCCTAAATAGCTGATGACAAAACCATGTCCTCAGTAGTTTCACAACTACTGATGACTAACACCAAGTCCTCAGCTATTTACAACAACTGATAACAAAACCATGTCTTCAGTAGTTTTACAACTACTTATGACTAAAACCACGTTATCAGTTGTTTACAACACCTGAAGACAAAACCACGGTTTTCAGTAGTTTCATAACTACTGATGACTAAAACCAAGTCTTCAGTTGTTTTCAAACACCTGAAGACAAAACCAAGGTTTTCAGTAGTTTTATAACTGCTGATGCCAAAAACCAAGACTTCAGTTGTTTCAACCTCTGACCCTTCAGTTGTTTTCTAACCCTTACCCTATAAATACCTAATCTTACAGAGCTTCACTATCTCAAAACCTAACGTTCAAAACCTCCAAATCTTCTCTCACATTAATGATGACCATGAAGCTTAAACCACGACACAACTGTGTTGCCTACCTTACCAAATCACCATTCTGGACAAAGTTTGATAATGCCATTAATCTAATGGTCCATTCTCCCTACAAAACGGCTTTCCTTCTAAATCCTACCATTCATGCTGAATCCCTCCATCAGTTCTGGACGAATGTCACCCTCATCACTAGGGAGAATAACACCGACTCTCTCCAGTCATTCTTCAACAACCGACAGGTGGTCATCACTCCGGCAACCCTTCGCCAAACCCTACAACTGGATGATGCCACTTTCCCCGCTGGGTATCCAAAGGGCACCACTGATCTATCCTTTGCCCACCATGGATACCAGGGTAACCTCAACGCCTCTACCATCCTGAAGAAACATTTCCATGATGCAGAACGCCTTATTTGTCATATGGTGAATGTTTGCTTAGTTCCTAAGACTTCTTCTTGGGATCAAATGTCGACTAGGTGGCAGCAGGTATTATTCTCTATCCTTGAGCAACAAATCTTAAACTTTTCTGAAATAATATTTCTTGAAGTTAAGGATATGGCCTCAAAACCTATTGCAACCGATGGATATTATATCCTCGGTACATCATGACCATTATAGAGAACCAGCTGAATGCTGAGGGACTTGTTGGCCTTGGAGTCCCTGCCATGGCTGTATTGCTTGAGGTATACTCCAGGCACAACTCAGACCAATCACTCAAACAGGCTGCCAAGCTGCGAAAATCCACGCAGCTGGAACTCACAGCCACCACCTCCAAATCCAAAGTCCCCACCAAACCAAAATCCAAAAAGCCAAAAACGGCTACTCAGGGAGATGAGTCCCCTGAGGATGCCCCTGTACCATAAACACAGGACACACATACTGGTTTTAACCCCCCAGTTATGTCAAAGACTCAACCTGCCAAAGCCACACAGGTATCCTCTCAACAGGATCCTGTTGCAACCAATATTAGGGATCCCACATTGCTGGAACCTATCTCAATTGAGAGGGTTACCATTGAAGCGCACCACTCACCCCGGGTGCAATCTGCTTCTACCCAAATTTCACATGCAACCGCCCCTCCAAGTCCTACACTTATTGTTGCACAAGTGCTGAGTAGTTGCACTCCTCACCCCCTCCACAGAAACCAATTACAACTGGGCATACCTCAACCATTGAGGGGGAGGACCAACGTGCTTCTGATAACCCACAACACAGGGGTTACAATGTTCCATCTCCGAGTGTAGAAAAGGAGATTGGAACTTCTGGTGAGGCTGCCACTTCTCCTGCTTCAGCATATGATCAGCCTGAAGTTGGTAACATTCATAAGACCTCACCAGAGGCAACTGCTGATGAAGGACATGGTCCTGAGGCAGGAAGTCCCTAGTACCATGACCAAGGGGCACATGCTACTACTGATCTACACTCAGAGCATGTTCATCCTGATTCTATTAGGAGGTCAGGTGATTCAGTAAACACTGATGATGACCTGGGCTTCTTTTATATGTTTTAGCCCGAAACACCATCCTCGAGGATGAGGCAAGCAGCTCAAAGAGCTGCTTGCCAAAATTTCTCACGATCAAAGACCATCTACCCCTCAAACTCCACAGATGGCACCTTCCTCTGAAGGTCTCCCATACACAGAGCCACTCCAAAACACTCAGCCACCTGCCTCTGCTTCATGCACTATTTCTAAGGGACAGAACCCTCCTGAGCAAATAGCTGCTATCGTTCAACATTCCTTCCCTCTCATCACACCACTTATCACTGATATAGTGATTAAAACCCTTGATGATAGGCTTCCCTAAGTTATACAACCCTTGATAGAGGATGGTGTGAGCAAAAGGCTTTCTGACAATCAAACCCTTGCAACCAATGCAACCAAAAAGGGGGGGATTCAGTCAGTGAAAGCAAAAAGAAAGAGGATTGCAGATAGGAAAGAGACTCAGAAGGAGAAGGAGAAGGAAGCTGACATGGAGAAAGTGACTGAAAGTACTAAAGACTTTCATGTCACATACAAGAAAAGGAAGAATGAAAAGGAGACTGACTGGAGACAATGGTGAAGGAGGCTGATGCCGAACACACCGATCAATGGATAACATCATTGATCAGTTGTTTAGGCAAGGTCATGACACTGAAAAACTTGACTCAGAAATCAGAAGATTGGAGATTGAAGAAATCCAAGCTAGATGGGCAAGTTATGATGTGTTGGACAGGGAAAGGCAAGAAATCATGATCAGGTTCATAGCTAAGTATCTTGGTAGATCATTGATTGAAATCAAGGCATGGTCCAGGGACAACATCTTGGCAACAACCACCAAGATCTGTTCGTCTGAAGTATATACCAAAGGATTGGTTATTGAAGCCTTAAATGAAGCTGGTGCTGGGAGCAGGACTGAACTAGTCAAGCAAACTAAAGCCAAACTCACAACCAAAATGCTAGAACAGCCTGTCAAATTCTCACACCAAAATCCAATAAAACAATCCCTTTACCCCAAAAACCACCACAACCACAACCCATCAAACTAATTCCCTTACCCTCAAAACCAATAGTTGATGATGTACCTCAGAAGAGGAAGAGAAGGGTACTGAGGCTAGAAGAAGATGAAGAAGATAATGATGAAGATGAAGATAGGCTGCCAATCTCAGCTATTATACAATTGCCTAAGGCCACAAGTCACCCTCCAACAGTTACTCCTGAGTCTCAAAGGCAAACTGTGAAAGTGAAGTTAGAAAAAGAAGAGCTTCACAAACAACATGATAAGGAACTGTTGAGAAGAGTTGACAAACATATGCTGCCACATCTTCGATCATCAACATGAAGAAGCATGCTCTCAGGTTATACACTCTTAAACATACATTTCAATATCAAAAGGAGAGAGTGAGGATTTGGCTTGATCCCAGGGTGTCTCATAGGATTCAAAAGAAAAACATTCCATAGAGATACATTGGCGAAGTGAAGAATATTGTAGATGAAGTGATCTCACTGGTCTTTGTAGTATCACCCTGGGAAATCCTAGATGACTTCAAGAAAGCCTATAAAGCTAAACTGACCCCACAAATATGCTGGAGAATAAAATGGTGAAAAAGGGGTTAGTATATAAGAGGCTTAAGGAAGTTAGAAAGAATGAGCTCCAGTTGTTCTTAGAGGGTAATCACCCAGATGAATTTGCCTATAGAGTAATAACAACTATGGAACTCAAAAATGGGAAAGAGGTCAAATACCTATCTGAGTATTATGGGCGAGAATCACTTTTTGAAGGAGGAGCTGAAGAGCTTACCATGGAGGAACAAATAACCTTCCTTGAGGCCTATACAAGGGAGTCATACAGACTCATTGTTGGGAAGTAGATCTCATGGATGGGGTAACAGCTCTGTGTCCAATTCCCCAAGACAGAGTTCCCATTCATCCTTTGCCAAAAAGATCATTGAGACTTCTTCCTAGGCCTGTGCTTACATGGGTCACTTTTGAGCTGATCTAGAAGACAAAAAGACCAATCTTTCTGCCATAATAAGTGGGACATCTTCAATAAGTTTAGAGGTTTTGGCTGCATTGGTTTAGGGGGATTTTGTTGGACCGAAAGAACCAATGAGCCTGATCAGAAAAACCTCTAAGTCCCATAGACATCACAGCAACAGCTGAAGAACAAAGTACTGAAGACTTCAACAGCTGAAGACCAAAGTCTGAAGATCAACAGCTGAAGACTAAAGTACTGAAGACTTAAAAAGCTGAAGACTAAAGTACTGAAGACTTCAACAGCTGAAGACCAAAGTCTGAAGATCAACAACTGAAGACTAAAGTATTGAAGATCAACAGCTGAAGTACAAAGACTGAAGACAACAGCTGAAGACATCAGTTGATGACAACAGCTGAAGTTCAAGTACAAGTACTCATGCCTTTAGAGTTTGTTACAACAGCTGAAGAAGCATTCTTCAGTTGTTGTGATGGTTTCCTTTCAGTAGTTTTCTTTTCTATTTCAGTACTTGTAAAATGACTGAAGAGCATGTTCTTCAGTCGTTGTAGTTTCAGTAGTTTCTTTTCAGTAGTTGTAGTGATAGTTAACATTTAGTATTTTTGAAAGAAGATGTCAGCTGTTTGACATCTTCAGTAGTTGTGTTAACTATCAGTAGTTTGAATAATTCTACTAGATGTCACTATCAAGTGACATCAGCAGACGTCACATCTCCTATATAAGAGATGTTGACCTAATTGTACGTGTGACATTCTGTTACCATGAAAGAGCATATTGAATGAAATATCTTTCGCAGAATTCTCTCTCTCTATAACCGTTACTTTTATATTGAATATCACATGTGTTCTTGTGAATTGTCTAATTCATTGTTTGATTTCCACTGCAATACTCTCTAATCAATCAAACGTAGATCACTGATCCTAACACAAGTACACTGAGGACTGTGTCCAACTGTCTTGTCTCATGCTAGCGAGCATGACTCCGGATCTCCAAAAGGAGTATGAACATCACGGAGCTTACGACATGATAACCCAGCTAAAGGAAACGTTCTAACAGCAAGCAAGGTTTGAGCACTTCGAAACGGTTCGAGCACTCCATGCATGTCGTATGGACGACAACCAATCTGTTTCATCTTATGTACTTAAGATGAAAAGTAATATTGACCGCCTTGAGAGGCTTAATTTTCCTGTCTCGAAGGAATTGGCCACAGATTTGATCCTTAATGACTTACTAAGAAGTTCGAGACATTCGTGTTGAACTACAACATGAATGCTTGGGACAAAAGCATTGGCGAGCTTCACTCAATGCTCAAAAGGGTCGAGGCGGCCATGGGTAAAAGGGTTTTACCCGTTCTCACCATCAATGAAGGTGGGAACAAGAAAAGGCCTTATCTCACAACCAAGGCAAAGGTTGCCAAGGGTAAGGGACCCGTTTAGGGAAAGGGGAAAGGGGTGGTAAGGGTACCACCCAAACCACAAGAGAAGAAGCACAAGGTTGCTCCTAATGAACCATGCTTCAAGTGTGGGGAGATTGGACATTGGGCAAGGAATTGTCCCGTCCATCTCCAAGAGTTGAAAGCAAAGAGGGATGTCGGGCAGACCTCAGGTACAACATACATGATTCATATTGATCTTAATGTTACATCTTCAAACACATAGGTATTAGATACCGGGTGTGGAACTCATATTTGCAATTTGTTGCAGGGGTTCACAAGAAGTAGTGACTTCAATCAAGGGGATGTAAGCCTCTTCATGGGCAATGGAACTAAAGTCTTAGTTGAAGCTCATGGGGACTACATCCTAAATCTTCCAAGTGGCTTGGATATTATTTTGAAGAATGTTTTGTATGCTCCTAGTTTGACTAGGAACATCATTTCTGTATCCCAATTAAGACATTATGATTATGTGTTATCTTTTGTTGAAAATGATATTCACGTTTCATTAAATGATGTGTTCTATTTTAAAGCTATTCCCATTAATGGGGTTTATGAATTGGTTCATGAAAATACCTTAAGTAGTACATTGTACCAAACTATCACCAAGAAACTCAAATTGGATTTGAATGATACCTATCTTTGGCATTGTTGTCTTGGTCATATAAACAAGAAACGCATACAAACACTTCAAAAGAAGGGTCTTTTGAAAACAAATGAATGTGATTCATTTGATGTTTGTGAATCTTGTTTACAAGGAAAAATGACTAAGGAACCCTTTAGTGGAACTAACGAAAGGGCAAAAGATTTATTAGGAATCATACATTCGGATGTATGTGGTCCTTTTAAACCAATGACTAGGAATGGTGAAAGATACTTCATTACCTTTATCGATGATTATAGTCGCTATGGGTATGTGTACTTACTAAGGCACAAAGATGAACCTTTTGAAATGTTCAAAATCTTCAAGAATGAAGTAGAAAATCAACTCAACAAGTCAATTAAAGTTCTCCGTACCGATAGAGGAGGTGAATACCTAAGTGATGTTTTTCAAGATCATCTTAGAGTTGTGGGATTGTCTCACAACTCACTCCACCTAGAACACCACAACATAATGGTGTGTCTGAAAGGAGAAATCGAACCTTATTGGATATGGTTCGATCTATGATGGCTAAAAGCACATTACCTCTATCATTTTGGGGTTTCGCTTTGCTCTTCGCGGCCCGTATTCTAAATATGGCCCCAACCAAAAAGGTGGAGAGGACACCTTTTGAGATATGGCATGGAAGAGTTCCATCCCTATCATACTTAAGGGTCTGGGGTTGTGAGGCTTATGTTAAGACTCCCACCCCAAACAAATTAGAAGTCCGATCCACCAAGTGTATCTTTGTCGGATATCCTAGAGATTCTATGGGATATTATTTCTATGTTCCACTGGAACAAAAGGTGTTTGTTGTTAGAAAGGGTGAGTTCTTAGAAGCAAAGTTCCTTATGGAAGGAGCTAGCAGTAGAACAGTGGATCTTCAGGAAGATCAAGAACCACAACCCGATGCACGTTTGGTTGAAACCAACACTCAACATGAGGATGTTGAGAAGGATCAAGAGGTTGATCAATACACACAGGACGTTCGCAGAAGTGGTAGAACTAGTAATCCACCTGAAAGATACGTATTTTTCACGGATGGATGCTATGTGATAGGTTCAGATGAACCAACCACATACATAATGCATTGTCCAATTCGGATTGTGACAATGGCTTGAAGCCATGAAGTTGAGATGCAATCCATGTATGACAATCAAGTTTGGGAACTTGTTGTACCACCTCTTAATTCCAAGATAGTTGGAAGTAAGTGTGTTTTCAAGAAGAAAACCGATATGCATGGAAAATTGGATACTTATAAAGCTAGACTTGTAGCAAAGGGTTTCACTCAAACTCAAGGGGTTGATTATGATGAAACCTTCTCACCTGTTGTGATGCTAAAGTCTATAAGGATACTGTTTGCCATAACTGCTCATTACGATTATGAGATTTGGCAAATGGATGTCAAAACCGCTTTCCAAAATGGATATCTTGAGGAAGATGTCTATATGGTTCAGCCTGAAGGTTTTGTCGATCCAAAACATCCTAATAAAGTATGCAAGTTAAAGAAATCAATCTATGGATTAAAACAAGCATCGAGAAGCTGGAATCACCATTTTGATGAGGAGGTAAAGAAATTTGGCTTCATCAAAAATGCTGATGAGGCTTGTATGTATAAGAAGGCTAGTGGGAGCAGAGTAACTTTCCTAGTATTGTATGTTGATGACATACTACTATTTGGAAATGACATTCCAACCTTGGAAGGTGTAAAAACCTGGCTTGGAAGTTGTTTTTCCATTAAGGATCTTGGTGAAGCCGCCTATATTTTGGGAATAAAGATCTATAGGGATAGATCAAGGCGGTTGATTGGTTTAAATCAAAGTGCAGATATTGATAAAATCTTGAAAAGGTTCAAGATGGAGAACTCTAAGAAAGGTACCGTACCTATTTAAAGAGGAACGATATTGAGTACGACTCAATGTCCAAGCTCAAAGGATGAGCAAGATAAAATGAAGGCAATCCCATACGCATCTGCTATTGGATCCATCGTGTATGCGATGATATGCACTCGACCGGACGTGTCATGCGCCTTAAGCATGACAAGCCGTTACCAGCAAAATCCTGGAAACAGTCATTGGATGGCTGTTAAGAACATACTTAAGTACCTAAGGAGGACAAGAGATATGTTCTTAATCTATGGATCTGGTGATGAGGAACTCGTTGTAAAAGGTTACATGGATGCGAGTTTCCAAACCGATCGTGATGATTCACGATCACAATCAGGATACATTTTCATTCTGAATGGAGGAGCGGTCTCTTGGAAGAGCTCCAAGCAGGATGTGGTGGCTCTATCAACTACAGAATCAGAATACGTCGCCGCCTCATTGGCAGCTCAAAAAGCTGCATGGTTGAAGAAATTCATTGCCGATCTAGAGGTTGTCCCTTCCATTCAGGACCCCCTAGAGATCTTTTGTGACAACGAGGGTGCGATTGCTCAAATCAAGGAACCCCGTGCTCATCAAAAGACTAGGCACATTAAGCGGAGATTCAACTACATACGAGATGAAGTTGAAAAAGGAAAGATATGTATTCGCAAAGTTCACAAGGATCAAAACATTGCGGATCCTCTCACGAAACTCCTTGAAAAGGCAAAGCATGAAGGTCATACTTGTGCCATGGGACTTTGATATTCTAGTGATTGGATTTGATTTGTAAATTTTATATTTGGATATACGCAACTCTTTATTATTTGAATAAAATTATTTGGTTATAATGTTTCAATTAATGTTCCAATTTAGCATGTTTAATTCATGAGTAAATTATTTACTCTAAATGTCCGTAGTCGTTCAGACATGTGGGAACAAGTATTGAGGATAAGACTGTTATCAACTTGGATTGGTTGATATTCATAAGGATGAATACAGAGCAATGGGTTGCTACCAAGGTTCATAGATATTTGTGGGATACAAATATTAGACTAACCCGCATCTCAAATTTTATTACATGGAATCTTATTGATTGATCATAAGTAAATTTGAGTAAACGCGAATATCATTTGGTATCCTCAGACTTGAGATACATATTGGGTTTTGATATTCACCAAGTGTTATACCTTGAGCTTATTCTTTACTGTCCTGAAATAGTGGACAGTACATAAGGGTATGTTCAGGTATAACATGAGGTGTTTGTGAAAAATGTATGTGGTCAAGATGGAATTTGTTCCTCTTATTCGTTGAGAGTTAGATGTCTAAGGCCTGATTAAGTTAAATCAACAAGGAATGATCATTCCGTGTCCTTCGATTTAACATGACATCTGTAACAATAGGATAGATGATTAATTCACCTAAATCATTTCATGTTGGATACTTAAATGGAATGATGTTATTGAATGGCCATAAGTCATGCGTATTAAGGGTAGTAAACCGTTGTTAGGCGGTATTTACTGCTTGCATCAATCTTCTATGAATCTTGGGCAAGTGGGAGATTGTAGGATTTTATATGCCCAAGACACGTAGAATATTGATGCGGTTAGTACGTTATGATCCAAGTTGGGTTATACCCAATAACAAGCTTAGCAAACACCAATTAATATTCAATTGATGATATGATCATGCAATTAAATATTTACACGAATTTAGAAAATGGGTTTTCTAAATAAGTTGAATATGAGAGGGAACAAATTATTAGGATATTTTGTTCAATAATATTATTTGATGTGTTATTTAAATTAGTTAGATGACACCAAATAATAATGAGAGATTATAACTTATAAGTTAAATGATTAATTGTATAAGTTATATAACTTGTACATACAATTAAATGGTTAATTGTATGTCTAGTTACAAGACCATTAAACTTGTGTGTATGTGTTCAATTTAAAAAAAGGGGGAAACCCTTTTGGATCAAAACTTTTGGCCGCCCTCCCTTTGTTTTATTATTGGACCTTTTGCCTTGAACACCACACACATTAACAAGTCTTGATTTCCTTGATCTCCATCCAATCTCTTCACATGCAATAGACCAAAAACTCCTCACTCTCTCTCTCTAAACTTTCGACCAGGCAGCAGCATTGGAGGATTTTTGGAGTGATTTTGGTGTAGTGTTCTTCCTAACAAGAATGTGTTTAGCAAAGGGCTTTGGGTATACAAGCTGGAGGACCTCTACACATGAAGTCTTGGTCGATTTTAGCATCCAAAATGTCCCTTTCTTTGATCGTTTTGCTGCTGAATAAGGTAGTTATCACAGCTCATTGAAGCTGTGATTTTATGTAGTTTAACATATGTTCATAGCTTGTTCATTCATATATTAAAGATCCTTTTGATTTGGGTTTGTTTTTCCCATTTTAAAACATCATTAAGAACATGAAACTTTCAGTTTATAAACATGTTATAATGCTATACTTCCGCTGCGTTTTTCAGAATGTTTAAAAGGTTAAACTTGTTTGTTTTGTGTTCTATCAAACCCATCACTCAAGTCGTCTTCAGTTATCTCAATCTCCTATCCGAATATAGAGCTCCGATACAGTGGGACTCAACGGATTGATCAACTACATCGTTATCCCAGAAAGTCTGTTGTATAGATCTATACGGTGTGCATGGTGTAGAAATAGTGTTATAGTTCCTCAATCTGCGCAGGATGGCTATGATCCCAGTGAACTCAGAAGCGTTTTGGATGTGGCATTCAGATGAGCACAGATGTTCTGCTTAGTGCTCATAGTCCATATCTTAGCCATATTGCTATGACACAAGAAACATATACAATAGATTTGTGCATAAGAGATAACAGTTGAATTCTAGTTGATTTTTATCAACCGGTTCAATCATGCGATTGAATCTAAGACTGAGTTCAGTCGTTTGATTGACCATGTTACTGAACATAGTGGTAAGCTATGCTATGTGGTTGAGTCAGCTGTGCGACTGAGTCACCGACTGATTCACTCGGGTGATTGAATCATGCGCCTGGCTCAATCGTATGACTGAGGTTCATATGGAGTGTCTATTCGCATCTTGCTCTGTTCAACACTCTAACTCATAATCTTTGTCAAAATGTTATATTACACTTCGTGTTAGATTTATTAGGTTTGCAGGGACTTGAAATAGCAATTATTATCATTTGAATCAACTTTGATGTCCATTCAATTGTGTGATTGGCTCATACTTATGAGTTTGACCTCATACATTTCCATACACTCAAACTCTAACTTTTGATATATAACATTATGACAAATGATCATCTTAGACATAACCCTTCTTAACATAAAATTATTTGATCACCTCAGACGTGATCCTTTTAATTTAGAGCCAATGGTCACCTCAGACGTGACCTTTTTACTTTGCGATTCGCAAAGTTCATCTAGTTTTATAGTCCGACATCGACGTAAAGAACATAACAAAAACAGTAAAAAACTTGGATTAAAACAAAAAAAGACTTATTTATGATTTTGGTTTGAGGTGGATTGAAACCTTTTAGAAATCATCAAACTGATTTTTCCACCTGAGCAGAACAACTTCAATTAATGTTATCATATGTGGAAAGATTCATATGGAATCATACAGGTATATCATGGTCATTTGGGACCCTTTTATATGTATATCGATAATAGATTTTTATATGTATAAGAGTCAATAGCATTTTCAGGAAATCATGCTAGAGCTATAAAATGCACACAACAATTTTGAGCATGGAGAGTTACAGCCAGGATGATTGTCAGTATATTTGTCCACTTAAATCCATACAATCATTTTTGACTCACATTGGTGATGAGATAAGTTTTATTATTTCAACAAGCATTTGTTGATCTGACACTTATATGGTAATCAACATTCCTCAGGAGATTTTTGAGCGGTCTATGGGTATTTGACAAGAAGAAACTATTCTAAGAGCTTTCAAAGAGAGGCCAAGCCTCAAGTCAGTGCCATCGCACAACAAAGAGGCGCAAACAACAATGAATTTTAGAAAATTTAGGTTATGCTTATCCTCAGTTCAGTGCCATCGCACAGCAGAGAGGCACACAGCCTATCTTCTTGTTAGAGTGATTTTTTTTTTTGAACATAACGCACCAACAACATTAGTCATCAGCTTGATTGCGCTTAATAGTTTTCCATGTGCTTTGCTCATTTTTACGGTCATCCGCACACATTTGTGGCATTTATTTTTCTCGTCACCCCTTATTGGAAATGCATTGATTGTGTTAACCAGGGATAAGATAAGATCGCACAGCAAGTTGAAGAAATTAGTTTAAATTGGATTCACTAATAAGGTCTACTCGTCTATTGGGTTGAATCTACTGACCATGTAATGAACTAGCAACCCCTATGCCTACTCTCTCTATGTTACTTGAGTAGCAGACTAGTTTACTATTATTTTTCCTTTAGTTTGCTTAGACTTCTCATACTTGTAATTTGAATTTAGCATTTTAATCATTTAAATCCTTTTGAAGTCCCAAAGAACTAGTTCCATGTGTACTATCATTTCCATGAATTTTGAATCAATCTCACAGATTTGATTTCTTTGCTTTCAGCTTATTTGCCCGCCCTCATTTTTTCTTAAGTAATTAAATAATGAAACTAAATAAATACTAAAACTAAACTATTTTCCCCCTAAAACTTTAAAACCGAAAATGTTTTTGTGTTTTTGGATTTAAGGACAGCAAAATAAAATTAAAAAAGGAATAAAAAAAGAAAAATATAACTGACTAAGAAAACGACTCTTCTGGAATCACATCATTTTTCTTTTTCACAACATTTACCTCCAAAAGATATAAAAACTAAGGTTTATGAAAAGCTTTTGCATAGAGGTCGGGGCATTGAAAATCCATATAAATTTTAACAAAATCAATTAATTGCTTTTTAAAACAGTCACGTATAAAGTGATATTGAATATCGATGTATTTAGTCTTTGGGTGTTGGATCGGATTTTTAGTGACAACTATTGCAGCAGACGTATCAACAAATATAGGGGTGTTAGAAAATTTCAAACCGTTGTCTCGCATTTGTTGTTGAATCCAAATGATTTGTGAATAGCAACTTGCAGCAACAACATATTCAGCTTCACATGTTGATAGAGGAACGGATGTCTGCTTCTTACACTGCCAGGTGACTAAGCGTCTTCCAAAGAACTAACATTCCGCTGATGTTGACTTGTAATTCATCATCCATTCACCATAGTCCTAGTCACTATACGCTGTAAGCTCAAAGTCAGCATCATCAGGATACCACGAACTGAGTGTTAGAGTACCCTTTAGATAATGAACTGTCCTTTTACCCTAATTAGATGGTTCACTTTTGGTTTAGCTTAATATGTGGAACAAAGACATGTGGCGTACATAATATCAGGACAAGAGGTTGTGAGGTATATCAGAGATCCAATCATTCCTCGGTACATAGTGGCATCTACCAGATCACCATTTTCGTCGGGTGCCACATCATGGTTCAAGGCAAGTGGAGTCCTAGCAACCATTGCATTCTCCATGTCGAACCAACAAAGGATATCTCCTACATATTTGGACTAATGCAAGAAAATTCCATTTGGTGTCTCATCCACCTGTAACCCATGAAAAACTTCATCTCACCCATGGCACTTATCAAAAACTCGGCTTTCATCATAGATTCAAATTCTTTACACAATGCTTCATTTTCAGAACTACAGATTATGTCATGCACATATATCTGTACCAGTAGTAAATCACCATCTTTCTCTTTGATGAACAACGTGCAGTCAATAACCCCTCTACGAAAACCATTTTTCAGTAGATGAGTGAAGATTTTCTCATACGAGGCCCAAGGGTCTTGATGAAGCCCGTAAAGTGCCTTGTCCAATTTATAAATTCTATCCTGATGGTAAGGATCCTCAAATCATTCACGTTGACTAACATACACTATTTCATGGATTTCACCATGAAGGAATGCACTTTTCACATTCAATTGATAAACTTTTATCTTCATGTTGGATGCATAGGCTAAGAATATAGGTATTGCTTCCTCCCTTGCCACAGCTGCGAACACTTCATTGTAGTCAATGTCTTAGACTTGACCACTAAGACTCCAAGTTGGGTTTACGTCACTGGAGAAATTCATAACACATTTTTCCATGACGTTTGACAACTAAAACTCGATTGAGAGTGTAGCATGCATTAGCCACACTCATTCCTGAAATGAATAGGTAGTTTAGAGTCGGCTAACATTGTTCTTGTTGTCTCTATCAAACCCCGATTCTTTCTTTTAGTAACCCCATTCATCTATGGAGTGTAGGCAGAAGTAAATTGATAAACAATTCCTTTCTCTCGACAGAATGCCTCCATCCACTGATTCTTGAATTTTGTTATGTATTCTGAATGAATCTTTCTTACTTTCAGCATGTAGAGTGATTCCAATGTAGTGACTAGATGCTTGAATGATTCAAATGTCTCTAATTTGGCTTTTAGAAACATTATCCAAGAGAATCTTGAGTCGTAATCAGTTACTACAAAGCAGTTGCAATCTTCAGCAATGCTCTTTGTGCTGACCGGGCCAAATAGATCATGTGTAGCAGCTCGAGATGAATGTCGGTAGAAATAACTTTCTTTGCTTTGTGACATTTCCTGGTTTGTTTCCCTTTCTTACATGCTATGCAGAAATCTAGGAGATGAAAATTATTAACTGTAGCTCCATCCACCAATTTATTCTAAATGAGATGATTCATCTTCCTGGGATTAATGTGTCGCATTCTCTTATGCTAGGAGACTAAATCCCTCTATGTTTCCTTTGACAAGAAGCACTAGACAGTAGAGTCAGTTGTGGAGGCTTTTGATAGATCCAAGACATACAGATTGTTATATCTTGAAGCTTACATTAGAATTTCATCGTCCTTAACAACATACTCCTTCTTCAACATGTAGCACTTCTTGCTGTCAAACACAACTTTAAATTCCTTATCACAAATTTGTGAGATAGAAAGCAAGTTGTTTTGCAGTCGTTGAACGTAGTTGACCTTGTCAAACTTCACTTTCTCGTTTCCCGCTTTGCCTTGAGAGGTGATGTAACCTCCTTTATTCCCAGCGAATGATACATGTCCCCCTTAATTACCTGACATTTAAAATGAGAGACGAATTCCCGGTCATGTGCCTAGAAGCCCCACTATCAATAATCCAGGTATTAGTGATAGCGTTGTAGCGGACACCCTGAACATCCAAAGGAATTGATTAGTTCAGGTTTGGGACCCAAGCCATAACTCGCTTTGGTGTCCTAGAGGTATCACACATCTTGAACTCAACCCACTGACCTTCAAAGGATGTGGTTACATCTTTCTTCTTTTTTTTCTCACTATCAAACACATTACTTGTTTTTATCTTCCATAAACCAGTTTTGTGTAAGGCCTGTTTATGGGAAACAGATGGCTGGCTTATGGTTTGAACATTAGGTTCACTAATAATCCTAGGTTAAACCATCGGGTTTGGGGTTTAGGGTTTCTTGGTTTTTCATCAAAAAGTTCAATTTTCGTTTTAGGTGTCCGGTAATAAGGACAGTTTTGAGAGATATGTCCTCGTATTCCACAACTTTAGTAAGATCTTCATTCAACAGTTTGAGGAAAGTTATGATGTGGGGTTGAGTTTGGTCGTGGTTTGAGATATGTCCGGTTGGGTGACAACACTTCCTTTTTAGATGTTTCACCTTCTTTAACAAACTTAATTGTTTTGACATTTTGAACATCTTTCACTTTCATTTTATTAGGATTTTGATGATTAACATGTTTATGGTTAATTAGGTTAGACCAGTCTTGTCCTTCATCAATTTGAATAGCCAAAACCTTGGACTCTTTACTTGAAGTGAAGCTCCAGTCTTATCATTGTCTTCAGAATTGAAAGTAGGAAACGGATTTCTATTTCCAATCATATTTGGCTAAACGCACAAATGTTTGAAGTGCCCCTTTTTACCACAATCGAAGCACGTGACTTTGTGATTGGGATAGTGATATTGAGATTCTCACTAAGGATCGAATATAATGACTGAGTTAATGATTGAATGGGGGAATCATACAATCAATAAACATTCAATGTAAAAGAAATACTCATAGAATGCTTTTGTATATATCAATAAACGTGTTTGATTACAAAGACTGCTAGGGTTTCGCAAGAAAAGTAATAATGCACTTAGAGAATACAAATATTCTCATTGTCTAAAGTCGGTCATGTTAGGATCAGTGATCTAAGTTTGATTGATTAGAGAGAATTGCAACGGAATTCGAACAATGAATTAGACAATTCACAAGAACACAATTGATATTCAATGTAAGAGTAAACGGTTATAGAGAGAGAGAATTCTGCAAATAGAATATTTCATTTATATGCTTTTGTGGTGGCAAAATGTCACACGTACAATTAGGTCAACATCTCTTATATAGGAGATGTGACGTCTGCTGATGTCACTTGATAGTGACATCTAACAGAATTATTCAAACTACTGGAAGTTAAGACAACTACTGAAGATGTCAAACAGCTGACATCTTCTTACAAAAATACCAAGTGTTAACTATCACTACAACTACTGAAAAGAAACTACTGAAACAACAACGACTGAAGAACATGCTCTTCAGTCGTTTTACAAGTACTAAAACAGAAAAGAAAACTACTAAAAGGAAACCATCACAACAACTGAAGAATGCTTCTTCAGCTGTTATGACAAACTCTAAAGGCTTCAGTACTTGGACTTCTTGAACTTCAGTGGTTGTCATCAGCTGATGTCTTCAGTCTTTCTACTTCAGTTGTTAATCTTCAGTACTTTAGTCTTCAGCTGTTGAAGTCTTCAGTACTTTAGTCTTCAGCTGTTGATCTTCAGTACTTTAGTCTTCAGCTATTGAAGTCTTCAGTACTTTAGTCTTCAGCTGTTGAAGTCTTCAGTACTTTAGTCTTCAGCTGTTGAAGTCTTCAGTACTTTAGTCTTCAGCTGTTGAAGTCTTCAGTACTTTAGTCTTCAGATGTTGATCTTCAGACCTTGTCAAACAGCTGATCAAACAGCTCAGAAGTGACCCTTGTAAGCACAGGCCTGGGAAGAAGTCTGAATGATCTGTTTGGCAAAGGATGGATGGGAACTCTTTCTTGGGGAACTGGACACAGAGCTGTTACCCCATCCATCAGATCTACTTCCCAAATATGAGTCTGTAAGACTCCCTTGTATAGGCGTCAATGATGGTTACTTGATCTCCATGGTAAGCTCTTCTGTTTCTCTTTCAAAGAGTGATTCTGGCCCATAGTACTCAGAGAGTTATTTGACGTGCTTCCCATTTTTTAGCTCCATAGTTGTTATGATTCTATATGCGAATTCATCTGGGTGAATACCCTCTAAGAACACTGGAGCTCATTCTTTCTAACTTCCTCAAGCCTCCTATACACTAACCCCTTTTTCACCACTTTATTCTCTAGCATCATTTGTGGGGTCAGTTTAGCTTTATGGGCTTTCTTGAAGTCATCTAGGATCTCCCAAGGTGATACTACAAAGGCCAGTGAGATCACTTCATCTACAATCTTCTTTACTTGGCCAATGTATCTCTGTGGAATATTTTTCTTTTGAATCTGATGAGACACCCTGGGATCACGCCAAATCCTCTCTCTTTCTTTTTGATATTGAAAGGTGTGTCTGAGAGTGTATAATCTCTGAGCATGTTTCTTCATATTGGTGATTGAAGATGTGGCAGCATATGCTTTGTCGACTCTTCTCAACAATTCCTCATCATGGTGTTTGTGAAGCTCTTCTTCTTCTAACTTCACTTTCATAATTTGTCTTTGAGATTCAGGAGTAATTGTTGAAGGGTGACTTATGGCCTTAGGCAACTGTATAACAGCTGAGATTGGCAGCCTATCTTCATCTTCATCATTATCTTCTTCTTCCTCTTCTAGCCTCAGTACCCTTCTCTTCCTCTTCTGGGGTACATCATCGGCTAGTGGTTTTGTGGGTAAGGGAATTGGTTTTGGTGGGTTGTGGTTGTGGTTGTTTTGGTGTGGGAATTTTGATAGGCTGTTCTAGCATTTTGGATGTAAGTGAGGCTTTGGATTGTTTAACCATTCAGTCCTGCTCCCAACACCAGCTTCATTCAAGGCTTCAATGACCAGTCCTTTGGTGTATACTTCAGACCAACATATCTTGGTGGTTATTGCCAAGATGCTGTCCCTGGACCATGACTTGATTTCAATCAATGATCTTCCAAGATACTTAGCTATGAACCTAATCATGATTTCCAATCTTTCCCTTTCCAACACACTATAACCGGCCCATATTGATTGTATCTCTTCTATTTCCAGCCTTCTGATCTCAGAGTCTAATGTGGCTGTGTCATGACCATGTCTAAATAGCTGATCTATCATTTTATCCATTGATCTGCTATGAGCTTCATCAGCATCTTTAACAAGGTCTTCTAATGATTTTTCTTCATCAGCTCTTGACTCAGCACTTTTCTTTCTTTTATAGGTGATCAACTGTTCTAATATCAGTTCTTTCTCAACCTCCTTCTCTTTCTCAGGCTCTTTCTCTTTTTCAGGCTCTTTCTCAGCATCAACTCTCTTTCTTTTCTTGTCTTTCACTGCCTTAGACTTTGCAATCTCCCCCTTTTTGGTTGCATTGGAATCAGGGGTTTGGAAGGCAGAAAGAGATTTATGAACAGCATCATCAATTAGGTTTGTAGATTTGAGGGAATCCTCTCATCAATGGCTTTATGCACTATGTCAGTGATGATGGGAGTGATGAGAGGTAAGGAGTTTTGAAAGATAGCAATCATCTGCTCAGAGGGGTTCTGTCCCTGAGAGGTGGTGCAAAAAGTAAAGGCTGGTGGCTCAGTTATGTGTGTAGGCTCAGTGTTTGGTAAACCTTCAATTGAAGGTGCCGTCTGTGGGGTTTGTGGGGTAGATGGTCTTTGATCCTGAGACATGTTGGCAAGCAGCTCTTTGAGTCTACTCACCTCATTCTCTAGAATGGTGTTATGGGCTAGAACATGATAGAAAAAGCCTAGGTCATCATCAGTCTGTGCCGAATCACCTGACCTCCTGATTAAATCAGGATGTACATGCTCTGAGTGTAGATCAGTAGTAGCATGTGCCCCTTGTTCTTGGTACTGGGGACTTCCTGCCTCAGGACTATGTCCTTCATTGGCCGTTGCCTCTGGTGAGGTCTTATGGATAGTACCAACTTCATCCTGATCATATGCTGAAGCAGGAGAAGTGGCAGCCTCACCAGATGATGGAATCTCTGTTTCTACACTTGGAGATAGAACAATGTAACCCCTGTGCTGTGGGTTATCAGAAGCATTTGGATCGTCCCCCTCAATTGTTGAGGCTATCCCAATTTTGATTGGTATCTGGGGAGGGGGTGGGGAATGCAACTGAGTCAGCACTTTTGCAACTATTATGGTAGGACTTTGGGGGGCGGTTGCAGTGGGAGATGGTGTTAAAGAAGTATGCACCCGGGGAGAGTGGTGCGTTTCAATGGCAACCTCCTCAAATGAGGAAGGTTCCAGGTGCCCCAAATGTGGTTGCTACAGGCTCCTGTTGAGAGGAAGCCTGAGCGGTTGAGGGTGGGTGAGTACGTGTATCTACTGGGGGGTTATGGCCAGTAGATATATCTAGTGTTTGTGTTGCAGGGGCATCCTCAGGGGACTCAACTCCCTGAGCAGCCTTTTTGGTTTCTTGTGTTTGGGTTTGGTGGGGACTTTGGATTTGGAGGTGGGGGCTGTGGGTACCAGCTGCGTGGGTTTTCGCAGCTTGGCAGCCTGTTTGAGTGACTGGTCTGAGTTATGCCTCGAGTATACCTCAGGCAATACAGCCATGGCAGGGACTCCAAGGCCAACAAGTCCCTCAGCTTTCAGCTGGTTCTCTATAAAGGCCATTATGAACCGTGGATATAATATCCATCGGTTGGCAATAGGTTTTGAGGCCATATCCTTAAGTTCAAGAAATATTATTTCAGAAAAATTTAAGTTTTGTTGCTCAAGGATAGAATACAATACCTGTTGCCAGCGGGAAGACATCTGATCCCAAGAAGATTTCTTCGAAGCTAGGCAGACATTCACCATGTGAAAAATAAGTCGTTCTGCATCATGGAAGTGCTTCTTCAGTATGGTTGTAGCACTTATTGTTGATACATGTATGTCCCTAGATCATGATATGAAATGTAATAGATCTTGTTTGTCTGATTCTGATATGTAATTTGATATGATTAATGAAATGATATTGGTTGTTTGTGATTTGTAATGACTAATATTTCATTAATGAGTTGATATTAAATTGGTTAATTAGTTTGTGGTTGTTAGAATTTTTACACATAATGTTTATTAATTAATACATTCAAACTTAACTTAATGAAGTTCTCATGCGAATGGCCCATGCGAATGAACCATAAGCATGAATAACTTCATACGAATGACTCGGTCGCACGACTGAACCGGGAGACTGGATCAGTCGTATGATTGTAACATAAGATTGGCTCAGTCGCACGACTGAACACTCAGTCGTGCGGATGAATTAACCGCATGGTTCAATCGCACGACTGAACCATACTAATGGTTCAGTCGCACGATTGAATAATACCAACCTATAAATACAACCCAATTCGTGAAAAATAATCGCTTTTGATTAATTACGATTCCAGACGTACCCTAGCCGTCCAGAAGCCTCCCAATTCGTTCTCCAAGTTCATAGAACACATTAGATCGATTCCCAATCGATTTCTAACGTTAGTTTCAATTCTTGATTGATTCTTCGTGTGTTCTCACTGATTGGATCACCAATCAAATAGGATTCCACACTATTTCATCTGGTCTACACGCTAATCTCCAGGTATTTTGTTCAAATACCAGGTCCTAACAAGTGGTATGAGAGCTTTGGCTCTTGATTACGTGTGATTCAATCAAGATTGATAAAAAGTTTGTGTTTTTGCACTAAAAACGCAATCTTTTTGTGAAAAGTGATCTTGGACGTTCCCTGCTCATCAAAGTTTGGTTTCTACGGACTTAGGCGATTAGACCTTGCGAAATTTCGAATTTTTACGGCTAAAACACGTTTAACCTAGAAATTTTCGCAAAACAGCAGCTTCAGTCGCACGAGTGAGCCATTCGCACGACTGGACCTCATTCGCATTGCTCAGACGCACGATTGGACATAGTCTCATCTCCATTCGTACGATTGAACCTTTCGGGCATACTTATCATACGCATCACATTCATTCGCACGACTGAGCTAATCACTTAGTTCAGCCGCACGATTGAACCAGTCGTAGAGTTCATACGCACGTCTAGACCATTCGCACCCTTCAGTCGCCCCAATGACAATTTGTTTTATTAGACTTAAAGTTATTAGACTTAAAGTTATTCGCAATGGAAGATCAAATGTCAGCCTTTACTGCTGGAAAGGACTCTAGGATACAGAACCTGCTGTTGCTTGAGAGTGAGGTGGGTAATCATAACAAACCACCAAAGCTCTTGACGTTAGATGAGTTTCCCCACTCGAAACAACGTTTTGAGATCTACCTCAACGGAGTGGATCCGAATCTGTGGGAAGCCATCAAGATTGGATATAGTACACCGGTGGGAGCTGATGGAGTTAAGCTAACGTTAGGAGGAATGACGGACATGCAGAAAGTCAAATACAATGCAGAAAAAAGAGTTTATGCATTGATCACACAATCTATCCCTAAAGACATATTCCACCAGTACTCAGAAAATAAGCAGTCCAAGAAACTTTGGGATGAGCTAGAAAAGAGGTACGACGGGAATGCTTCGTTGAAGGCGATCAAGGCTAAGGAGTTAAAGAAGGAATTTGATAACTTCTCATCGATGGGAAATGAGAGTTTGGACGATGTTATAGATAGATTCTACCATCTGATGAGTGAACTGCATACACATGGGGTGGCTACTACCATGGAAGAGAAAGTTACTAATTTTGCTCATGGATTGCCTGAAAAGTGGGCTTCATTCGTGTCTAATCTTAGACAGAATGGAATGCTGGCAAAACTGGATATTAATGACTTTATTCTTAAGTTGCGAGAAGAGTCACTTAGGATGAAGTACAGAGCTCAGAAGTCCTCATACAATCAAAATCCAGCTTTATAGAATGCCACGCCTCAAGCTAAGACATCTGGAGCACCACTCCAGACTGCATTTGTGTCTAGCTCATTGGGTCCTTCACATGCATCTCCTTCCGGATCAGACACATCGGGACTTTCTTGTTCCCACTATATTGGATCGGAAGCAAGTGCTACTAAACTGAAGACCGAGAATCTTGGAAATGTGACAGTGGAAGTAGCTCGAGAACACATGGATCTTTTGCCTGCAATGGTCCATTCTTATGATGAACTCGTTGCGCGGAAGATTGGAAACTGCCATTTGGCAGACGAGGACTACGAGCAGGTGGACGAAATGGAGCTTGAGAGGATGGACATAATGTGGGCTTTAGCTAGTGCTGTCCGGAGGGCAAAGAAGTTTGTAAAACAAACCGGACAGAACTTGGTAGCTACTAAGGATACCATATTTGGCTTTGACAAGAGCAAAGTGACCTGCTTCAACTGTGGAGAGAAGGGTCACTTCAAAAGGGAATGTGTCAAGCCTAAGAAGACGGGTAACGGGAACCCATTCTCATCCTTCACTCGTCAAGACAAGCAAGCTACCAGTTCTACTTCATCAAGCAAGGATCCAAAAGCCTTGACTGATCATGATGATGAAGGACAGGATTGGAGCTTTAGGTTTGTCTCACCAGGGGAATCAAACATTGCAAGTGTAGAAGATATTGACAGTGATTCCGCTAGTGAAGGAGATCTAGCAGTTGAGATAGCGATGTCACATTGTGAAGAAGCAACTGCAACCGAGGTCAGTTAACAGACTAAAGAGGAGACTACCACGTCAGAGACAGAAAAGACAGAATCACTAGAACCAGAGACATTGATGCTGCATTGATGGCTAACTCTACTCAATCAACTCAGGTAAGTACTACTGACCAAATGTTTGATAATCATGCTTGTTCTGATTGTGATACTTTTAGGAATAGCATAGATGAAAAATTAGCTAGGTTATTAGATCATAATGATAACTTAGAAAAAGTTTTGCAACAGTGCACCGAGGCTAATAGGATATTAAAACAAAATGAGCATAGTTATTAAGAAAAGATAGACCTTTTGACTAAACAACTTAGGGAAACCGAAGTAGTTGCCTTTAACCAAGCTAATGACATTAGGTATTATCTAAACTCCCTAGAAGACACTAAGAAGCAAAACGCAGTTCTAGAAGTAGAAGTAAATTCATTAAAACAGAAACTGCACAGTTGGACTAGTTCTTCACACATAGTCCAACACTTAGTGAGAGAAAGGAACAACGGGGAGGGATTGGGTTATAAAGTGGTTCCACCATAACCTGAGACTTTGATGAACACTAAGACTAGACCAATAAATAGTAATCCATCAAGGATCATGTGGTGTCTTGTGACATTCGTCATTTTCGACTAGCTTTGTATTGGTAATCCTGTATTGTAAACCCGAATCGTTTTGGTCTTCGAATCATTGAATATTAATAAAATGATGGATTTTATGTTGTAATCATGTTTCATACTTGTCGTGGCGTGACCCACAGTTCGTTTCAGCAAAATCAGTTTTTTTAACGTTTTCGGTTCGTTTATGGTTCGGACTTGTATTTTAACCATCCAAACCAACCAAGACCTAACCCATAACTATTCTAGAACCCTCCAAACATGTAGATACCTGGTCATAATTTATTTAAATTAAAATTTATTTTAAATAAAAGAATCAAAGTGCACCCTTTTACCCACCGGACAAACGCATTACCCATTTCCTCAAACCCTAATCTTTCCCTATAAATACCACTCATTCTCAACCATTTCACCTGCACATTTTCATCTTCTTCTTCCAAAAGTTTTGATCTTGTAAGTTGTTCTAGATAGTTTTGCTTAAGTTTGACTTTAAAAAGTCAACAGAACCAAATCTTGCATTTCAAATCATTTCGGGTATCTAATTTTGGTCATTTTAGTTTTTCTAAGTTATTTTATGTTTACAAAACCATTTTCATCTTTATTTAAGTCTTGTGGGCATTCAAACTCATATTTATGCATTTTAGACCCGTTTGGGTCATTTTCGGGAAGTTTACTCCATTAACTTTCTTGTTTGAGTTTAGATCTGGAAGTTTTACCTTATTTTTAGTGCAATGGTTTTGGACATGTGATAACCATCCTCGGGTTCATACCGAGTCAAAGACCGAACCAAACCGAACGCTCGTTTAAGCACTTTAAATAACTTTTAAGTGACAATGTTACATCAAACACTTTAGATCTGAGTTTTTCTTGATATTTTAGTTATTATATGGTTGATATGGAGGTGTAGAACAAATCTTGGCTTGAACCCAAGTTTCGGGTAAAAACCGAGTAAAACCGAACACCGTTTTAACGAGTTAGTCAATGTTCAAACCACCAAAAGTTCAACCTATCTTTTTAGTTATGTTTTAATTATATTACTCATATTACTTAAGATTTTGGAAGTGTTAGAACAAATATTAGCTCAAACCAAGTACCGGGTAAGAACAAACCCGAGTAAAAGTCGAACTTATCGTCTTAACGAGCTAGTCACCGTTCAAAACGCCAAAAGAAAAATCTTTCAAACTTTTTTAACTTATGTTTCGTTTTATGTTATTTGTATTAATAATATTATGGTATGACGAAACCAAACTTGGTTTTATACTAATATCAGGTTTAAGCGAATTTCTTTATTAAATAAAGTCTCAAACTCGGGTTTAAGAGAGTGTAAGTCAGACCTTGATGCTTACATTAATGGGATCGTGCATACTAGCACTAAACCAACTCCCATATGTAAAACTTAACAATCGTTGAGTAAAACTAACATCAAGGACCCGTTTTCTTGTAAAACTCATTTTATACTTACGTTATTTAAACACACTTTGTAAAATATAACTAAAACTCCCGAAAACCCAAGCCTTATTTTTATGAACTTTTATACCATTTATATTTCATCTTCAATACTCAATACTTACTCAAGATCATTCAATCTAGGACACGCACCTTAAAACCATCGGACTCGCTTACTTGAGGATTTTATTCAAAATTTATTCATCAACGTCATTTTATTCCATGTGAGTAATTTCATCCCCGTTTTCTCTTCTATACTTTGGGGGTAGCAAGCATACTTACTCAACCAAAAAAAATTGATTTAACATCTAGATCCTCAACCCATAACCACTAGGTTATGTGTTGCTTAGAATAATTGTCCAATGTATGTTATATACCTCATATGATTAAGTGCTACATGTTTATTGCTTTTGATCGTTTAGCCTCATCCTCATCCTCAATAAGTATGATCATACGCTCCTCCTTGTAATATGATAGTTTTATCAATTAGAAAGGAGCCTCATTTATTTATGATTGATATACCTCAATTGTCACTTTTATTTACGGCTTCACATATTTGAGTTGTGGATTTTTACCTTATATTATATTATAAAGTCATGGAATTGCTCACCAACATACATGTTGACAAAACATATTTTATGCAATGCTACAGGTTTGATTATCGGTTGATTGAAGATTTAAAGACGTTACTTTATTTTGGACCGTTAGGTTATTAGTTAAGAACTATTTATTTTCTTGTATTTGTAAGAACATGTTATGAAATGAATGAGTTGATTAAATATTATCACTTTAATAGTGTCGTGTGCATTTGAACAATCTTAGTTGCGCCCCGACATGTTCCGCCGCTTGGTCGGGGTGTGACATGTCTACTCCTCTTGTTAGTGATCCAGATTCCTTATGTTCATCTATTGACTCTGGAAACAAACAAAAGGAGGTCATTTCTAAGGCAAAGGATAAATTGTCTTGTGTTAGGAAAAGGAATTTGAAAAGGTTAACTTAAAGTCAGGATCAAACAGAGTCAAATCGGAACCTAAAAGGACTTCTAAGGTTAATCTTTCACATACGTCAAGTCAAAAACCTATTAACCAAAAAGAAAAGGATGTTAAACAGGTTAAAACAGTTAACTTTGTTAAACCAGAGAAAAAACCAAAGAACCAGAGTCAAAACCTAGAGTGAGTAATGTTACTAGAGTGTCACACACTTCTCCACAAAGAAAGTTTAATCATAAAGTTGATAGCAGGTCGTGCTACAACTGTGGTGAATATGGACACATTGCTTCCTATTGTCACTTCTATCAGACACCCCGTAAGAAGATTGAACTTCAGGTTTCAAAGCCAAGGTCTTCTAAGAGGATCTCACTGACTTCACCTAGAAGAACTAGTGAACCTAAAATTCAACCTGTAAGTCAGTCGACTGTTTATCACAAACAGGCATTGCACAAATCTGGATTATGGAAGGAGAAGACATCCTCAGTGTCTGATACTAATGACAAAAAGGAACCTGAGCTACCCTCATCCTCTAAGGGTCAATGGATAGAATATATGATGTGTGATGCCTGTGGGAAACCCAAGCCAGTAAAGGCTTGGGTTCCTAACCCAAACTAATCCTTTACTTTATATGTGCAGGGTGTTCGATACAGTGCTGAAACTAACAAGTGGATAGTAGACAGCGGAGCATCCATGAACATGACAGGAAACAGGGCTCTTTTATCAAACGTCAAGCAAATAAAAGGAGGGCATGTTTCGTTTGCTCGAAACAAGGGTGGCTATATCATAGCACAGGGAGAAGTGGGGAATCAGAAAGTTAAGCTTGATAAAGTGAACTACGTTCAACAACTACAAAATAACTTACTTTCTGTTTCCCAAATATGTGATAAGGGATTTAAAGTCATCTTCGACAACAAGAAGTGTTACGTCCTAAAGAAAGACTACGTGATCCCAGAGGACCAAGTTTTGATGACTGCTTCAAGATATAAAGATCTTTATGTCTTGGATCTGTCAACAACTTCTACAATGGATCATGAGGTTCAGTGTTTTCTATCCAAAGCTACTAAAAAGGATTCCATCTCCTGGCATAGGAGAATGGGACACATTAGTCGAAGGAAGATGAATCACTTGATTCAGAAGGATCTGGTGAGAGGAATTAATGTCAAGAACTTCCAGCTTCCTGACTTTTGTCTAGCTTGCAAGAAAGGCAAGCAGACAAAAAAGTCTCATACGGAAAAGAAAGTTCATTCAATAGAACTACCTCTTGAACTTCTTCACATGGATCTGTTTGGTCCAGTCAGTACAAAGAGCATTGCAGGCGACTTGTACTGTTTTGTGGTCACTGATGACTACTCAAGGTTCACTTGGGCAATGTGTCTGAAATCCAAATCAGAAACATTTGAATCATTCAAGGAATTGGTAACCACACTGGAATCTCTCTACAAGCTGAAAGTTAGACAAGTACGCTCAGACAACGGAACGGAATTCAAGAACCAGGGGATGGAGGCATACTGCAAGGAAAAGGGAATTGTGCATCAATTCACTTCTGCCTACACACCTCAGATGAATGGCATTGCTGAGAGAACGAACAGAAGCTTGATAGAGACAGCACGGACTATGCTGGCAGACTCGAAACTGCCTATCCAATTCTGGAATGAGGCAGTGGCGAATGCACGTTATACACTAAGATCATCAGTAGTTGTCACTTATTCTAACTGCAGCATACCAAGACTTAACACAAGGTATTGGCAAGTTGAACTATCCAAAGGCTTAGTAAAAATGTCTGCTAACTGATCAGCACTAGGCACAAACTTTGGATCAATCAGACCCTTTTCAAAACAGTCCTAATAAAATGGTGTCTGATCTCTATATGTTTGGTCCTAGGGCGCTGGACAGGATTCTTGACAATTCAAAGAGCTGAAGCACTGTCCATTAATAATGGAGTCTTAGTCTTTATAATGCCATAATCCAAAAGTTGGTTCTGAAGCCAGAGTACCTGAGATGTACAACTTGCAGCAGCAATGAACTCTGCTTCAGCAGTGGATGTAGCAACATATGTTTGTTTCTTACTCTGCCAAGAAATCAAACAATTGCCTAGGAATTGACATCCACCGGAAGTTGACTTTTTGGTTAACTTACACCTTGCATAGTCACTATCAGAAAAGGCAACTAATTTGCAAGAGTGTCTAGTGGAATACCATAAACCTAGAGATTGTGTACCTTGCAGATATCTATAGATCCTCTTGACTACAATCAAGTGAGACTCTTTAGGAGCAGCCTAAAATCTAGCACAAACATAAGTTGCAAACATGATATCTGGTCTAGAAGCTGTTAAGTACATCAAGGACCCAATCATACATCTCTAAAGTGTTTCATCAACAACTTTACCTTTCTGATCGGCATCCAGTTGTGTGGTGTTGCACATGGGAGTAGAACATGGCTTACAATTTTGTAAATCAAACTTATTAAAAAGATCTTTTGTATATTTGACTGATGAATAAAGGTTCCATCAGCCTTTTGTTTGATTTGCAAGCCTAGAAAGAATTGTAATTCTCCCATTGCACTCATTTCAAACTTTTGTTTCATTAAACATGTAAAATCATCACACAACTGGGGATCAGAGGATGCAAAAATAATATCATCAACATAAATTTGAACAAGTAGCTTATAATGATCCACCTTCTTAATGAACAAAGTTTTATCTATGGAGCCTCTAGTGAATTTATTTCGAATAAGAAAATTTGATAATGTTTCATACCAGGCTCTAGGAGCTTGTTTCAACCCATAAAGAGCCTTATCAAGCTTGTATACCCAATCTGGATGTTTATTATCCTCAAAACCTGGTGGTTGACACACATAAACCTCTTCTTTTATTTTACCATATAAAAATGCACTTTTGACATCCATTTGAAAAACTTTAAGTTGTGGAATGCAGCATAGGCTAAGAACAATCTAATTGCCTCTAGTCTGGCTACAGGGGCAAAGGTTTCATCATAATCAATACCTTCTTCTTGTGAAAACCCTTATACAACCAGTCTAGCCTTGTTCATGAAAATAAGCCCATTCTCATCAGTTTTATTCCTAAACACCCATTTAGTGCCTATTGCACACTTACCTGGGGGTAGAGGAACCAGTTCCCACACTTGCTGCTTTTTGAACTGAAGTAGCTCAAGCTGCATGGCTTCAACCCATCCATTGTCTCTCCAAGCAACATGATAGTTCTTTGGCTCTAGCTGACTGATGAAGAGAGCATAGAAGTAGAAGTTAGACTATTGACTTCTGGTTGAGACACCAGCATTAATATCACCAATGATTTGAGACATGGGGTGATTCTTCAGCTCTTGGTACACTATGAGATTAGTGCAAGTGTTTGTAGCAAGCTCAGTAGCAGCAGATGTTGATCCAGATTCTTGAAACCAAGTATTAGATGGCTAGTCAAATGATGTAGAGGAATCAGAAATCTCATCAGCATTTGTTGTGGATGGAGCTACTGAAGCTACAGGAACATCAAGTTTAGCAGACTCAGGTAGTTGGTCACTAAACTTGAAAAGGTGAGTACTGATATCATCATCATCTTCAATACCACCAGGTGAAGACATGATGCAGAAGATGATTTATCCATATGATCTGCAACAGCAGGAGGTTGATAAGGAACATATTGCAGTATGTCCAAATCAAATAACTCCACAGGGTTTTGTGGAACCTTGTCCTTTGGAGATTCATTAAACTTCACATGCAGAGTCTCTTCAACTATCTATGTTCTACAGTTGAAGACTCTGTATGCCTTGCAAGTATATGAATAACCAACAAAATACCCTGCATCCACCTTAGGATCAAATTTGTGGAGTTGATCCTTTGTGTTGAGAATGAAACAAGGACACCCAAAGGCTCTGAAAAATGAAATCAAAGGAGCCAAATGATGTAGAATTTCATATGGAGTCTTCATCAACCTCTGATTTACTAACACTCTATTTTGCACATAGCAAGCTGTATTGACAGCTTCAACCCAAAAGGTAAATGGCAAACCAGAGTCAGCCAACATAGAGCTTAGAGCTTCAATTAAGGTCCAGCTCTTTCTCTCCACTACTCCATTTTGTTCTGGAGTCCTTGGGATGCTAAACTGCCTCTTGATTCCCTTTGAGAGATAAAAATCATCAAGTCTATGGTTTCTGAATTCTGCTCCATTGTCACTCCTTATACACTTGACTGATAGGGAATACTGCTTCTCAACATACAACACAAAGTTTATAATCTTCTACGCAACCTCATCCTTTTAATGCAGAAAGAAAGTCCATACAAATCTGGAGTAATCATCCACAATTACCAGACAGTATTTCTTCTTTGCCATGCTCATCACTCTTACAGGACCAAATAGATCCATGTGCAGTAACTGCAAGCTGGCATTGGACTTAGGTTCTTCAATAGGAGGGAATGAGACTTTGTGTTGTTTTCCTTTTAAACAAGCAGTGCAGGTTTGATCACAGTGGAACTCCTTTATTGGTAGACCTCTCACTAAACTATTGTGGATCAGCTGATTCATGTTTTTGAGATTAACATGACCAAGCCTTCTATGCCACAGTTTAGATTCATGAGGAGAGGCTTTGTAGAACAGGCATGGATGACCCTTCAAATCAATCTTCTTTGACAAATCCAAGGCATATACTCTTCCAATCCTGTTGGCCTTCAGGAGAGTATGTTCATCCAATACCTTGTCAATCAGCCTCAGAACTTGGGAAGACAAAATCCTGCAGTTCCGCCTTATGAAAAGTGCAACATGCCCTTTATCACACATTTGACTGACACTCAGTAGATTATAATTGAGATTCTCCACATGGTTAACATCATCAAACCGGATTTGTCCATTAGACACAAATCCTTTCCCAATGATGTAACCCTTGGCATCATTTCCAAATGAAACAAATCCCTTCTTTCCTTGAGAGTAGTCATTAAGAAGAGAACTACTCCCAGTCATATGCATAGATCCTCCACTGTCCAATACCAGATGCTCCTTTGGCATGCTGAAGAACCCTGCAGTCATCAAAAGAAACTAGTTAGGTTTAGAGACCCAAACCTTTTTGGTTTTGGGTCTGTTTTCATCAACAGATGTAACCATAACTTGTTTCTTATGATTAACAGCTGATGAAGAAAGAGATGGTACTGAAATGGATTCCTTGGATTTGGGCTTGGAATGCCTTTTTAGTGGTTTGATCAGAGGTGCATCTAGTTGGTTAACTCTCCCCAACAAATGTTGAACCATCATAACAAGTTGTGTTGATTTGTAGCCAAAGCTTTCAGCTCTTGTGACATATCAGTACTTGTGTTTGATGAGTTCCTATGACCCACCATTTCCTCCTTAAAATTCACAGACTTAGTGTGATGTTTATCATTAGGAGCACTATCAGCCGTTTTGTGATGAACCCTATCCTTCTTTTTGGATTTAGTTGAAGTCTTGGGTTTATCACATTGGGATGATTGTGGTACAAACTTGGTCTCAAAATCAATTTTCATTTCATCCATCTGGATTTTAATGAGCTTATCTCTGTTGAATTTAGAACCCTTTTTGTACCAACATTCATCAGAAAGATGATTGAATTTACCACATATTTCACATGGCTTATTCTTCATCTTGGATTGATCAACTGCTGATGTGGAAACTACTGAAGGTGTGCTCTTCAGTACTTTCCGCCTTTCAGTACTTTTGTTTAGTACTGAAGGATCTGTAACAACTGAAGACTTGTTCTTCAGCTGTTCTTTATCAGCAGTTGTTAATTCTTTTATTTTAGCTGATTTGAAATGCTTTTCAGTTGTTGTAACTTGCCCTTCAATACTTGAGGTACTTTGAGGGACAGCATCTGAAGTACTCAGCTTCATGTGCTTATCAGTGGTTAACCCATGAGCTAATTGATTTGCTGAGGTATCAACACTGATTTCATCTTGTGATTTTGGGAGATCACTTGAGGATGATGTGGTTTGGAAATTGCTTTCACCTTCAGATTTTACTATTGGTGTTGGAGTAAAATCTGTTGGTGGTGCAATGTGGTTGTAACCAATTCCAAACTTCACATTCGAAGCAGATTGCTTGCTAAGCAGCATTTCAAATCCCTTGCATGATGACACCCAGCGGTCACACTCAACTTGGGTAACTGCAAGTTTTTCTTTGAGTTCTCTATGGTCCTCAAGAATGACCTCTAACTTAGCCTTTTCATCATTTAATTGGCATTTAAGCTTATAAATCTCATCATCTTTATCCTTAATAACAGACTCATATTCAGCTTTTCTTTAGGAAAGGTTTTGCTCAAGTTCTAAACTTTGATTTATTAAAGCTACATTTGCCTCTCTAATAGAGATAAATGCATCAATGCAAGATTCAGAACAAAGCTTGGCCTTAGCCTCAGAGGATACCTGGGTTACCTGTGAAGAAGATGCATTGGAGCATGAACTCTCAGTAGATTCCAGGGCCATGAGAGCTAGATTCCCAAAAGGATGTTCACCACCATGTTGACCATCACCAGCAAATAAATGCTCATTACCAAAGAGATCATCTGGTAAACTGCTCCAGTCAATATTGCCAGGGGTGAAGAAGCTGTGATGAGGTTGTGATTGAGATGATTGAGATGGTAGAGGCTCAGGTAATGCTTGTGGTTGTTGTGCAACAGGAGCTTGAACTGGATTTGGTTGAGGCATGTAATAGCAGGGATATGGATATGACATTGGACCCTGAGGGACAAAATATGCAGGAGATATAGGTTATGAATGATGACCAGAACTAGCAGGATGTTGCCCTCTGTTTTGTTGAATATTACTTGGAAAGGTCACAAAGGGTGTAGAGGAGTTAGATTGAGATGATCTACACTCTCTTGCAAAGTGCCCAAGCCTGTGGCATTTGTGACACCTCAACTTACTCTTGTCAAAACCAACTTTTGTTTTGCCAGAGAGTCCAGGGAATTTCCTACCAGTTCTCTTGTAGAATTTTGGAGATCTGATATTAACCAAGGCCATTTGGCTTAGAATATCCATCTCTTCTAAGTCATCATGATCAATACCCTTCAGATCATCCATGATGAAGCACAAATTGTCACTATTACAGCTAGACTGACTATCAACACCAACAAATGCATGATCATGACTGTTTGAAGAGAAATCTATATGCTCATCATAATTACTTTCAGATGCAGCATATTCTGACTCATGACCAACCAAGGCAGTGTTCCCTGGTACAAAGTCATCAGTGAGCTTTCCTGATGATGCCAGTTTCCTTTTCTGCTCTATCTCTCTTTCAAATGTAAGCAGTTTCCCATGGAGTTGGATCAGAGATAGGCTATCCAGATTTGCACGAGCGTAGGAAAATGGTGTATGTGTCCCATCTCGCAGGCAGTGATCTGAGGAATATGTTGCTCATCTGGCTATTGGTGTATTCATGTTTGACCATTTTCAGCTCAGAGATCAAACAGGAAAAACGCTCAAACTGTTGAGTCAGTGTCTCACCCTTCTTATGAGAGAATGTCTCATATTGTTGGGCAAGGATTTCTCTGTTGTTTGCTAAGACCTCATCAGTTCCATCGAATTGTTCCTTCAATGCATTCCAGAGATCATGAGCAGTGTCATGATGCATAAGCCCGGATAGATTTCAATGCATTCAAGAGATCAAACAGTTTCCGATCCTCATCTGAGTATTGTTCCTTCTTCTTCGGAACCATTTGATTGGTTTCTGGATTGTTCACCATAGGCTTGTGTGGACCATGTACCACAGATGTCCAACAACCTGAACTGTTAACAGACAGGTGATAAAGCATTCTTCGTTGCCATATGTTATACTCAGTCCTAACCAGCATCGGAGGCTTGGTTGAGGAACCAGTATTGTGAGGGTCATTAGAAGGAGTAGTCATTCTCAGATTCAACCAAATTCAATTAAGTTTTAATTGATTTAGAACAAAACACAACAAACCAAATTGAACCAAGAGAAAACTCAAAGCAAATAACGAAAGCAGCAGAGATTCAATTATCTATAACCAATTCTTGCAAATATGCTAATTCAATCAAACATAGATATCGAATAGCAGTTTCAATGATAAATTGTTAGATCGATCAATGATTAACCAGCTCTGATACCATTTGTTAGGATCAATGATCTAAATTTGATTGATTAGAGAGTATTGCAGCAGAATTCGAACAATGAATTAGACAATTCACAAGAACACAACTGATACTCAATGTAAGAGTAAACGGTTATAGGGAGAGAGAATTATGCAAATAGAATATTTCATTCATATGCTTTCGTGGTGGCAAAATGTCACACGTACAATTAGGTCAACATCTCTTATATAGGAGACATGACGTCTGCTGATGTCACTTGATAGTGACATCTAACAGAATTATTCAAACTACTAAAAGTTAACACAACTACTGAAGATGTCAAACAACTGACATCTTCTTACAAAAATACCAAGTGTTAACTATCACTACAACTACTGAAAAGAAACTACTAAAACAACAACGACTGAAGAACATGCTCTTCAGTCGTTTTACAAGTACTGTAACAGAAAAGAAAACTACTGAAAGGAAACCATCACAACAACTGAAGAATGCTTCTTCAGCTGTTGTGACAAACTCTAAAGGCTTCAGTACTTGGACTTCTTGAACTTCAGTTGTTGTCATCAGCTGATGTCTTCAGTCTTTGTACTTCAGCTGTTGATCTTCACTACTTTAGTCTTCAGCTGTTGAAGTCTTCGGTACTTTAGTCTTCAGCTGTTGATCTTCAGTACTTTAGTCTTCAACTGTTGTAGTCTTCAGTACTTTAGTCTTCAGCTGTTGAAGTCTTCAGTACTTTTGTCTTCAGCTGTTGAAGTCTTCAGTACTTTAGTCTTCAGCTATTGATCTTTAGACTTTGTCAAACAGCTGATCAAGTCTTCAGCAGTTGTTGTGATGTCTTGTGGGACTTAAAGGTTTTTCTGATCTGGCTCATTGGTTCTTTTGGTCCAACAGGTCACCTCATGTACGAGGTTATCTATTCTATTTATAGGTAGACAAGATGCCTTTACAAAATGACTAAACTACCCCTAACCTATTACATCAGAACTAGTCTAAGTCTTGATCCGCATCTCTGCTTGTTCATCCACAATAGCAAATTCGGATGAGTTGACTTGATCAGCATTTCTTCGCTTGATCATCCGCATTAGTATGTTGGTCATCCGCATTGGTTAATACGGATGAACAATACTTCTGCGCATTGGTGTGGTCATCCACATTGGCAATGCGAATGACCAAAGTCTTGTCCATATACTAATTGGTCTTCCATATTTGTTAATGCGGAAGAACAAATACTTGTCAGTATTTATTTTATGTCTTCCACATTGGCAAATGCGGAAGACCATACTTGGTTTTTCTTATGCAGGATCTTCATTTGCATTTCTTCTTGGACTTGTGAGGTTCTGGCAAAGCAACCATCAGCTCACCCATTGAATTGGCATGTACGATCCTTTCAGGGTGCAACAATACTCCCCCTAAGGATTATACAGCCTATGTTCTTCAATGTTTGGGTGGTGATTGATGTTGTGAGGATTCTGCTAGGTCTTGTGGAGGCATTAAAAATGTTGCTTTAGTTGGATCCAGAATGGCTTTGATCATGTTGACAAAATTTGTTGCTTCTGCATTTTTTCCCTGCTTAGCACATGTATCTTCATTTTGCTCATATTGGCATCTAGCGGTAACATGTTTAGAGGAATAAGTTCCCAAAGAGATACAGTAAAAAGACCATCTCTGTGAATTAATAAGCTCCCATCCATATCTACCTCCAGTTTAACAATATTCCCAAGCTGCAAAGGAGTCTTCTTCTTCTTTCGTTTGTCTCTCTTAGCAATGATACGATCATATGCCATTTTCAGCAAATTGATGCACTTTAGGAATAAGTGCATACCTTGTTCTCCCAATTTGTTGCTGATTTCCCTGAAGTGTCTGGTATATATGTAGTGGATGCAGGATTCATCAAGCAATCTTGCCTCATATCCACTATATAGTCTTATTTCAGAACCTTCCATTCCTCCCCACTTTCTTTCAATGACCATCTCATATGTTTTCTCATCATAATACACATTTGAGATGGGTGTAGAGGAATGAGTTCGAGAAATCATTTTTCTCTTCAAAGATTCTCTTGGTTTCACTTTTAATTCTGGAAATACAACTTCTTCAGCTTGTTTTCTCTACTTCTTCTCAAGGGGATTGATAAATGACTTATCTTTCCTCATGCATATGGCCTTTAATGATTTGATCCTATTAGTTCTTTTGAACATTTTCAGTATGTTTTAAAATTCACATCCCCTGAACATAGCTGAGTGATTGATCAGTTCCAGTTAAGCTAGTTCTTTTAAGTCATCGATCTCGAGGGCATTCACTAGAGCAGAGTACTCTGTAATGAATTGGACCAGCCCGGAGATCCTTTTAGCCATAAACATGTCCAAGTGTTGTCATACTTCCATGCAATTATTTTCTAGTCAACTTTGCCTTTGGGAGTAGATACACCTGTAATCAACTCTGTAGTGGGTAACCCTTCTTGAAGTTTAGTTGAGAGGGTTCAACAAACCATTTTGGGTATTTATGAAGCACATGAGCCAATAATTCTTGATCTTTTGGTTGAGTTGCATGTCTTGAGCTGTCACTCTAGATCTTGGTTTTTTTAATGATTTGTTCTTCTATCTGCTTGAGCCTATCTTTCTTTTCATTACTCATCTGGAGAGTTGTAGCCCTTAATGAGTTTGTTTTCATATTCCCAAGCTTCCTTCTTATGAAGACATGGATTGAAAGATAAACTTCATTTCCTTATCAGACATGCTATAAGGATCAGGAAGTAGGGGTTCAGGAGTTGAGGTTGAATACTTCATGGCTGACAGTTTGGGCACAGGGACCTTTATAGAAAATGTCCTTTCATACTCAGTTTCAAAGGTTGGATCCAGCAGTTTATTAACCTTTTCTTCTTCTGCTTTCATGCCTCCATATGTCATACTGAAGACTTCATTTGCATCATACCCGTGATTGATCAAAATCATTGCTTTTATCATCACGTCATCAGTTTGAGCCTTTAACACCATTTCATCCACTGTAACGCCCCAAATAATGTCTAAGCGAGCCAAATAATAATAATGGGCTTAGACGAGATCATTTAATGAAAATAAGATGGATATGGGTTTTAGACCGAGTAGACTTTGCGGGTTATGTTTTTGGCGACTTTAAGGTCCCGCAAACACCCGGTATATATAAACGGATCAGCTTGAGTAGCTCTCATTTGCAAGTCAACACTCTAGTTCTAGAGACAGAGAGAGTAGAGAGAGAAACTAGAGAGATTTGAAGATTCAAGGCCCGGTTGATCTCGGGATTCAAGATCGGTGTTCGTGGGCATCCAAACAACAAGAAAACACCAAGAATCCAAGCTGTTTAGTGCAACCCTTGCTTTTTAAGCTTCATTGGGAAGCTACACATGGAGTACAGGTGAGTTCTAGATCACCTATTTTAAAGGTTTTAAACTGGTTTGGTGGTCTATTTAGATGCTTCCTACTCAGGGTTGGGATGTGTATTGATGCAAAAAGGGAAGGTTATAGGCTATGCATCCTGAAAGTTGAAGGTTCATGAGGTTAGTTATCGTACTCATGACTTGGAGCTAGCAGCCGTGGTCTTTGCGTTAAAGATTTGGAGGCAGTACCTATACCGGACGAAGTGCACCATATTCACTGAACACAAGAGCTTGAAGTACTTCTTCGAGCAGAATGATTTGAACATGAGGCAGAGGAGATGGTTAGAGCTCATAAAGGATTATGATTGTGAGATCCATTACCATCCGGTCAAAGCCAATCTGGTGGCGGATGCCCTTAGCTGAAAGGAGAGACTCGAGCCGATTCGGGTGAAGGCTTACCGGTTGGTCATGACCCCTGATGTGATAAAGCAGGTCAAAGAGTTTCAAAATAAGGCACTAAAGGAAGATCATCTTAACTCTGAAAGAATGAGAGGTCTGGTCACGGAGTTGGGTGAAAACACACTTGGTGTTAGGACCCAATCTTGACGGATGTGGACTCCACATTTTGGGGATCTACGTGGGAAGATTATGGATGAAGCTCATAAGACTCGATACTGCATTCATCCTAGTGCTACAAAGATGTATCAAGATATGAAGAAAGATTATTGGTGGCCGGGAATGAAGCAAGGCGTAGTGGAGTACGTGAGTAAGTGCCTTACTTTCTTGCAGGTGAAGGCAGAGCATCAGAAGCCATACGGGAAGATCCAACCTTTGGATATACCCGAGTGGAAGTGGGAGCATATCACCATGGACTTTATCATGAAGTTACCATGTACCTTGAAAGGGTATGATGCCATATGGGTGATAGTTGATCGTTTGACGAAGAGTGCTCACTTCCTACCGATCCGTGAGACGTAAGATTAGCGGATCTATTCATCAAGGAGATTGTATGTCGCCATGGTGTACCGGTGTCTATCGTGTCGGATCGTGACACCCGGTTTGCATCCAAGTTTTGGAAGAGACTTCACGATGCTATGGGGACGAGGTTACATATCAGCACAGCTTATCACCCCCAGACAGATGGTCAGTCAGAAAGGACCATTCAAATGCTAGAAGATATGCTTCGGGCATGCCTCATCGACTTTGGAGGAAGTTAGGATGACCACTTACCGTTAGCCAAGTTCTCATATAACAATAGCTACCATGCCAGTATTGGCATGCCTCCTTATGAGATGCTATACGGTAGGATATGTTGAACACCCGCTTGTTGGGGTTACATTAGTCATAAAGAGTTAGGGAGCGTTAAGGTGGTCGAGGCTATGACTGGGAAGCTGGGAAGGATCAAAGCCTTTATGAAGGCAGCTAAAGATAGGCAAAAGTCATACGCCGATAAACGAAGAAGACCGATTGAGTTCCAGGTGGGTGACAGAGTTATGTTGAAAGTCTCACCTTGCAACGGAATTATTCGGTTTAGGAAGCGAAGCAAGTTGAGCCCAAGATACATAGGGCCTTTCCGAATTATTGCTGGAGTAGGAGAGGTGGCCTATAGTTGGAGTTACCCAGTGAGTTAAGTGGAATTCATCCGACATTCCATGTATCACACTTAAGAAAGTGCTAAGTCGAGGAGGATATGGTGGTGCCACTAGAAGACATTAAAGTGTATGAAAGGCTCAATTATGTGGAGCAACCAGTGGCGATCATCGATCGTAAAGAGAAGAGGCTTAGGAATAAGGTGGTTCCCTTGGTGCATCTCCAGTGGAAGCACATGAATGGATCAAAACCCACTTGGGAAGTTGAGGAGGAGATGAGGAAACATTATCCTCAATTATTCAACTAGTAGCAGGTTTCAAGGACAAAATTTAAATAACGGGGTGGACTTGTAACACCCCGAATAATGTCAAAGCGAGCCAAATAATTAAAATGGGCTTAGACGAGGTCATTTAATGAAAATAAGATGGATTTGTGTTTTAGACTGAGTAGACTTTGCGAGTTATGTGTTTGGCAAGTTTAAGGTCCCGGGAAGGCCCGGTATATATAAACGGATCAGCTTGTGCAGCTCTTAATTGCAAGTCAACACTCTAGTTCTAGAGAGAGAGTAGAGAGAGAAAGTAAGGAGAATTGAAGGTTCAAGGCTCGATTGATCTCGGGATTGAACATCGATGTTCGTGGGCATCCAAACAACAAGAAAACACTAAGAATCCTGGTTGTGCAGTGCAACCCTTGCTTGTAAGCTTGATTGAGAAGCTACTCATCGAGTACAGGTGAGTTCTAGATCCCCTATTTTAAAGGTTTTAAACTAGTTTAGGGCTGGAAATGCATACTAAATATATGATTTAAATGACCAAGATTTTAAGAGGTTTTAAGAGAAAGATTTTAAGGTTGTGCAGCATGCCCCCAGCCAGGGGTGTTGCCCCTTAGACCCCACAAGGGGCTGCTGCCCCTAGAACCCCGATGTTAGGGGCTGCCGCCCCAAAACCCCCGTTGTCCCGCGGTGGTTCAGTTATGTCTTAAGATGTTTTATGCTGGATATGCATATGTTTATGTATGTGAATATGTGATGCATGATGTTAAGATGATGTATGATTGATGCTATTGTTGGACCAAAAGAACCAATGAGCCAAGATCAGAAAACATCTAAGTCCCACATGATATCATAACAACTGCTGAAGGCTTCATCAGCAGTTCGAAAAGTGCTGAAGACTTCAACAGCTGAAGAACACAAGTGCTGAAGCTGAACAGCTAAAGAACACAAGTGCTGAAGCTGAACAGCTGAAGAACACAAGTGCTGAAGCTGAAGACCAAAGTACAACAGCTGAAGAGTCTACAAGTGCTGAAGATCAACAACTGGTGTACAAAGTCTGAAGACAAAGACTGAAGACTTCAGCTGATGATATCTACTGAAGTCATCAGCTGATGAAACGTCTGAAGTTCAAGTCTGAAGACCAAGTACTGAAGTTTCAGTAGTTTGTCACAACAGCTGAAGAGTACTTCTTTAGTAGTTGTGATATCAGTAGTTTTATGTTTTTACTTTCAGTAGTTTTGTAAAACGACTGAAGTGCCTGTTCTTCAGTCGTTGTAGTGTGAGTAGTTTTATGTTTTTCAGTAGTTGTAGTAACTGATAACACTTGGTATTTTTGTAAGAAGATGTCAGTTGTTTTGACATCTTCAGTAGTTGTGTTTCAGTTGGAATAATTCTGTTAGATGTCACTATCAAGTGACATCAGCAGACGTCACATCTCTTATATAAGAGGTGTTGACCTAATTGTAAGGATGACATTCCGTTACCACGAAAGCGAATATTGAATGAAATATATCTGCAGAATTCTCTCTATCTATAACCATTTTTGTTCTTCTTTGAATATCTTTTCGTTCTTGTGAATTGGCTAATTCATTGTTAGAATTCCGCTGCTATACTCTCTAATCAATCAAACGTAGATCACTGATCCTAACAAGTGGTATCAGAGCAGGTTAATCATTGATCGATCTAACAATTGATCATTGAAACTGCTAATTGATATCTATGTTTGATTGAATTAGCATATTCGCAAGAACTGGTTATAGATTATTGAATTTCTGACGCTTTGGTTCATTTATTCAGAGATCTCTCCTGGTTCAATTGGTTGTTGTGTTTTGTTCTAAATCTGTTATAGCTTAATTGAATTTGATTGAATCTGAGATGACTACTCCTTCTAATGATCCTCACAATACTGGTTCCTCAACCAAGCCCCCGATGCTGGTTAGGACCGAGTATAACATATGGCAGCGAAGAATGCTTCATCACCTGTCTGTTAATAGTTCAGGTTGTTGGACATCTGTGGTACATGGACCACATAAGCCTATGGTGAACAATCCGGAAATCAATCAAATGGTTCCGAAGAAGAAGGAACAATACTCTGATGAAGATCGGAAACTGTTTGAGATTGATGCTAAAGCCCATGGAATTCTGGCCATGGCACTGCCTAATGAAATCTATTCAGGGCTTATGCATCATGAAACTGCTCATGATCTCTGGAATGCCTGAAGGAACAATTCGGTGGCACAGATGAGGTCTTAGCAAACAACAGAGAAATCCTTGCCCAACAATATGAGACATTCTCTCATAGAAAGGGTAAGACACTGACTCAACAGTTTGAGCGTTTTTCCTGCTTGATCTCTGAGCTGAAAATGGTGAAACAGGAATACACAATAGCCAGATGAACAACAGGTTCCTCAGATCACTGCCTGAGAGATGGGACACATACACTATTGTCCTACGCTCCAGTGCAAATCTGGATAGCCTATCTCTCACCCAACTTCATGGGAAACTGCTTACATTCGAAAGGGAGATAGAGCAGAAGAGGACACTGTCCTCATCAGGAAAGCTCACTGATGACTTTGTACCAGGGAATACTGCCTTGGTTGGTCATGAGTCAGAATATGCTGCATCTGAATGCAATTACGATGAGCATATTGATTTCTCTTCAAATAGTTCTGATCATGCATTTGTTGGTATTGAGAGTCATTCTGGCAGTAATAGTGACAATCTATGCTTCATCATGGATGAATTGAAAGGAATAGCTGATGATGATCTAGAAGAGATGGATATTCTGAGCCAAATGGCATTGATTAATATAAGATCTCAGAAGTTCTTAAGAGAACTGGCAAGAATTTCCTGGACTCTCTGGCAAAACCAAAGTGGTTTTGACAAGAGTAAGTTGAGGTGTCACAAATGCCAAAGGCTGGGACACTTTGCAAGAGAGTGTAGATCAACTGGATCTAACTCTTCTGCACCCTTTGTGACTTTTCCTAGTACTAGTCCACAAAACAGAGGGCAACATACTGCTGGTTTTGGTCATCATTCACATCCTAGATCTCCTGCATACTTTGTTCCACAGGGTCAAAGTCATATCCTTATCCCTGCTATTATATGCCTCAACCAAATCTGTTCATGCTCCAATTGCACAACAACCACAAGCATTGCCTAACCACAACCTTCCCAATCTGATCAACAAACTCAACCACAACAACACAGCTTCTTCACCCCAGGAGTTGTTGACTGGAGCAGTTTACCAGATGACTTGTCTGGTCATGAACAACTGTTCTCAGGTGCTGGTCAACATGGTGGTGAAAGTCCCTTTGGAAATCTAGCTCTTATGGCTTTGGATTCTGCTGATACTTCATCCACTAATGCCTCTACACCAAAGGTATCACAGGTATCCTCTGAGGCAAAAGCCAAATGTGTTCTGAAACATGTATAGCAGCATTTGCATCTATTAGAGAAGCAAATGTAGCTTTAATCAACAAGAACATGAGCTAGAACAACTAATTCCAAAAGCAAAGCTGAATTTGAGTCTGTGCTTAATGATAAGAATGATGAGATTTACAAACTTAAATGCCAAATAACTGATGATAAGGCTAGGGAAGAGATACTTCTAGAGAAGTATAAAGGTCTCAAGGAAACCCTTGCAATCACCCAGGTAGAGTGTGAATGATGGGTACAATCATGCAAAGGTTTTGAAATGCTTCTTAGTAAGCAATCTGCTTCCAATGTGAAGTTTGGCATTGGTTACAATCACACTGCTCCACCTACAGATTTTACTCCCAGAGCAGAGGTAGAATCTGATCGTGAGAGTAATAACCAATCCATTTGCTCATGTGATCTACTTTCTGATTCAGCACTATCAGAAGTAGAAGTCAACATTAAGCCCTCTCAGAACCTATCAGCTGATGTTGATGGTTCCACTGCTGACACTCACATGATCAATGAGTTGATCAACTCAGGAGTTAATTCTAAAAGTCCTGAAAGGACTAGAGAGCAAGATTTACACCTGAAGTTCAAACTCCAACTCCTGCCAGTACTGAAAAGAAGAAAACTGTCAGTAGAAAGAGTTTGAAGACTACTAAAGAGGATGTCAAGAAAGCAAACAATGCTTCCAAAGCACTGAGGAGCAAGTCTTCAGTTGCTTCATCCACTTTAGTTGATGATCAACCTAAGATGAAGAAGAAACCATGTGAAGTATGTGGTTTGTTCAATCATCTTACAGATGATTGCTCGTACAAAAGAGGATCCAAACTCAAACATAAAGAGGAAATTAAAGAGAAAATGGTTAAAATGAAAACTGAGTTTGAGACCACATTTGTATCAGTAACATCAAATCCTGTAACCCTTAAGTCCACAATGAAATCCAAAAAGGAAGGGGTTAAACAGGTAACAGTTGAGATTGCTCAGAAGAAGAAGGTGCAACATAGGAACTTATCAAACTCCACTGGCAATGTGTCTGATGAGCTGAAAGCTTTATCACAAAATCAGACATAGCTGGTTATGATGGTTCAACATCTATTGGGAAGAGTTAACCAATTAGATGCTCCTATGTTGAAACCACAGAAAAGGAGGTCCAAGCCAAAGGATTCCTCTTCTTCACCATCTTCTTCCTCTCAGGCTGTTTTTTCCAACAAATCTGTTAGTTTGCCATCTGTTGATGAGACCAGGCCCAAAACAAAAAAGGTTTGGGTCTCCAAAACTAACTGATTGTTTATTATTGCAGGGTTCTTCAACATGCCAAAGTAGCATCTGGTATGTAGACAGTAGGGGATCTATGCACATGACTGGGAACAACTCCCTTCTTCATGAGTACTCTCAACGAAAGAAGGGGTTTGTTTATTTTGGCAATGATGCTAGGGGTTACATCATTGGCAACGGCTTTGTCTCTAATGGAGAAATAAAGTTTGATGATGTTAATCATGTGGAAAATCTCAAGTACAATCTCTTGAGTGTCAGTCAAATGTGTGATAAAGGCCATGTTGCTCTTTTCACTAGTCAGAACTGTAGGATTCTGTCATCCAAAGTTCTGCATTTGATTGATAAGGTGTTGGATGATCACACAATGAGAACCTTAAAAAGAAAATAGATAAAATGAAAACTGATTTTGAAACCAAGTTGTACCAGCAACATCAAAACTGTAACCCCAAAATCCAAAAAGAAAACCAAAAAGGAAGGGGTTAACCAGGCAACAGCTAAGGTTGCTCAAAGGGAGATGGTACAACACAGGAATCCATCAATCTCACGCACTAATGTGTCTGATGAGCTGAAGGCCTTATCATAGATCAGACACAAGTTGTTATGATGTTTCAACATCTATTGGGGAGAGTCAACTAATTAGATGCTCCTGTGTTGAAACCACAGAGAAGAAAATCCATGCCAAAGGATTCTCTTCTTCACCATCTCCATCCCCTCAGGCTGTTCTTCATAGCAAATCTGTTAGTTTACCATCTGTGATGTGAACAGACTTAACCAAAAAGGTTTGGGTCTCAAAAACTAACTAATTTTATTTACTGCAGGGTTCTTCAGCATGCCACAGTAGCATCTGGTATGTAGACAGTGGAGGATCTATGCATATGATAGGAACAACTCTCTTCTTCATGATTACTCTCAAAGAAAGAAGGGGTTTGTTTCTTTTGGCAATGATGCTAAGGGTTACATCATTGGCAATAAAGGAGTTCCACTGTGATAAAACCTGCACTTTTGTTTAAAAGGAAAACAACACAAAGTCTCATTCCCTCCTATTGAAGAGCCTAAGTCCACTGCCTGCTTGCAATTACTGCATATGGATCTATGTGGTCCTGTGAGAGTGATAAGCATGGCAAGAAGAAATGTTGTCAGGTATTGTGGATGATTACTCCAGATTTGTATGGACTTTCTTTCTACATTCAAAGGATGAGGTTGCTCAGAAGATTATTCACTTTGTGTTGTATATTGAAAGCAGTATTCCCTTCCAGTCAAGTGTATTAGGAGTGACAATGGAACTGAATTCAGAAACCATACACTTGATGACTTCTATCTTTCAAAGGGAATCAAAAGGCAGTTTAGCATACCAGGACTCCAGAACAAAATGGAGTAGTGGAGAGAAAGAACAGGACCCTAATTGAAGCTGCAAGGTCCATGCTGGCTGACTCTGGTTTGCCACTGACCTTTTGGGCTGAAGCTGTTAACACAGCTTGCTATGTGCAGAATAGAGTCTTAGTAACTCAGAGGTTGATGAATACTCCATATGAAGTTCTCCATCACTTGGCTCCTCTAATTTCATTTTTCAAAGCATTTGGGTGTCCCTGTTTTATTCTCAACACAAAGGATCAACTCCAAAAATTTGATCCTAAGGTGGATGCAGGGTATTTTGTTGGTTATTCATCTACTTGCAAGGCATACAGAGTCTTCAACTGCAGAACAAGATAGTTGAAGAAACTTTGCATGTGAAGTTTAATGAATCTCCTATGGACAAGATTCCACAAAACCCTGTGGAGCTGTTTAATTTGGACATACTGCAATATGTTCCTTATCAACCTGCAGCTGTTGCAGATCATGTGGATAAATCATCTTCTGCAGCATGTCTTCCACCTGGTGGTATTGATGATGATGATGATAATATCAATACTCACCTATTCAAGTTTAGTGACCAACTGCCTGTGTCTGCTAATTTGATGTTCCTGTAGCTTCAGCAGTTCCACCCACAACAAATGCTGATGAGATCTCTGATTCCTCTACATCTTTTGAGTTACCATCTAATTCTTGGTTTGAAGAGTCTGCATCAACATCTCTGCTGCTGAAGAGGTCCTACAAACACTTGCACAGATCTCATTGTTTATCAAGAACTGAAGAATCACCCAATGTCTCAGATTATTGGTGATATCAATGCTGGTGTTTCAACAAGAAGTCAATGTCTAACTTCTGCTTCTATGCTCTCTTCATCAGTCAGCTAGAGCCAAAGAACTACCATGTTGCTTTGAGAGACAATGGATGGGTTGAAGCCATGCAGCTTGAGCTACTTCAGTTCAAGAAACAGCAAGTGTGGGAACTGGTTCCTCTTCCCTCGGTAAGTGTGCAATAGGCACTAAATGGGTGTTTAGGAATAAAACTTATAAAAATGGGCTTATTGTTAAGAACAAGGCTAGATTGGTTGTACAGGGTTTTCACAAGAAGAAGGTATCGACTATGATGAAACCTTTGCCCCTGTAGCCAGACTAGAGGCAATCAGATTGTTTTTAGCCTATGCTGCATTCCACAATCTTAAAGTTTTTCAAATGGATGTCAAAAGTGCATTTCTATATGGTAAAATAAAAGAAGAAGTTTATGTGTGTCAACCACCAGGTTTGAGGATAACAAACATCCTAAATGGGTGTATAAACTTGATAAGGCTCTTTATGGGTTGAAACACTCCTAGAGCCTGGTATGAGACACTTTCCACTTTTCTTCTTAAGAATAATTTCACTAGAGGCTCCATTGATAAAACTTTGTTTATTAAGAAGGTGGATCAGCATAAGCTACTTGTTCAGATTTATGTTGATGATATCATTTTTGCATCCTCTGATCCCCAGTTGTGTGATGATTTTACAACATTAATGAAAAAGAGGTTTGAAATGAGTGCAATGGGAGAATTACAGTTCTTTCTAGGCTTGCAAATTAAACAAAAGGCTGATGGAACCTTTATTCATCAGTCAAAATACAAATATCTTTTGAATAAATTTGATTTACAAAACTGTAAGCCCTGTTCTACTCCCATGTGCAACACCACACAACTGGATGCAGATCAGAAAGGTAAAGCTGTTGATGAAACACTTTACAGATGTATGATTGGGTCCTTGATGTATTTAACAGCTTCTAGACCAGATATTATGTTTGCTACATGTGTTTGTGCTAGATTTCAGGCTGCTCCTAAAGAGTCTCATTTGATTGCAGTCAAGAGAATCTTTAGATATTTGCAAGGTACACAATCTCTGGGTTTATGGTATTCCACTGGACACTCTTGCAAATTAGTTGCTTTTTCAGATAGTGACTATGCAGGGTGCAAGTTAACTCGAAAGTCAACTTCTGGTGGTTGTCAATTCCTAGGCAACTGTTTGATTTCTTGGCAGAGTAAGAAACAAACATCGTTGCTACATCAACTGCTGAAGCCGAGTACATTGCTGCTGCAAGTTGCACTTCTCAGGTACTCTGGCTTCATAACCAACTTCTGGATTATGGCATTACAGAGACTAAGACTCCATTATTAATGGATAGTGCTTCAGCTCTGTGTATTGTCAAAAATCCAGTCCAGCACTCTAGGACCAAACATATAGAGAGATCAGACATCACTTTATTCGGGATTGTTTTGAAAAAGGTCTGATTGATCCTAAGTTTGTGCCTAGTGCTGATGAGCTTGCAGATATTTTTACTAAGCCTTTGGATAGTTCTACTTTGCAAAACCTTGTGTTAAGGCTTGGTATGCTGCAGCTAAAATAAGTGACAACTACTGATGATTTCAGTAAAATTACTGGTGATCATTGGTAACCATGTCACATATAAGTACTGATGAGTTCTTTCACCTTCAGTAGTTTTTATAACTACTGACGGCTAAATGCCTCACAAGTACTGAACTACTTTATCTGTTCTAAACTACTGATGTAGTTACAACTACTGATGTAGTTACAACTACTGAAATCAGTACAAACAGATAAGTACTGACGTCCTATGAAACACCTGAAAAGCAGATGCAAAGTCTGATGAGTAAGTGTTGAGGACAGTATGAAACAGCTGAAAGGCTATGAATTGACGAAAACTACTGAAGAGAACTCTCTCTTCAATCGTTTCTACAACTGCTGTTTCATTCTAAACAACTGAAGCAAAACCATATCTTCAGTAGTTATAAAACTACTGATGACTAACACCACGTCTTTAGCTGTTTACAACAACTGATGACAAAACCACTGTCTTTAGTAGTTTCACAACTACTGATGACAAACACCAAGTTCTCAGTTGTTTCATCATCTGAACTCAAAACCATGGTCTTCAGTAGTTTTCTAACTGCTGATGCCTAAAACCACGACTTCAGCTGTTTCAACGTCTGAAAGGGTAATACCATGTCAACAGTCGGTTTAAAACTACTGATGACTAACACCAAACCTTCAGTCACTTTCTCACCCCTACCCTATAAATACCTGTCCTCTACTCTAATGTTTCATTAGCCGTATTTTCTGAACTTCTCTCTCTCAAACATGGCGACCATGAGTCTGAAACCACGACATAACTGCGTGCTTACCTTACCAGTCGGCTTTCTGGAACAAATATGATAATGCCATTGACTTAATGGTGGATTCCCCATATCGCACAGCCTTTCTCTTGAATCCGACCATCTACCCTGAATCCCTCAGTCAATTCTGGTCAAATGCTTTTGTTCATACTGATGTGTCTACCGGTCAGATCTCTGTTCGGTCCCTTATCAACCAGAAACCAGTGGTCGTTACAGCCGACATCATTCGTCAGGCATTACACTTACACGAATCCACCGCTGTGACTGAATACCCAAAGGGCATAACAGATATGTCATTTATCAATCATGGGTATGAAGGTGATCTTCGGGCTACAACCGTTCTAAAGAAACATTTCCATGACGCTGAGAAAGTTATTTTTCACATGGTAAATGTCTGCTTAGCCTCCAAGACATCTTCTTGGATCAAATGTCATCCCAATGGCAACAGGTATTGTATTCTATTCTAGAACACCAACGCTAAATTTTTCTGAAATCGTGTTTCTAGAAATAAAGAACTTGGCTCAGAAACCTGTGGCAAACGATGGCCATTATATCCCAGGTTCTGATGGCCATTATTTTAGATGAATAAAATCTGATGGCCTTGTTGGCCTTGGAGTCCCTGCACCAGCTGTTTTGGCTGAGGTATACTCCAGGCACAACTCAGACCTTACACTCAAAGAAGCTGCCCGAATGCTAAGCCCAAGCACAGGGAACCCACAACTTCCTCCACCAGAACCAAAGTCCCCACTAAACCAAAACCAAAACACCCCAAAATAGCTATTTCGGGAGATGACTCCCCTGAAGATGCTCATGTACCACCAACGCAGGATATACTTGCTGGCTTAAACCCCCCAGCAGTATGAGAGACTCTACCAGCCATAGCCGCTCAGGATTCCCTCAAAAGGAGCCTGCAACCACCACACAAGGGGTACCCACACATCTGGGATCTTCCTCACTTGAGGAGATTGCCATTGAAGAACACCATCCTCCCCAGGTGCACAGCTTCTACCCCATCTCCCCATGCAACCGCCCCCGAAAGTCCAACCATAATCATTGCAAACGTGCTGACTCAGTTGCATGCCTCTCCTCCTCCCCAACAACCACTAACAAAGGGGAGAACCACAGACATTGAGGAAGAGGATCACCATGTTTCTGACAACCCACAACATCGGGGTTTACAAATTCTATCTCCTAGTGTGGATAGAGAGATTAGAACATCTAGTGAGGCTGCCACCTCTTCTGCATCAGCACATGATCAGAATGAGGCTGGTAACATTGCTAAGACCTCACTAGAGGCAACAGCTGATGAAGGACATAGTCCTGAGGCTGGAAGTCCCCAGTTCCAAGAAAAAGGGGCACATGCTAAAACTGGTCTACACCCAGTGCATGTACATCCTGCTACAAGCAGGAGGTCAGGTGATTCAGCATCTGCTGATGATGACCTGGGCTTTTTCTATGACGTTTTAGCCCACAACACCATCCTGGAGACTGAGGTAAGCAGACTACAAGCACTGCTTGCCAAGAAGTCTTAGGACGTAAGTCCATCTGCCCCCACCAACCCATAGATGGCACCTTCATTTGAAGGTCCCCCAAACACTTTACCCTCTCACTCCACTGAGCCTCCAACCTCCAACAATCCCTACCTCTCATCACTCCCATCATCAATGACATTGTCTATAAAGCCATTGATGAGAGGATTCCTCAAGTCTACAACCACTCATTGATGATGCTGTGCAAAAGAAACTTTCTGCGGTACAAACCCCTGCCACCAATGCATCCAAAAAGGGGGAGAGTACTGCAGCGAAAGAAAAGAAAAGAAAAAGAACTGAGGATGAGAAGGCACAAGAGAAAACCGAGGAGTTAGAAAAGGAAAAGGAACAACAACTGATCACTTACAAAAGAAAGAAAAGTGCTAGTGATCAAACGAATGCTGAAGAAAAATCCTTGGAAGAGCTGGTAAAAGATGCAGATGAAACACACAGCCGTTCCATGGACAAAATCATTGAGCAACTCTTCAAGCAAGGCTTTAACACAGCCATACTAGACAGTGAGATTAGAAGGTTGGAAGTAGAGGAAATTCAAAACAGATGGGCTGGGTACGATGTGCTGGAGAAAGAGAGATTGGAGATCATGATTCGATTCATTGCGAAATACTTAGGAAGATCACTGATGGAGATTCGTTCATGGACCAGAGACAGCATTCTGGCTATAGCCACCAGAATCTGTTTGTCTGAGCAATTTCATAAGGGGATAATCATTGAAGCACTTGATGAGGCTGGGGCTGGAAAGAGGTTTGAAAGGGCAAGACTCACAAAAGCCAAACTCACAACCAAAATGCTTGAACAACCTTCCCAAACACCCACTCAAAAACAGTCTACCCCTCAAATCTCCAAACCAATCTCAAAACCCAAATCCAAACATCCTCAACCTTCAAAACCAATTCCTTTACCACAAAAACCAACCCAACCATCATCCAGTGATGCCCCTAGAAGGAGGAGAAGGGTGCTGAGGATAGAAGAAGATGAAGAAGAAGAGGATGAAGATGATAGTCTGCCACTCTCTGCTGTTCTAAGGCTACCAGAACCCAGGAGTCAACCATGATCACACCTGACTCTCAAAGGGAAACGGTTAGAGTCAAAATAGAAGATGAAGAACAACAGAAGCAGCACGATGAGCAACTACTGAAGATGGTTGACAAGGAATTTCCTCAGTCATCATCTATACAAGCCATGAAGGGCATGCTCAGAGGCTGTACACTCTTAGACACACATTTCAGTATCAGAAGGAGAGAGTGAGAGTATGGCCAGACCCCAAGGTGAGTTCTAGAATCCACAAAAGATCCATTCCTCATAGATACAATGGCCAGGTTAGAAAAACAATAGACTCTACAATCATGTTGCCCATTGTAGTCTCACCATGGGAAATAATCGATGAATTCAAGAAGGCTCATCAATCAAAAATGACCCCTCAAGCCTTACTGGAAAACAAGATGATCAAAAAGGGGTTATTATATAAGAAGCTTGAAGACATTAAGAAGAATGGGCTCCAGTTACTCCATGAGGGCACTCATCCTGATGAATTTGTCTATAGGGAGGTAACTACTGTGGAGTTGCAGAATGGCAGGACTGTAAAGTACTTATCGGAGTACTATGGTCCAGAGTTCTTCTTTGAAGGAGGAGTAGAAGAACTCTCCAAGGAGGAACAGGTTGTTCTCCTTGAGGCCTATGTTCGAGAGTCGTACAGACTCATAATGGGGAAGTAAATCTCATGAATGGGATAACAACTCTATGTCCAGTTCCCCAAAACAGAGTTCCCATTCATACCTTGCCAAACAAATCTCTGAGATTTCTTCCTAGGCCAGTGCTTATATGGGTCATCTTCTCAACTGATCAAGAAGGAAAAAGACCAATCATTCTGCCAACAATAAGTGGGAAAATAAATCAATTAGAGGTTTTGGATGCATTGGTTCAGGGGGAGTTTGTTAGACCAAAAGAACCAATGAGCCAAGATCAGAAAACCTCTAAGTCCCACATGATATCATAACAACTGCTGAAGGCTTCATCAGCAGTTCGACAAGTGCTGAAGACTTCAACAGCTGAAGAACACAAGTGCTGAAGCTGATCAGCTGAAGAACACAAGTGCTCAAGCTGAACAGCTGAAGAACACAAGTGCTGAAGCTGAAGACCAAAGTACAACAGCTGAAGAGTCTACAAGTGCTGAAGATCAACAACTGGTGTACAAAGTCTGAAGACAAAGACTCAAGACATCAGCTGATGATATCTACTGAAGTCATCAGCTGATGAAACGTCTGAAGTTCAAGTCTGAAGACCAAGTACTGAAGTTTCAGTAGTTTGTCACAACAGCTGAAGAGTACTTCTTCAGTAGTTGTGATATCAGTAGTTTTATGTTTTTACTTTCAGTAGTTTTGTAAAACGACTGAAGAGCTTGTTCTTCAGTCGTTGTAGTGTCAGTAGTTTTATGTTCTTCAGTAGTTGTAGTAACTGATAACACTTGGTATTTTTGTAAGAAGATGTCAGCTGTTTTGACATCTTCAGTAGTTGTGTTTCAGTTGGAATAATTCTGTTAGATGTCACTATCAAGTGACATCAGCAGACGTCACATCTCTTATATAAGAGGTGTCGACCTAATTGTAAGGGTGACATTCCGTTACCACGAAAGCGAATATTGAATGAAATATATCTGCAGAATTCTCTCTATCTATAACCGTTTTTGTTCTTCATTGAATATCTTTTCGTTCTTGTGAATTGGCTAATTCATTGTTAGAATTCCGCTGCTATACTCTCTAATCAATCAAACGTAGATCACTAATCCTAACAACTATGTATGATGATGTTGATGTATGTTGATTATGTATGCTATCTATGTTATGTATGATATGTTTTCATATGTTCCTTATTACGTATGATGACGTGACTTTACCTGGTGTGATATTGATAATGAACGTAAAGTATTATCTTAATGAAGTGAAAGATTGAAGATAATCAAAGTGGAACATAATGAAGTAACGAATGAAAAGCCTTGCAAGCAAATGAAAGGTGGTTCACAACTCATTAAGAGTTGTTAGCTTAACTATGTGTGTCTACAGCGTGCGATAAAGGTTTCTTACACCAGTAAGGGTTCAGTCTTGGTGACTGCTCCAATATATGCGATTTCCTAATTACTATTTGTTATATAACATGCGATCTTGGCGAACCCATAAGAGTTCAGACACACAAGGGGAGTCCGTCCTAGTGACCACTCCGTACGTGCGATATGGGGTCCTTTTCGCTTAACCCTAGATGAATATCTTGGTGCTTTAGAAGAGGTTAAGCACATGACAGGACCTAGATAAAAGTGAAAGATAATAGTGTACTAAAAGCACGATAAGTACGAAATGTGGGAAATGTGTGAAATGTACGAAACGAATAATGTTGTAGATAATAACAATTACGTTGATGTAACTACATTGTGTGATCATGTGCGATAGTAATGAAAATGTTTTATCGAATCGAAGGTAATGCAATGTATTTATAAAACTAGAACTAACTCAGCAACACTGAATTTTTATGCATTTTCCAGTTGGTAGGTGAGCATTGCTGAGGATGGCGCGGAGCAACTACTTGGCATTTTTGGATGGCATTCTTTCATAGGTCTATTTCCTTAGCTTTCTCGGATAAGTATTTCCTCTTCTAGTATAAGTTGGAAGTGGAGACTAGAAGAGCTTCAGCCTTTTCCATATCCTCAGGCAAATTTTCAGCCTCAGTTTGTACATTTCTTGATTATCAGCCTATTTTTCTTCCCTTTCTTTTCTTTTTCACAAAACTTTCTGATCATATCTTTTTGTTCTTGTCATAATGTCACACCCCGGGCCCAGGTAGGGTGGGACGTCACAGAACAACATATGGCAGCGGAAACAAACCATTACAAGAGCTCAAAGGAGAGAATATCACATGGGATAAAAAGTTTTCAAAAGATACCAGGGCAAGAAACAGATCCATCCCCCAAATGAGTTCTTCAACCAATGTAGAAACAAATTGTATTTGCTCAACAGAAATGTAAAATTGTTCAAATTGTTCATTAAGTAAAATAAGCCAATGTCATGGTCACGTGGATAAGTCTAGCTCTTCACAACAGCTAGGATCTCTTTATAAATTACCTGAAACATGCTCAAAAAGAAATTTGTGTCCACTAAAAAGTGGTGAACTCAAGTGCTTAAAGTTAAAAAACCAAAAGGACTTATCAAAATCCTCATTTGATAAAAAGAAATGAATCATTATGTCAACATCGTGGGAGAATCATAATCAACGCTCCACTCAGTCCCGTTGGAATCTTCTAAAAGTGTGTTTAACCGGTTATTCCCGAAGGAAGATCTGAGCCCCAAACCAGTGTACGATACCTGCCCGGACGTTCACCGTAGTTTCTTAACAAAACCTGTCACATGCCACAAACGACCCCTCAGGATCTCAGTGGGGTACCCTTCCTAGAACGGAAGCCTTGTGTGTGGGGGATTCCCCAATAGATCTGTACATATTAAACAAGCGGTTCATGAAATAATTAATGATCATGATATAAGTATCAGCACGTAACCATAAATCCCACATACAATCACCAAGTAAAGCACAAATATAGTTCATAAATAACAGAGCATGTTTCACCCCAAGCAGTAGTAAAAAGGGGATCACTAGAACTCACCTTAGGTGTTAAGCCAAAAATAATCGTTCGTGTGCTGGAATGTCTCAAGTCTAGCACCTTGACATGAATATATTAAGTAATAAGCTACTGCTCTAAACTTATTTAAGGTGCAACAAGTGTGTCAAAAAATTTAGTTATCGGATAAGGCTTTGATTCCATGAGGATTGTATAAATAGTTTCCTTTTATGGAAGTCATGGTTTCCCATATAATTTAGGATTTTACATCATTAAGTGAAGGATATAGGGTAGATATGTTGTTCATGTGATTATTAGTCTCATAAGAGTAGGTTATAAAGTTTGGTAAAATTTACAGTTTGGTCCCTCAAGTTTCAAAATTGTCAGTTTCTACCCTCAAGTTTGGTTTCTTACACTTTATGAATATTAAGGCAACAAATCACGTTCTTAGAGTAAAAATTGGCTTATTATTGAGTAAGTGTTCCAATTTTCAGAATATGGATCCGGTTTAAAACCTATGCGTTTATAAGTTTTAGTCTTGGACTATTAGGTATCATCATAAGGATAATTTTATAAGTTTCAAGTCCTTTAATGTGAAATTTTGCCTCTAATAGTTGAAAGCCTCGTTTTTACGTTTAACTCGTTAAAACACGTTTTTAACCCAATTTGACAATTTATAAGCTTATTTGACCAATATTTCAAATCCTTTAGGTCTTTTAACACTTAACTTATGAAATGACATGGTTTTTACAAATCTTAGCTTTAAACCCCTTTTTCTTAGATTTTTTTCAAAACGTCACCCGTTAATACCAGTTTCTAGATAAAACGCCATTTAATTTATCCTTTTCACCATTTAAATTACCCATTGACTGAAGAACACTTTATTAACCATTATTAAGCCTGGAATACTTTTTATGATGGTTAAAATCCATGTTTTATTATTTTTAATGTTGGTTTACCATGTTTCGGGTCCCAAAAATGACTAAAGGGGTCAAATCTTAACATGTCTATATTCATCAAAAATTTTTGAAATCATGTCCCAACTCATGGCTAGGTCACCCAATACAACAATGACCCATCAACTTAGTTATTTAGCCATAATCGAGTATAACACATGTGTAAATCCTTATAACATGTGTTTAAACATTACCAAAACTGCAAGAGCGTTGAAGGGTTAAGTTACACAACAACAACACAAAGAGGAGATTAACAAAACTTTGATCAAACAGTAAACTAGATTAACCAAGATAAGATACTTAAGAACACAAGTAATGCAAGAGACAGAACGCAAAGAACACAAGTATTTGGTTTACAAGAATGTAGTATATTGCCTTCTCTATGTTCTATTATAAGTGTTACAAAAGCATATATGAAAGATACAAGAACATGAGATACTTATACAACATCCTACAGCCGCCTATACTTTGAAAGTCAGCTGGATACAATTGACTAGACATAAACAAAATCAACTGTAGAGTCAAAAGGCAGATTGCCTTTTGACTTGTGACTATGACATGCCATAGCTCAAATCCTTATCTATTACAAAAAGGATAAAGTACATAAAGTAGAAAGTTACAGACTCAAGACCTCAATGTATAGTTACCAAAAGCATGGACCTTTTCACCAACTCATGTAAGTTGGTGACTTGCAGAGGTGCAGCGGAAAGGTGTCAAGCTTTATGGAATAGTACATCAAATAAAGCATGTTACTAAAAGTCTTCGAAAGAAATCTGTCTTCATGAGTTGAAGCTTCGGAAGACTTTGTATCTGAGGCTTCAGAAGACTTCATGTTTGGCTTCGGAAGATATTGGTCTTGGCTTCGGAAGATTTTACACTTAGAGTATTTTCTGTTTCATGTGTGAAACTTCCTAAGCTTCTTCTTTAATGCACTTGTGCAGCATGCAGGAAAGACTTAAGATGTTTAGGTTGCATCAGCCTCTTCATTAATATCTACAAACTCCCCCTAGGCTGATGCTACCAAAACACTTTGAAAACTTCAAATATTAACAGTCCTCATTAGGATGATCACCATTCCTTCTTCATAAGATGATGAGGATCCTTCAGGCTGTCAAACTGTCTTCCCATGTCAAAGAGGTCATGCAGAGACAACTGAAACATATCTTGCCATGTATAAATCTCTTCAATGCCTTGATCTCTAATAACATGCCATTTTTCGGGATTTGTGGTGTATTTCCAAGACAAGATGGGTCTTCCTATTTGTAGAGGAGCTATTTGAATTGGAGTTGGTGTAGCTTCATCTGGCTGCACATCCTCAGGCTATTCTGATTCATCTTGAGGTTTAGAAGGGGATGCAGGCTTCTTCTTCTTCTTAGGCTTTGGTCTAGAAGCCATCCTCTTCCTTCTCATTCCAAATTTTAAATGAGAAGACTGGCCTGCAGCACCAGATTGATCTTCATTGTCTTTCTCAGTTGGGACTTCCTCTCTCTCAGGTTCAGATGGAGAGGCAGGTTGACCCTGCTGTGGATCAGAAGATGAAGCTTGCTGAGCATTAGCAGGAGGTCCAGGTTGTGTTGTCTCTGGTTGTTCAACCTTAACCTCCACTTTAGGTGGAGCCTGACTTGGAGTGGAGTGTAAGTTAGCGAGCTCTCCACTCTTAATCTTCTGGGAGAGAGTGCAGGTGGTGGTATCCTGAGAAAGAGTTAAGGTCAAATTTGATTTTTTCCTTCTCTTCATTCTATCACAATGGTACTAACATGATGGCCGAGACTAGAGCTCTCAGAGATGGGTTCAAACTATGTTCTGATAAGGGCATCCAAGTGAATGACATCGAATCTTATTCCTTATGGTGGACTCCATCCTTGGTCTTATATCCACCCCTTGACATGTGCTTTACTTGATCAGAGAATGCATCGGCTTATTGTCTTCTGGCATGATGGTTTCTCACATCTATAGACAAGGCAACTCAATTGCAGACAGACTGCCTTCTCATGCTTACTCTCACAGGTCTGATTGCATCGTTGAAGCTGCTTCTTCTCTCTTGCAAACAAGCCTACTACAATGACAAGGAAGGCCTTTTTATTCCTGTTCCCGGAATGCTTTCTGTTAGGATCTCAGCATCTAGTTTGATCAATTAGGTTGGATTTGCAGCGGAATGAGCCCACGAATTAACAAATTTAAACAAGAACACACGAAATTTATCAATGAAACAGTGTTTGGTATAGAGAGAGAGAGAGTTTCTTCCCAAAGGAATATATTCATTCAATACATGCTTCGTCTGGCTTCCCGCACCGTTACAATTAGGTCATCTTTCCTTTTATAGGGAAGCTGACGTCAGTTGATGTCACTTGACAGTGACATCTAACTGTTATTTAACTACTAAAAGTTAACACAACTACTAAAGATGTCAAACAACTGACATCTTCTTACAAAAATACCAAGTGTTAACTATCACTACAACTACTGAAACAACAACGACTGAAGAACATGCTCTTCAGTCGTTTTACAAGTACTGAAACAGAAAAGAAAACAACTGAAAGGAAACCATCAAAACAACTGAAGAATGCTTCTTCAGCTGTTGTGACAAACTCTGAAGGCTTCATTACTTGGACTTTTGAACTTCAGTTGTTGTCATTAGCTGATGTCTTCAGCTGATGTCTTCAGTTTTTGTACTTCAGCTTTTGATCTTCACTACTTTAGTCTTCAGCTGTTGAAGTCTTCAGTACTTTAGTCTTCAACTGTTGATCTTCAGACTTTGGTCTTCAGCTGTTGAAATCTTCAGTACTTTAGTCTTCAGCTGTTGATCTTCAGACTTTGGTCTTCAGCTGTTGAGGTCTTCAGTACTTTAGTCTTCAGCTGTTCATCTTTAGACTTTGGTCTTCAGCTGTTGAAGTCTTCAGTACTTTAGTCTTCAGCTGTTGATCTTCAGACTTTGTCAAACAGCTGATCAAGTCTTGAGCAGTTGTTGTGATGTCTTGTGGGACTTAAAGGTTTTCTGATCTTGCTCATTAGTTCTTTTGGTCCAACAAACTCCCCCTGAACCAATGCAGCCAAAACCTTTAAGCTTATTGAAGATGTCCCACTTATTATGGCAGAAAGATTGGTCTTTTGTCTTCTAGATCAGCTCAGAAGTAACCCTTGTAAGCACAGGCCTGGGAAGAATTCTCAATGATCTGTTTGACAAAGGATGGATGGGAACTCTGTCTTGGGGAACTGGACATAGAGCTGTTACCCCATCCATGAGATATACTTCCCAACTATGAGTCTGTAGACTCCTTTGTATAGGCCTCAAGAAAGATTACTTGTTCCTCCATGGTAAGCTCTTCTGCTTCTCCTTCAAATAGTGACTCTGGCCCATAATACTCAGAGAGCTATTTGACCTGCTTCCCATTTTTTAGTTCCACAGTTCTTATGACTCTATATGCGCATTCATCTGGGTGAATACCCTCTAGCAACATCTGGAGCTCATTCTTTCTAACTTCCTCAAGCCTCCTATACACTAACCCCTTTTTCACCACTTATTCTCTAGCATCTTTTGTGGGGTCAGTTTAGCTTTATAGGCTTTCTTGAAGTCATCTAGGATCTCCCAAGGTGATAGTACAAAGGCTAGTGAGATCACTTCATCTACAATCTTCTTTACTTGGCCAATGTATCTCTGTGGAATATTTTTTTTTAATCCTATGAGACACCCTGGGATCAGGCCAAATCCTCACTCTCTCTTTTTGATATTGAAAGGTATGTCTGAGAGTGTATAATCTCTAAGCATGTTTCTTCATATTGATGATTGAAAATGTGGCGGCGTATGCTTTGTCGACTCTTCTCAACAATTCCTCATCATGTTGTTTGTGAATCTCTTCTTCTTCTAACTTCACTTTCACAATTTGCCTTGAGATTCAGGAGTAATTGTTGGAGGGTGACTTATGTCCTTAGGCAACTATATAACAACTGAGATTGGAAGCCTGTCTTTATCTTCATCATTATCTTCTTCTTGCTCTTCTAGCCTCAGTACCCTTCTCTTCCTCTTCTAGGGTACATCATCGGCTATTGGTTTTGTGGGTAAGCGAATTGGTTTAGTGGGTTGTGGTTATGGTGGTTTTGGTGTGGAAATTTTGACAGGCTGTTCTAGCATTTTGGATGTAAGTGAGGCTTTAGATTGTTTGACCAGTTCAGTCCTGCTCCCAGCACCAGCTTCATTCAAGGCTTCAATGACCAGCCCTTGGTATATACTTCAGACGAACAGATCTTGGTGGTTATTGCCAAGATGCTATCCCTGGACGATTACTTGATTTCAATCAATGATCTTCCAAGATACTTGCTATGAACCTCATCATGATTTCCAGCCTTTCCTTTTCCAACACACTGTAGCTTGCCCATCTTTCTTGGATTTCTCCAATCTCCAATCTTCTAATTTCTAAGTCAAGTTTTTTAGTGTCATGACCTTGCCTACACAACTGATCAATGATGTTATCCATTGATCGGCTGTGTTGGTCATCACCCTCCTTCACCATTTTCTCCAACTCCTTCTCCTTCTTTCCACTCTTCCTTTTCTTGTGTGTGACATGAAAGTCTTTAGTACTTTCGGTCACTTTCTTCATTTCAACTTCCTTCTCCTTCTCCTTCTCAGTCTCTACACCCAACTCCTTCTCATTTTCCACCTCTATCTCTTTTTCTTTCTCTTTCCATCTTCAATCCTCTTTCATTTTGCTTTCACTGACTGAATCTCCCCCTTATTGGTTGCATTGGTTGCAAGGGTTTAATTGTCAAAAAGCCTTTTGCTCACAACTTCCTCTATCAAGGGTTGGATAACCGAGGGAAGCCTCTCATCAAGGGTTTTAATCACTATATGAGTGATAATTGGTGTGATGAGAGGTAAGAAATTTTGAACGATAGTAGCTATTTGCTCAGGGGGTTCTGTCCTTGAGAGATAGTGCCAGAAGTAGAGGCAGGTGGCTGAGTGTTTTGGAGTGGCTCTGTGTATAAGAGACCTTCAGAGGAAGGTGCCATCTGTTTATTTATTGGCTCGTTGAGTCTGCTTACCTCATTCTCTAGGATGGTATTTTGGGCTAAAACATCATAGAAGAAGCCCAAGTCATCATCAGTGTTTGCTGAATCACCTGACCTCCTATAGAATCAGGATGTACATGCTCTAAGTGTAGATCAGTATGAGCATGTGCCCCTTGTTCTTGGTACTGGGGACTTCCTGCCTCAGGACTATGTCCTTCATTGGTAGTTTCCTCTGGTGAGGTCTTATGGATGTTACCAACTACATCCTGATCATATGCTGAAGTAGGAGAAGTGGCAGCCTCACCAGATGTTCTAATCTCCGTTTCTACACTTGGAGATGGAACAGTGTAACCCATGTGTTGTGGGTTATGAGAAGCATTTTGATCCTCGCCCTCAATGGTTGTGGTATTCCAAGTATTAATTGGTTTTTGGGGAGGGGGTGAGGAATGCAACTGACACAACACTTTTGCAACTATTATGGTAGGACTTTGGGGGGCGGTTGCAGTGGGAGATGGTGTAGAAGCAGTATGCACCCGGGGAGAGTGGTGCATTTTAATGGCAATCTCCTCAAATGAGGAAGGTTCCAGATGTATAGGTGCCCCAATGTGGTTGCTGCAGGCTCCTGTTGAGAGGAAGCCTGAGCAGTTGCGGTTGGGTGAGTACTTGTAGCTACTAGGGGATTATGACCAGTAGATATATCCTGCGTTTGTGTTGCAGGGACATCCTCAGGGGACTCATTTCCTTGAGTAACCGTTATGGGATTCTTGTGTTTGGGTTTGGTAGGGACTTTGGATTTGGAGGTGGTGGTTGTGGGTTCCAGCTGCGTGGGTTTTCGCAGCTTGGCAGCCTGTTTGAGTAGGCAATACAGCCATGGGAGGGACTCCAAGGCCAACAAGTCCATCAGCTTTTAGCTGGTTCTCTATAATGGCCATTATGAACCGTGGATATAATAACCATCGGTTAGTAATAGGGTTTGAGACCATATCCTTAAGTTCAAGAAATATTATTGCAGAAAAATTTAAGTTTTGTTGCTCAAGGATAGAGAAGAATACTTGCTGCCACCTGGTTGACATTTGATCCCAAGAAGAAGTTCACCATATGAAAAATAAGGCGTTCAGCGTCATGGAAATGCTTCTTGAGGATGGTAGAAGCGCTGAGGTTACCCTCGTATCCATGGTGGGCAAAGGATAGATCAGTGGTGCCCTTTGAATATCCAACGGGGAAGGTGGCATCATCGAGTTGTAGGGTTTGGTGAAGGATTGCCGGAGTGATGACCACCTTACGGTAGTTGACGAACGACTGGAGAGACTCGGTGTCATTCTCTCTAGTGGTAAGGGTGACATTCGTCCAGAACTGATTTAGGGATTCGGCATAAATGGTAGGATTGATAAGGAAGGCCGTTTTGTATGGAGAATGGACCATTAGATCAATGGCAGTATCAAACTTCGTCCAGAAGAGTGATTTGGTAAGGTAGGCAACACAGTTGTGTCTTGGTTTAAGCTGAATGGTCGCCATTAATGTGAGAGAAGGTTCGGAGTTTTTGAACGTTAGATTTGAGATAATGAAGCTCTGTAGGATTAGGTATTTAAAGGGTATGGTTATAAAACAACTGAAGGGTTTGGTTTTAATCATCAGTAGTTTTAAACGACTGATGACATGGTATTAACCTTCAGAGGTTGAAACAACTGAAGTCTTGGTTTTAGGCATCAGCAGTTATAAAACTACTAAAACCATGGTTTTGGCTTCAGGTGTTGGAAACAACTGAGGACTTGTGTTAGTCATCAGTAGTTATGAAACTACTGAAGACATGGTTTTGTCATCAGTTGTTGTAAAGGACTAAAGACTTGGTGTTAGTCATCAGTAGTTGTGAAACTACTCAAGACATTGGTTTTGTCATCAGTTGTTGTAAACAACTGAAGACTTGGTGTTAGTCATCAATAGTTGTGAAACTACTCAAGACATTGTTTTGCTTCAGTTGTTTAAGATGAAACAGCAGTTGTAAAACGACTGAAGAGAAAATTCCCATCAGTAGTTTTCGTCAATTCTTAGCTTTTCAGTTGTTTCATACTGTCCTCAACACTTACTCATCAGACTTTTTAGCTGTTTTCAGTATTTCATAGGACATCAGTACTTATCTGTTTTTACTAACATCAGTAGTTATAATTGCATCAGTTTCTTTTAACAGAATAAGTACATATTTGTGAGATGTTTTCTAATGATCATCAGTACCTATTTACTGAGATCATCAGTAGTTGTCACTTATTCTAGCTGCAGCATACCAAGCCTTAACAATAGGTTTTGGAAAGTTGAACTATCCAAAGGCATAGTAAAAATGTCTGCAAGCTCATCAGCACTAGGCACAAACTTTAGATCAATCAGACATTTTTCAAAACAGTCCCTAATAAAATAGTGTCTGATCTCTATATGTTTGGTCCTAGAATGCTGGACAGGATTCTTGACAATGCAAAGAGCTGAAGCACTATCCATTAATAATGGAGTCTTAGTCTCTGTAATGCCATAATCCAAAAGTTGGTTCTGAGGCCAGAGTACCTGAGATGTACAACTTGCAGCAGCAATGTACTCTGCATCAGCAGTGGATGTAGCAACAGATGTTTGTTTCTTACTCTGCAAAGAAATCAAACAGTTGCCTAGGAATTGACATCCACCAGAAGTTGACTTTCTGGTTAACTTACACCCTGCATAGTCACTATCAGAAAAAGCAACTAATTTGCAAGAGTGTCCAGTGGAATACCATAAACCTAGAGATTGTGTACCTTGCAGATATCTAAAGATCCTCTTGACTTCAATCAAATGAGACTCTTTAGGAGCAGCCTGAAATCTAGCACAAACACAAGTTGCAAACATGATATCTGGTCTAGAAGCTGTTAAGTACATCAAGGACCCGATCATACATCTATAAAGTGTTTCATCAATAGCTTTACCTTTCTGATCTGCATCCAGTTGAGTGGTGTGGCACATGGGAGTAGAACAGGGCTTATAGTTTTGTAAATCAAACTTATTCAAAAGATTTTTTGTATATTTAGACTGATGAATGAAAGTCCCATCAGCCTTTTGTTTGATTTGCAACACTAGAAAGAACTGTAATTCTCCCATTGCACTCATTTCAAACTTCTTTCGCATTAAATTCGTAAAATCATCACACAACTGGGGATCAGAGGATGCAAAAATAATATCATCAACATAAATTTGAATAAGTAGCTTATGCTGATCCACCTTCTTAATGAACAAAGTTTTATCTATGGAGCCTCTACTGAAATTATTTTGAAGAAGAACATTTGATAATGTCTCATACCAGGCTCTAGGAGCTTGTTTCAACCCATAAAGAGCCTTATCAAGCTTGTATACCCAATCTGGATGTTTATTATCCTCAAAACCTGGTGGTTGACACACATAAACCTCTTCTTTTATTTTACCATATAAAAATGCACTTTTAACATCCATTTGAAAAAACTTTAAGATTATGGAATACAACATAGGCTAAGAACAAAATAATTCCCTCCAATCTGGCTACAGAGCAAAGGTTTCATCATAATCAATACCTTCTTCCTCTGCAAACCCCTGAACAACCAGTCTGGCCTTGTTGTTAACAATAAGCCCATTTTCATCTGTTTTATTCCTAACACCCATTTAGTGCCTATTGCACACTTACCTGGGGGTAGAGGAACCAGTTCCCACACTTGCTACTTGTTGAACTGAAGTAGCTCAAGCTGCATGGCTTCAACCCATCCATGTCCCTTAAAGCAATGTGATAGTTCTTTGGCTCTTGCTGACTAATGAAGAGAGCATAGAAGCAGAAATTGGACAATTGACTTCTTGTTGAAACTCCAGCATTGATACCACCAATGATTTGAGACATTGGGTGATTCTTCAGCTCTTGATAAACAATGAGATCTGTGCAAATGTTTGTAGGACCTTCAGCAGCAGCAGATGGTGATGTAGACTCTTGAAACCAAGAATGAGATGGCAAATCAAATGATGTAGAGGAATCAGAGATCTCATCATCATTTGTTATGGATGGAACTGCTGAAGCTACAGGAACATCAAGTTTAGTGGACTCAGGCAGTTGATCACTAAACATGAATAGTGAGTATTGATATTATCATCATCATCAATACCACCAGGTAGAGAACTGTTGACAGGAGCAACAGCTGAATCCTGATAAGAACATATTGCAGTATGTCCAAATCAAATAACTCCACAGGGTTTTGTGGAATCTTGTCCTTTGGAGATTCGTTAAACTTCACATGCAGAGTCTCTTCAACTATCTTTGCTCTGTAGTTGAAGACTATATATGCCTTGCAAGTAGATGAATAACCAACAAAACACCCTGCATCCACCTTAGGATCAAATTTGTGGAGTTGATCCTTTGTGTTGAGAATGAAACAAGGACACCCAAAGGCTCTGAAAAAGGAAATTAGAGGAGCCAAATGATGTAGAACTTCATATGGAGTCTTCATCAACCTTTGATTTACTAAGGCTCTATTCTGCACATAGCAAGCTGTGTTAACAGCTACAGCCCAAAAGGTCAGTGGCAAACCAGAGTCAGCCAACATGGACCTTGCAACTTCAATTAGGGTCCTGTTCTTTCTCTTTACTACTCCATTTTGTTCTGCAGTCCTTGGGATGCTAAACTGCCTCTTGATTCCCTTTGAAAGATAAAAGTCATCAAGTGTATGGTTTCTGAATTCTATTCTATTATCACTTCTCATACACTTGACAGATAGGGAATACTGCTTCTCAACATACAACACAAAGTTTATAATCATCTGAGCAGCCTCATCCTTTGAATTGAAGAAGAAAGTCCATACAAATCTGGAGTAATCATCCATAATTACCAGACAGTATTTCTCTTTGCCATACTCATTACTCTCACAGGACCAAAGATATCCATATGTAGTAATTGCAAGCAGGCATTGGACTTAGGTTCTTCAATAGGAAGGAATGAGACTTTGTGTTGTTTTCCTTTCAAACAAGCAGTGCAGTTGTCTTCACATCTGAACTCCTTCATAGGCAATCCCCTTACTAAACCATGATGTATCAGCTGATTCAAGTTTTTAAGATTCACATGACCCAGCCTTCTGTGCCATAGAATAGATTCTTGAAGAGAAGCCTTGGAAAATAGGCAAGGATGGCCTTTGAGATCTATTTTCTTGAAAGATCTAAGGCATGAACTCTTCCTGTCCTCTTGGCCCTCAGGAGAGTGTGATCATCCAACACCTTATCAATCAAACTCAGAACTTTGAATGACAGAATCCTATAGTTCTGACTGGTGAAAAGAGCAACATGGCATTTATCACACATTTGACTGATAGTCAAAAGATTGTACTTGAGATTCTCCACATGGTTAACATCATCAAACCTTATTTCCCCATTGGAGACAAAGCCTTTTCCAATGATGTAACCCTTAGCATCATTGCCAAAAAAACAAACCCCTTCTTTCCTTGAGAGTAATCATGAAGAAGAGAGATGTTCCCTGTCATATACATAGATCCTCCACTGTCAACATACCACATGCTACTGTGGCATGCTGAAGAACCCTGCAATCATAGTAAATTACTTAGTCTTTCAGACCCAAACTGTTTGGTTTTGGGTCTGTTCACATCAACAGATGGTAAACTAACAGATTTGCTACGAAGAACAACATGAGGGGATGGAGATGGTGAAGAAGAAGAATCCTTTGGCATGGATTTTCTTCTCTGTGGTTTCAGCACAGGAGCATCTAATTAGTTGACACTCCCCAATAGATGTTGAACCATCATAACAAGTTGTGTCTATTCTGTGATAAAGCCTTCAGCTTATCAGACACATTAGTGCTTGAGATTGATGGATTCCTGTGTTGTACCATCTCCCTTTGAGTAACCTCAGCTGTTTGCTGATTAACCCCTTCCTTTTTGGATTTCTTTTTGGATTTTGGGGTTACAGGTTTTGATGTTGCTGGTACAAACTTGGTTTCAAACTCAATTTTCATTTTATTAATTTTCTTTTTAATCTTCTAATTGTGTTTGAGTTTGGAGCCCTTTTTATACCTGCAATCATCAGTAACATGATTGAATAAGCCACATATTTCACATGGCTTTTTCTTCATCTTAAGTTGAGCATCTGCTGAAGAAGATGAAACTACTGAAGACTTATTCTTCAGTAGTTTGCGACCAGTACTAGCAGTTTTCTTCCTTGTAGTACATGCTTTCTTGATATCTTCTTGAGTAGTTTTCCCACCGTTTCTACTGGCAGTTTTCTTTCCTTTAGTACATGCAGTAGTTTGGGTTTGTTCTCTAGGTGTTATGACTTGCTCTTTAGTACTTTGAGTACTTTATGAAATACCACCTGGAGTGATCAACCTTTTGATCATGTGAGTGTTAGCATTTGAACCATCAACATCAGCTGATAGGTTTTAGGAGGAATTAATGCTGACTCCAACCTCTGATGGTGTTGTATGAGATAGTAGATCACATGAAGAAAAGGATTGGTTATTGCTTTCTCCATTAGATTCTACCTCTGCTCTGGGAGTAAAATCTATAGGAGGAGCAGTGTGATTATAACCAATGCCAAACTTCATATTGGAAGCAGACTGCTTACTGAGAAGCATTTCAAAACCCTTGCAGGAATGTACCCATGGATCACACTCTACCTGGGTAGCTGCAAGTGTTTCTTTGAGGTCTCTATACTTCTCTAGAAGTACCTCTTCCCTAGCCTTATCATCAGTGATTTGGCATTTAAGTTTGCAAATCTCATCATTCTTATCATTAAGCACAGACTCAAATTCAGCTTTTCTTTTGGATATTATTTGTTGTAGCTCAATGTTCTTCTTCATTAAAGCTACATTTGCTTCTCTAATAGATGCAAATGCGGCTATGCATGTTTCAGAACATAGCTTGGCTTTGGCCTCAGAGGATACCTGTGATACCTGTGGTGTGGAGGCATTAGAGGATGAGGTATCAGCAGACTCTAGGGCCATAAGAGCAAGGTTTCCAAAAGGATTGTCACCACCATGTTGACCAGCACCAGAAAATAGTTGTTCATGACAAGACATGTCATCTGGTAAACTGCTCCACTCAACAACTCCTGGGGTGAAAAAGCTACGTTGTTGAGGTTGAGATTGTTGATGAGATTGGGAAGGTTGAGGCTCAGGAAGAGCAGGTGGTTGTTGAGCAATGGGTACTTGAACTTGACTGGTTTATGGCAGGTAATAGCAGGGATATGGATATGGCATTGAACCCTGAGGGACAAAATATGCAGGAGATAGAGGTTGTGATTGATGACTAGAACTAGCAGGATGTTGCCCTCTGTTTTGTTGAATATTACTTGGAAAACTCACAAAGGGTGCAGAGGAGTTAGATCTAGATGATCTACACTCTCTTGCAGAGTGCCCAAGCCTGTGGCATTTGTGACACCTCAACTTACTCTTGTCAAAACCAACTTTGGTTTTGCCAGAGAGTCCAGGGAATTCCTACCAGTTCTTTTGTAGAACTTTTGAGATTTGATATTAATCAAGGCCATTTGGCTCAGAATATCCATCTCTTCTAAGTCATCATCAGCTATACCTTTCAAATCATCCGTAATGAAGCACAAATTGTCACTATTACAGCCTGACTGACTATCAACACTCACAAATGCATGATCAGAACTGTTTGAAGAGAAATATATATGCACATCATAATTACTTTCTCATGCAGCATATTTTATCCTTATCCATGGATGGAGGGAGTGGATGGGGTCGTATCCGCGTATATGCCTACCAATATTCTTCAAAAGAATCAGACCATTGTAGTTAAGTTAAAAAGACGTTTTAAAAAGCAATCAAAGATAAGATCGAAGAGAATGAAACCCACGTAGTGGTCATTATAGCAGTTCCTTCTGATCCTAGAAAACGTCCGAAAAAACCTGCTACTGAAGGGTCAGCACGAACGAAGGTCTACCATAACGAATGTAGTAGATCACATCGGAAAGTTATGGAATGTGACAAATAAACAATAGCATAACAGCCGAAATCCATCAATATTCCATTTTCATTTACCCGTGTTATAGAAAGCCGTCCCGGGAACCTTGCTACTAAATGAATTGAGTCCTCTATTGACCAAGAACGTCTATTAGACTCTAAGGGACCATTCCCTGTAAGGAATATTCACCCAAAGGGCGAACAGCCAAAAGCATTATATCCTCACGTTCTACCGTTCATTCTTTTTATTTCTCTTGCCGGTGCGGCCCTAGGAACTAGAGCATTGATTGCACTGCATACACTAATTCACAAACCTCGTGTGGGGCTGATCGTTTTCATTTCCCATCTAAGATAACTCAGAAGAGAAAGAAAGGTTTGTGTAACATAACTAGGAGTTCTATTACTTAAGATGGTGTCCAACTCCAGACTATATTTAGTCAGTTGCTTTCGCATCCTTACTCGGTGTAATCAAGGCCTATTCGAAAGCTGCCTATGCAGTGGGTTTGAATCCCACAGGAATGAAATAGCTTGGTTTCTCACATAGACTTTAGTGAGTAGTGAGCTGCTTGAGATAGGGCGATGTCGTTCGCTTGCTAATGAGTTCAGTAGCAGCCTACTTTCTATAAGGAAATGAAAACAGGGTTGTGAAAGGAAGCCACTTACCTTCAAATTGAGATTTCTTCTCTATATAATAAAAACTAGTACATGAAAATTGATAGGGAAAGTACACGGGGCACTCACTTACTTATCTATTGCCCGGAATAAAGGAGAAAAGGAGGTGCATACGATCTCGTGCAATCATACGATCTTCCCTTTTTTGTAAGGTGCATACACTCTTGTTCAATGAGACGAGAATCCTATAAAGAAGCCAATTTGACGCATATTTCACTTGCTCTAATGAGCCAGCTAAAACTCTATTTCCGTTACAGGTTCTATTACTTTCTAACTCCTTGGTGTCTCATACCTTGACTTTCGCTACCTATACCTAGGCCTTTGTCTTTACGACCTTGGCTCTTTCCGTTTTCTGAGGTTCTTTCTATCTTGTAAGAGCTAAGGCTTTCCCGTCTTTACTCCCTGGGAAGCTAGACTTTCTTCTCTACTCATTTTGGAGAGCTAATCTGACTTCTATCTCTTCTCAATTCTCTAGGGAAGGTAGGGATTACTTGAGCTTACCCATCACTTCATCATTCTATTTCTAAGGGATTCCTAAAGAGTAGAAGGAGTGCTTACTGATAGGCTAACTTCACTCCTTTCACATTTAAAGTAGCTGCGGGCACCCGACTTTCTGCTTTCTCACAAGATCTAAGTCACTAGTAGTATAGCCGGTCCTCTAAGCAAAGGTTACCTAAATACCTTCTTCTAAGCACTCCCTAGTTCTCTTTCATCGATTGATTTGGGAATAACAAGCAACCCCTCCACTTCTATTATAGGGAATCAGACTCTATAGCGCCACTTCTTTTTCTTTTCACTTCTTTTCTATCACTTATGCCTTTTCTCAACTTTAGTGTGAAACCTGCCTAAGGAAAGAAACATGAGGTAAGAACATAGATAAGAAAAGGATGCGAAAGCTGCTGACTATAGAGAGTAAGGATGCTTTAGGTACTTCCTATATATAGGAAAGATGTGAAAGCTACTAACTTATATTAGAGTTTGCTTCCTTTAGCGGACTTATTAGAGATCGAGAGAATCACCATAAAGAGAAGACAGAAACCACGCAAAGGTGTACTAGTACCAAAAGTGAGTAAACAAGAAGGTTGTCATTGGGGGGACCCTGCTTTGAGAGTCTATTACCCATAAGATATCAATAAGACTTGATATGAGGAGGTTAATGGAAAAGTAAAGCATAGTCCTTAGGTACAGGATTAGAGGAGTCAAAGAGGAGACGCCCTACCGGGGAGGTGGCGGGCTATCATTAGAATATAGAAAGCAAGCAAATGGGGGAATTCTCCACCTTGGCTGGTACCAGACCTTCTCTTGCCACACCTTTGCCTCACAGGTCGATCTCCCATACGGTAGGCGTTGGCCCCTCTGGCACTTTCGACGAAAGAAGTTCTCCACCCCTTTTCTGGTGCTTCGTGCCTGCTATGATTGCTTGTCTCTTTGATTGCCGGACCTATCTCCGATCATGAATTAGATAGAGTTAGAACCACTGCTTAATAAAGATCTGCTTGATATCCCGCCATAACTTCTTAAGAAAATGATCGCCCATCTGGTATGATAGCCTCACTCCCCTCCCCTCGATCTATTTACCGACTGAAGGCAATGGCCCTTACCCTTACGTTAGGCGAATGGTTCTACAACTGCAAGCACATGAACTCGCTCTCATAGACAGACTACGGGCTAGAGGGACGAAGACTCCAAAGCACAGACCGAAGCAGACGTAAGATAAAAAGAAGTACTTGATGCGGGAGAGAAGGTAGAAAGACTAGAGGAAAGGGCAATGGCCCCTCCTCATACGATTCTAGGCTAATGTTGATAGACCCAGAAAGCATTCAATCGCTACAAAAGCATATCATCCTAGCTAATCTTAAGGAAAAAGCCTCGCGGATGGTTCTCCACAAGACCACGTCCTCGCCCCGATACCCGACGCTACGAGAATGATGCTAAACCCTATTACCGGACCACTGGACGGACATCTCAATCTCCAAAGTTTGAGAAAACCTTGTCTTTTTGGCATAACTCCCAATCCGCTTTTTCTCATCTTGAGCCTCCACTATAGGATAAGGAGAAATAAAGGCATCAGATTGCTTCTTCCTTCTTGAGGGGCAGTCTAATAGGGAAGCCCCGCTTTTAGGGAAATGCTCTTGGTCTGCTTTCGATGTGGTCAATTCCGTCCTAGCTGTCGGGTCTGCTTGTCTAAAAAGGATTCAATTCCTAAAAAGTGGTCCAATCGTGGAAGGTACTTCGAATCGAATAAAGGTGTGAGCGAGCGAGCTTATGTGCCGCCATTGACATATGGTCTGGCCATTTTCTTAACAGAATTTAAATTGTAGGTTCCCTCGTCTGGCTATCCCCTGTGTCAAAGTCGAGTATTCGATTCCCTCTAGGCTATTCCGTACGTTAAAAATTACCTCTCGTGGTCCGCCGGCTGTACATTTCATTCTGTTTTATCTTCGAGCGAGGGCCTCTGCTTTCATGGAGAATGCCCAACTGCTTTTCCGCATGCAGGCATTTATTTTATTTTATTTTTCCTTGAGGTAGTTAATGTGTATCCGGATGTTGAAACATTGGTGTATCGGCTAAGACCTCTTGCTTGTTGATTTGCCTTATCTTTTCAGTAAACCAGTAAGCAATCCTCAAGAAAGGAAGATCTAGACTTTCTACTAACTCTATGGCATAACTCCGGTCTAAGGTCTAAGACTTCACCCAAAGAGTGAAGCGAATCAACAGTCTCCTCTCGGCTTTCTTGCTAATGGAAGTACTGCTCTGAGTTAGGTCCCATGGCTTTCTATCTCCTTCATCTTGTTGGACTGATCCTCTTTACTATCTTTCTTGTCTGAGTGCTTTTCCAAGCCTTCTTTCTTTCAGAATCTCCTTCGCTCTTTTTTTTTATAAGGTAAATGGAGTCAGAGGAGAGGTAGGTTGTATGCATTTCCCCATTCTGCTAGGGTGGCTTTTCTTAACTGGGCTAGTGTCCCCTTCTGTTTAAGGTGCATTTTCTTTTTGACTGGTCCTATAAGTAGTTGTGTGAGGGGGTTCGCGCCTCTTTTTCTTCTTCCGGCTTGAGTTCTTAATGCCTGAAGGGAAAGACTCTTCGACCACATTAACGGCTTGAGCAAGAGCATTGGTGCTTACACGATGAAAGTAATTTGGCCAAGCTAGAGGATTTTTCATCGATTGTGACTCAAGAACGTAAGGAACTGAAATCGTTCAAAAAGATAAATCATTACTGGCACGAGGTACCACAGTCTCACAGACGTAATTTCTTCCTTTTCATACGGAAAAAACGTAATTTCCTCCTTTTCATACGGAAAAAACGAAATTTCCTCCTTTTCATACGGAAGAAACTATCAGACCTACTACATATACGGGCTAAGAAAGAGTTGGAATGCTTGAGATGAAACCCTTAGGACTCAGGAAAAGAGTTAGTCAAATTTGACCGAATGCTTGAGATGAAACCCTTAGGACTCATACGGAATGCTTAAGATAAATCGTTCTCTTGGATCTTATCTTTGATTGCTTTTTAAAACGTCTTTTTAACTGAACTACAATGGTCTGATTCTTTTGAAGAAGATATGTAGGCGTATACGCGGATGCGACCCCATCCACTCCCTCCATCCATGGATAAGGATAAAACAGCATCTTTCACTGTTTCGTTGGAAAAACGCAAATCTCATATTGACTTTCTTTCGGCCTACAGGGTACTTTAAAGATTTTGAGATCTTTTTTTAGATTATATAAAGGCCCCAGAACGCTAAAAGGTGAGGGAACCTGAGTTCTCTTTCTAAAAAATAAAAATAAATAAAATAAAATAAGTGACTATAAGGAACCAACGATTCTCGATTCTTAAACAACCTATCTTCTCCACACTGAATCAGCATTTGATAGATTATCCAACCCCGAGAAATCTTAGTTATTGGTAGGGGTTCGGTCCGTTAGCTGGTATTTGTTTAGTCATTCTGACTGGCGTTTTTTTAGCTATGCATTGCACAACTCATGTGGATCTAGCTTTCAACACCGTAGAACACATTATGAGAGATGTTGAAGGGGGCTGGTTGCTCCGTTATATGCATCCTAATGGGGCAAGTATGTTTCTCATTGTGATTTACCTTCATCTTTTTCGTGGTCTATATCATGCAAGTTATAGCAGTCCTAGGGAATTTGTTCGGTGTATCGGAGTTGTAATCTTACTATTAATGATTGTGACAGCTTTTATAGGATACGTACCACCTTGGGGTCAGATGAGCTTTTGGGGGCTATAGTAATTACAAGCTTAGCTAGCGCTATACCTGTAGTAGGACATACCATAGTGACTTGGCTTTGGGGTGGTTTCTCCGTGGACAATGCCATTTTAAATCATTTTTTAAGTCTTCACCATTTACTCCCCTTTCTTTTAGTAGGCGCGAGTCTTCTTCATCTGGCCGCATTGCATAAATATGGATCAAATAATCCATTGGGTGTACATTCAGAGATGGATAAAATTGCTTCTTACCCTTATTTTTATGTAAAGGATCTAGTAGGTTGGTAGCTTTTGCTATCTTTTCTTCCATTTTTTTTATGCTCCTAATGTTTTGGGGCATCCCGACAATTATATACCTGCTAATCCGATGTCCACCCCACCTCATCTTGTACCGGAATGGTATTTCCTACCGATCCATGCCATTCTTCGTAGTATACCTGACAAAGCGGGAGGTGTAGCCGCAATAGCACAAGTTTTTATATGTCTGTTGGCTTTACCTTTTTTTAAAAGTATGTATGTACGTAGTTCAAGTTTTCGCCCGATTCAACGAGGAATATTTTGGATGCTTTTGGCAGATCGCTTACTACTAGGTTGGATCGGATGTCAACCTGTGGAGGCACCATTTATGACTATTGGACAAATTTCTCCTTTTTCTTTCTTCTTATTCTTTGCCATAACACCCATTCTGGGACGAGTTGGAAGAGGAATTCCTAATTCTTCCACAGATGAGACTGCCTGAAAAGTGATCAATTCTGACACCCATCATTTCCGAGTGAGTATTACACCAAGAATTGACAAGCCTTTAGTTGTACGAGTTGTATGTTTTCTATTTCTTACGTGACTTTGATAAAAGAAAGCATTTCGGGAACAGGAATAAAAAGGCCTTCCTTGTCATTGTAGTTGGCTTGTTTGAAAGAGAGAACAAGCAGCTTCAACCATGCAATCAGACATGTGAGAGTAAGCATGAGAAGGCAGTCTGTTTGCAATTGAGTTGCCTTGTCTATAGATGTGAGAAACCATCATGCCAGAAGACAATAATCCGATGCATATGATCAAGTAAAGCACATGTCAAAGGGTGGATATAAGACCAAGGATGGAGTCCACCGTAAGGAATAAGATTCGATGTCATTCACTCGGATGCCCTTATCAGAACATAGTTTGAACCCATCTCTTAGAGCTCTAGTCTCGGCCATCATGTTAGTACCATTGTGATAGAATGAAGAGAAGGAAAAAATCAAATTTGACCTTAACTCTTTCTCAGGGATGTCTTGTTAATTGCTGCTCATCCATAGTGGATAGAGACTTGGGTCCAAGTCTCCTTTCGGAGAATCCATACAACTTCAAGAAGCTCATCATCCTCTGCCTATGAGCAGACTTGTTCATGCTCTTTTGCATGATGGGTCTTGATTTTGCAACTTCTTCCCTTAGCTTCTTCTTTGTTGTCTTTCTTTCCTTGACTAGCTCAAGCTCAAGTTGTTTTAAGTACTCAAACTTAATATAGTCAATAGGCAAGGGATGGAGTGCATCTGCCTGATAGAAGCCTGTGGCACTCACGTAGTTGATCATCTTGATTCTGTCTTCTTCTTTATCTACCTGAGGTTCTTGTTGAACCACATCCTCTTGTTCAGGACTTTCTTGAACTGGGGAGAGGATAGGCATACCCTTGTATAGTCTTTTTCTTTTTCCCTCTTCTCTAACTTGTACTAGGAGTTCTGCATCTTCTGCCTCCTTCTTCTCTCTTGACCTTTCCAAGTCAACCAGTTCATTCAACTCATCCAAAGGAAGAGAAATGACACTATCTATGTCATAGTTCCTAGTCCGTAGATAGTTAGTCCTCACTGCCCTTAACTCATCATTCTGAGTATCTGGTCTGGGGGCAGCCCTGATTGCAGACTCCATGAGTCTTGGAGACTCAACAGAGGAACTTTCTCCCCTTAGCCTCCTTTTCCTCTCTCTCTCATCCTCCTCAATCTCCTCAGATGTCATCTTTCTTTTCCCTTTGTCACTCACAGACCTTTGTGACTTAGGGTGGAGAAAGCTTTGGCCTTCATTGCTTGTTGCAGCATTTGAGCTTAGGCTAGAGAGAGGTTGAGAAGCACCTTCACCAACAGGTGTCTCACAAGGAATGTGGATCTCTGCAGCAGTTGGAGATGATGAGACAGGGCTCTCAGTTTTTGTCACTGGGCCTTCAGTCAAGGCCTCCCCTATGAAGCTAATCTTAGGGTTTGCCTCAACATCCAGTTGACCAATGACATTGCCTGATTGCCTAAGTCTCCTTCTTAAGCTGAACTCTGCAGTGATCCTGTCTTGGATTCTTTTAGCCAATCTGTCAGCTTGTCTTGATTGGCTTGGGTTGACAAGTGGCATGTTGACTAGATCCAGACCTTGATAGTAGTCCAAGGTCTGAAAATTGAAGACTTCTTGTTGCCCTTGAACTCTTATGATGATGAGGGCCTTCCTGTTGTTGTCATACCTCCACCCAATGATGTGATTGGAAGATGGTGAAGGCGACATAGCCCTTGGTATCCGATCCTCAAACAGACTCTGTATGAAGGAGTCTGTGTAGTCCATATCAATGTGAACTAGAGGAGGTTGCTGAGAATGCACAGTTGCGAAGTGAGAATGGTGAGTCCTATTGTCTAGTCTCTCTGAAGAACTCCCAGGTCTGTGGCTGTAATGACTTTCTCCCCTTTTTAGTAGCATCACCAACTTGCATAGGTGAGCTGGAAGATAGGTCAATCACATCCATAGGTTCTTATATTCCTGGTTGAGCTCTCCTTAAGGCTCTCCCAGCTAGTTTTTCCATAAGATAAGAAATTACAAGTTGTTGAATCATTGATCCTGTGTATAGGTAGTCACCTAAGATTCTAGTTGACTCACCTTCGAGACTAGGTAAATGCACAGTTTAGACAATTTTTGCACTAGTAGTCTCAGATTCCCCTCATCTTCATCAGAAGAGATTCATTAGGGAATGAGATGATTGGACAAGAGTCCTCTCTCTCACCACCAGCTTGAGGTTCTTGGCTGCTGGTTTTCCTCTGCTCACTGGCAATCTCAGTTGAGATTCCAGTGGGCTGAGTTGCCATGGTTGAGTCTTATCATGTAATCACTTTCAGAAATGAGAGCCTCTTCCATATGGACATCCTGAACAAGTTCAGGAGGGTCCACCTCAGTTGTAGGTGTCTGATGTGGGATAGATGTAGGAGACTCAGGATTACTCATCTCACTTTGAGTAGGTGGAAAGAAGAGATTTAGATTTATTAACTAACTGAAACCTATATCATTCAGTATAGAAGTAAAGGTTGGAATTTGTGGTTGAGATCTATATGCTGGGGATGGTAACTGTCCCCTGAAGGTGATCACTTGAGTTTTTAAAAGTATGTATGTATGTAGTTCAAGTTTCGCTCCGATTCACCAAGGAATATTTTGGTTGCTTTTGGCAGATCGCTTACTACTAAGTTGGATCGGATGTCAACCTGTGGAGGGCACCATTGTATTATTGGAAAATTTTCTCCTTTTGTTTCTTCTTATTCTCTTTGCCATAACACCCATTCTGGGACGAGTTGGAAGAGGAATTCCTGATTCTTACACAGATAAGACTGCCTGAAAAGTGATCAATTCTGACATCCATCATTCCGAGTGAGTATTACACCAAGAATTGACAAGACTTTAGTTGTACGAGTTGTATGTTTTCCATTTCTTACGTGACTTTGATAAAAGAAAGCATTCCGGGAGCAGGAATAAAAAGGCCTTCCTTGTCATTGTAGTAGGCTTGTTTGCAAGAGAGAAGAAGCAGCTTCAACCATGCAATCAGACCTGTGAGAGTAAGCATGAGAAGGCAGTCTGTCTGCAATTGAGTTGCCTTGTCTATAGATGTGAGAAACCATCATGCCAGAAGACAATAAGCCGATGCATTCTCTGATCAAGTAAAGCACATGTCAAGGGGTGGATATAAGACCAAGGATGGAGTCCACCATAAGGAATAAGATTCGATGTCATTCACTCGGATACCATTATCAGAACATAGTTTGAACCCATCTCTGAGAGCCCTAGTCTTGGCCATCATTAGTACCATTGTGATAGAATGAAGAGAAGGAAAAAAAACAACTTTGATCGTAACTCTTTCTCAGGGATGTCTTGTTAATTGCGTTCATCCATAGTGGATAGAGACATGGGTCCAAGTCCCTTCGGAGAATCCATACAGCTTCAAGAAGCTAATCATCTTGCCTTGAGCAGACTTGTTTCATGCTCTTTTGCATGATGGCTCTTGATTTTGCAGCTTCTTCCCTTAGCTTCTTCTTTGTTGTCTTCTTTCCTTGACTTGCTCAAGCTCAAGTCTTTAAGTACTCAAACTTAATATAGTCATAAGGCAAGGGAAGGAGTGCATCTGCCTGATAAAAGCCTGTGGCACTCAAGTACTAATCATCTGATTCTCTCTTCTTCTTTATCTACCTGAGGTTCTTGTTGAACCACATCCTCTTGTTCAGAACTTTCTTGAACTGGGGAGAGGATAGGCATACCTTTGTATAGTCTTTTTCTTTTTCTCTCTTCTTTAACTTGTACTAGGAGTTCTGCATCTTCTGCCTCCTTCTTCTCTCTTGACCTTCCAGGTCAACCAGTTCATTCAACTCATCCAAAGGAAGAGAAATGACAATATCTATGTCAGAGTTCCTAGTCTGCAGATAGTTAATCCTGACTGCCCTTAACTCATCATTCTGAGTATCTGGTCTAGGGGCAGCCCTGATTGCAGACTCCATGAGTCTTAGAGACTCAGTAGAGCAACTTTCTCCCCTTAGCCTCCTTTTCCTCTCTCTCTCTCTCCTCCTCCTCAATCTCCTCAGATGTCATCTTTCTTTTCCTCTGTCACTCACAGACCTTTGTGACTCAGGGTGGAGAGAGCTTTGGCCTTCATTCCTTGTTGCAGCATCTGAGCTTAGGCCAGAGAGAGGTTGAGAAGCACCGTCACCAACAGGTGTCTCAAAAGGAATGTGGATCTCTACAGCAGTTGGAGATGATGAGACAGGACTCTCAGGTTTTGTCACTAGGCCTTCAATCAAGGTTTTCCTATGAAGGTAATCTTAGGGTTTGCCTCAACATCCAGTTGACCAATGACATTGCCTGATTGCGTAAGTCTCCTTCTTAAGCTAAACTCTGCAGTGATCCTGTCTTGGATTCTTCTCCCCAGTCTATCGGCTTGTCTTGATTGGCTTGGGTTGACAAGTGGCATGTTGACTAGATCCAGACCTTCATACTAGTCCAAGGTCTGAAAATTGAAGACTTCTTGTTGTCCTTGAACCCTTATGATGATTAGGGCCTTCCTGTTGTTGTCATACCTCCACCCGATGATGTGATTGGAAGATGGTGAAGGTGACATAGCCCTTGGTATCCCATCCTCAAACAGACTCTGTATGAAGGAGTCTGTGTAGTCCACATCAATGTGAACTAGAGGAGGTTGCTGAGAATGCACAGTTGCAATTGAGAATGGTGAGTCCTCAATGTCCAGTCTCTCTGATGAGCTCCCAGGTTCTGTGGTTGTAATGACTTTCTCCCCCTTTTTAATAGCATCACCAACTTGCATAGGTGAGCTGGAAAATAGGTCAATCACATCCACAGGTTCTTATGTTCCTGGTTGAGCTCTCCTTAAGGGTCTCCCAGCTAGTTTTTCCTTAAGATATGAAATCTCAAGTTGTTGATCATTGATCCTGTTGTGTAAGGTAGTCACCTGAGATTGAAGGTGACTCACCTTTGAGACTAGGTAAGTGCATGGTTTAGACAATTTTTGCACAAGTAGTCTCAGATTCCCCTCATCTTGATCAGAAGATTCATTGGGGGATGAGATGATTGGACAAGAGTCCTCTCTCTCACCACCAGCTTGAGGTTCTTGGCTGCTGGTTTTCCTTTACTCACTGGCAATCTCCGTTGAGATGCTAGTGGGCTGAGTTGCATGGTTGAGGTCTTAATGATGTAATCACTTTCAGAAATGAGAGCCTCTTCCACATGGACATCCTGAACAGGTTCAGGAGTGTCCACCTTAGTTGTAGGTGTCTGATGTGGGATAGATGTAGGAGACTCAGGATTAATCATCTCACTTTGAGTAGGTGAAAAGAAGAGAGATTCATTATACTCACTGAAACCTATATCATTCAGTATAGAAGTAAAGGATGGGAATTGGTTGGTTGAGATCTATATGTTGGGGATGGTAACTTTCCCCTGAAGGTTAATCACTTGAGTGTTGAGACTCAGAGTGATGGCTTAAGGCAGTTGGGCTAATGAGCTTATCAGGCTGAGCATGAGGAACCTCAGCACTGATTCTTGAAGAGATGGGAGTGGTCTGCTCCTCAAGAAAAGTGGGAGCTCCAGTATCCACTTCTTCCTATATGGGTGAGTATATGGCGACCTCCACAGACTGAATAGCCTGAGCAGGGGTTCGTTTGTATTTTCTTTGGTAAGTGATGGTGATTTGACATAGTGAGAGTGGTTGGGAAAAAGCAGGTTTGGGTTCAACACTATCTTGTGCTGCTAGGTTGTCACCTTGAGCAATGAGCTATAACATTTTTCGGACTATGGCTGTTTCTACCCCAGGGAATCCAACAGTGGGCTTTCTCAGTATTTTAAAGATGCCGGGATTCATCTATCCCAATTTAAGAATGTTACCTGTTTCCCTCAACTATGATCCCAGTTCATAGTTAAGAATGTACTGGACATATCTAGGAAACAAGTAATACTATAAGGAGTCTAAATTTGCAAGTAAATTTGTATATACAAACTAAGAATTCCTGAATTTGATCCCCTGAACCATTTCATGGATTATGAAAGAGAGATCCTCAGGAATCTGGTCCCATTCACCATGCTTGTTTGATAAGCTGTGGATGGCCACATGGAGTAGGAATCTCCATTGGGATGAGACCTTCCCTTTCCTAAAGGTCTTTATAGAGAAGTCTCCCTCATACCCCATCTGATCAAAGGAATGATTGATAGCTTGCTTTGGGAAAAAAACACCTCATCTTCTTCATCATCCGGCTGAAGATGTCTATTGATGATGGCCAGAGTGAAGAAGATTGTTCTCCCCTGCACTGTGGCAGACAGTGCCTTCTCCCCGTCCATAATGACCTCTTGGCAGGTCTTCCAGAATTCAAGCAGCTGATCCTCATAGAGTGGAGGATCAATGGTTAGGGAGGTGAAGTAGTTTGACAGAGTTAGGAAACGACAAACCTTGAGAAATGAGGATCTTTCTCAGAGCTTAACAGAGCAACCTGATTGTGTTGTCTGTGTAGCTGCATGGTAAAGTTGGGATCATTTCTGTGAGCAAGGTTGGCCATTTTGATGTAGCTTAAGGATGAAGAAAGAAGAAAGAAAGAAATTTCAGAGGAAGAACAGATGATAGAAAGAGGGGGGAAGCCGTTGGGTTTATATGTGAGAAGGATTTCAGATAAAGTTTAATGAAAGAGGATAAACTTTGAAATCTGGATGTTGGTCGCACCTCTGAAAAAAGTAGTTTACTTTTTCTCAAAAAGTAGTTTTCTTGGAAGTCAAAAAGCTTTCGAAGGTTAATTATCTTTGGAAGTTCTAATTAAAAAGCTTCCGAAGCTAAAATGACTTTGGAAGAATGTCCTAAGAGAATTGAGAATTTTGCTTGGAAGAGAAATTAAAACATGAATGCTTTGTATATAAACCAACAAAGCTTCTGAGAGTTAATTTTGCTTCGGAAGTAAATGGTCCTTGAAAATAAGTAAATGTCTGAGACAAGTATTTAAGCTTCGGAAGAAAATTTTGAAAGCTCTTCCGAAGGTAAATTTCTTAGACAGTTATTTATTTTGAAGGCACGATTTACTTCTGAAGTTAAAAGCATAACTTCTGAAGTATCAAAAGTCTAAGGAAAGTCTTCAGAAAGAAATTTTCATCCAAAGAAAGCATGAGCTTATGAAAGTGATGAACTAGACAACTTAGGACACACATAATTTTAAGAAATCATAAGAATTAGTTTTAAGAAAAGCTTACTCAAAGTTTATCATCCCAATAGCTGATATTAGATATTTAAATCTCTGTTCATCAAAAGCCTTTGTAAACAGATCAGCATATTGTTTATCTGTGTGAACTTTGACTAGTTTAATTAATCCTTTTTCATAGTTATCTCTTATTAAATGATACATGATATTGATGTGCTTTGTCCTTGAGTGCTGCATAGGGTTCTCTATGATTGAGATAGCACTGTTGTTGTCTATGTGAATGTGAGTCTCCTTGAAGTTTAACCCATAGTCCAGCATCTGATTTTGAATCCAAAGTACTTGAGCACAGCAGCTTGCAGCAGCAATGTATTCAGCTTTAGCAGTTGATGCAAAGACATAGGATTGTTTCTTACATTGGCATGAGACAACCCTTCCACCAAGAAATTGGCATCCCCCAGATGTAGACTTTGCAGTCATATTGCAACCACCATAATCACTATTGGTATAGGCATATAGATTGAAGTTAGAATTCTTGGGATACCTTAGGCCAAGTGTTGATGCACCTTTGAGGTATCTTAGAATCCTCTTAACAGTGATAAGGTGAGATATTTTAGGGTTGGCTTGATATCTTGCACAAATGCATGTAGCAAACATGATATTAGGCCTGCTAGGAGTAAGATACATAAGAGACCCAATCATAGCCCTGTATAAGTGATCATCTACACACTCCCCCTCAAGATCAGGACCAAGAGAGTGGTTTCTCGCTATGGGTGTCTTAGCAATCTCACAATCAGTCATATTGAACCTCTTAAGTATATCTTGAATATACTTTGACTGACTTATGAATATCCCATCTTCAACTTGCTTCACTTGAATTCCCAGAAAGAAATTGAGTTCCCCCATGGCACTCATTTCAAATATGTCTTTCATCAGCTTCTCAAAGTCTTTGCAGAGCTTTGGATTAGTTGAACCAAAGATGATACCATCCACATATACTTGAACTAGCAATATATCTTTTCCTTGTTCTTTGACAAAGAGAGTTCCATCTATAGTACCTCTCCTGTATCCATGTCTCATACCATTTCCTGGGTGCCTCATGCAGCCCATAGAGAGCTTTGTCAAGCTTGCAGACATAATCAGGATGATTAGGATCTACAAAACCAGGTGGCTGTTTGACATAAACCTATTCATCTATCACTCCATACAAAAAGGCACACTTCACATCAAGTTGAAAGACCTTGAAATTCTTGGATGCAACAAATGCTAGGAATATCCTAACAGTTTCTAATCTTGCCACTGGAGCAAAGACATCAGTGTAGTCAATCCCTTCTTCCTGTGTGTATCCTTGAACAACCAGTCTAGCTTTGTTCTTGATTATAATGCCTCTAATATCCTTCTTGTTCCTAAACACCCATTTGGTTCCAATGGTAGTCTTCCTAGAAGGAAGAGGACAAAGGTTCCAAACTTCTGCCTTTTGAATTGAAGCAGCTCTTGTTGCATAGCTTCAACCCAACTTCCATCCTTTAGAGCTTCATCAACTTTCTTTGGCTCTATCTGGGATAGAAAACAACAGTGAAGACAAACATTTGCTTCATGGGTTCGTCCTCTTGTCTTTACCCCTGAGACAACATCTCCAATGATGTTTGTGGTAGGGTGAGACTTATGGATCCTAAGCTGAGAGATCACAGCAAGTTGTTGAGAAAGATCTAAATTAGACAAATTTAGATCTGGCATGGATGTTTCACCCACCACATCAGCACACTTTTCAAGTGAAACTTGATCCAAGAAGTGTGTGACATCATTGATGTTCTCATCAATGGTGTGGTTAGTGGCATCAAGAAATTTTTGGTCACTATCACCACCACCATTGTTGTCTTCCACAATTGAGGTTTTCTTATCTGGTTGTAGAGCCTCTGAGCTGGAGTTTGAAGGCATACCAGATGTATCAGTTGAGTTTGTCATTCTTGTGCTGACAGAAACCTCATTTGCAAAAGTGGTTCCAACTGGAGCTGAAGATGTATGACTTGAGGGTCTTCCTAGCTCAAATCATCGATGAGGATCATCTATATTTAAATTTTCTACGGATCCTGAAACATTCTCACAAGATTTGTTAAAACAGTTGGTAACCAAATCAAGATCAAACAACCAATCCGGACCAAAACCCAGCAACACAGGGTGTGTGTTCATTGAAAGTCACATTGGCTGACTCCTTAACAATTGTAGTTCTGAGATTGTACACTCTATAAGCCTTAGCTTAGGAAGAGTATCCAATAAAGTGTCCATCATCTGATTTCTCAGTAAACTTGGCAATTTGATCTTTGGTATTCAAGATGGTGCAAGGACATACAAATGACCTGAGAAAACCAATGAAAGGTTTCCCTTGTGCCAAAGTTCATAAGGAGTCTTGCCATGAGTCTTGACTACTAAAACTCTGTTCTGCACATAGCAAGCAGTGTTGACTGCCTCTGCCTAGAAGGTGATGGGCAGTTTAGAGTTAGACAGCGTGGTTCTTGCAGCTTCAATCAGTGTCCTGTTTCTCCTCTCAGCAAGACCATTTTGCTGAGGAGTCCTGGGAGCACTGAATTGTCTTGAAATACCTTTTTCATCACAAAATGTATCAATGGGATTAGCTTGGAGAGAAACATCTTCATTCATGTTTTTAGCAGATGTAGAAGGAATCAATGGAAAGTCATTTATTCTTTCTACAGCTGAAGAAGTGTCACCTGAATGGTGATTTCCTGTATCAGACAAGTGAAATTGATCAAATGATTTTGTAAAAGAGTCAATATCAAACAACCAGTTGGGACCATTTGTAGATTTGGGAAACGAATCTTCCTTGAATTAAACATTTGTTGATTCATCAATAATGTTTAATCTTGGATTAAACACTTTGTAAGCCTTTGAAACAGAAGAATAACCTACAAAGAATCCTTCATCAGACATAGATGAAAACTTTCCAAGATAGTCTCGGGTGTTTAATATTAAGACATGTCACACCCCCAAACCACGGCGGTATCCCGCAGGGCGCGAACGTCATGATTTCATAGTCACTGATCGACCACTACATGGTTTTGTAAAACATACATCTCAAATAAGTTTAAAATACATCATTGTTGAGAGTTAAATTTACAGAAACAATAGTAATAAGGTAAATTGTTTCAAAACATGACAATTACAAAAATGAATGTCCCAACAGCATGAATGGCCCTAAAGATGAGATGTTCCATGCTAGCTTAACTTGGTGCATCTATCAATTACCTGAGAAAACATTCATGATAAATGTCAACATAGAGTTGGTGAGTCCACAGGTTTTAAGTAATAGTAACTAGCGTAAGGGACCACAATACTTTTTATGATTTGATTGTTGTACATACAATGCTACAAATTTTATAAGCACCACAACCGAAGCTAGACTGTAACTTTAATAAATTGCCCCTACCCATGCCTACCGTAAGCATGAGTGTGAACAGGCTAATAATGCACCCGTTTAGACCTTCAGTCAAGATTAGGGTAATTAATCCGGGTGGGGGTAGTCAAACCCAATAGTACTATCCATGATTACCTCGCTTTGGGAAATAAACTAACGGTTCGATAACAGAGGACTTTATATGGTAAGTAAAAAACTTATATAGCATGTGAAATCAATGACAAGTAAATGTGTCCAAGAAAATAGTAATTTGCATTAATCTCCCCCAAAATGAAAATAAGTAAAAATGGGGCTGTGAAACTCACCTCAATTGCACGCGTGAATACTAGCAATTGTCTGTAGGTACGATTGGTCTAGGAATCTCCTAAACAAAATCACGATATATTCATGAGGTCATGATTACTAACCCTAGATGGTCATGCATAACTCATCCTCAAAGTTAGTTTTGAAAATGTCACTTGACTAATTAGCCACGTCGAGTCGTAAATGTTTTATTTAGATTCTTGTCTTCATTTTATTTTCCTAAAGATACATAATGTTGAAGGTGTTTTATATTAAATATAATGGTATTATACTTTCCATGTGTATGGGTTTCCCTTTTTTTTCAAATATCTCTAAAAGTTTACTTTTATCTAAGTATAGGTTTTTGACAGGGAATTTTTGGGGTCTGGTTGTCATCCCCTTTTCATGGTACAAAGGATTTTTATAAAATCTGATACTTTTATTATATTTAGGTCTATGTCTTAGGATTCCAAAAAGGTATAGCTTGTATCCTACAACTAAGTTTAAGTGCCACTAAATGGTTCATGAAGCAACAGATGTCAGTGCAGCACTTTTCTGTACATGTCCAGGGATTTCACCTTTTTGAGGGGTCAAACCTTACATTCATAAATAGAGCCTATATTACTTTTAAACCTAACACCTAAAGCTAAGTTACCACTCAGAGAAAATCTTCATTTTATTACTTTAAGCATAACTTATGCCTCATTCATTCTGCCCTATTTATTCTGTCAAAAATTCAGGTTCAGCACTTTAATTTGTTTGTACGTTTTAGAAAGGTTATACTTGTCTAAAATTTCAAGGTTGGATGAGTTAAAAACTAGACATCCTAAAGTTTGTTAGGCTCAAGAAACTGTTCTTTTGACCATGTTTAGGTCGAGTTATGGTGTCGAAAACACAGAACATGAATCTGCCAGAAATTGTTTTACATGTTTTGTTACTTTTTAAACTTTCCTAGAGCACTTTTGGATGAGTTAGTGAACATGAACACATCATGGTGATGTATAGAAGATTAGAAACAAGGTGCTAACTTAAACAAGCAAGGAGAAAGAGATGGTAGTCTTGAAATGCAAGGAAAAAAGAAGACTTGATCCTTTGAACTAAGAACCAAGCAAGGAAAAGTAGAGAAGGTGTTGTAGGATGCTTGGAAGCTTCAAGAGTCACTTGGTCTTCAAAAATGACACTTGATCACCCAAGATTTGTAGAAAGTGAGTTGGAAATCAAATGAAGTGATGGTGATGGTTTCTTGGACGAAATTTGAAGGGAGGAGAGAAGAGAAAGGAAGTTGGTGAAATGGTAGGTAAATTGTGAATGAGTTTTTGCTTTTAACATCCACCAATTCTTGTCATATGCTTGTAAGACTTATTGAGATTTGACAACTTCTTACTTCTTGGTCAAATTTGAGGAGGGAAATGAGTGTCCAAAATTAGAATGGAAGACATAATTCTTTAATCACTTGGAAAGTAGTTGCATTAAAATGGAAACTCTTGGATTTACAAGTTAAGCAAGAATCTCTTCTTGAAAAGGAGAAAGAAGAAAAGATGAAGTGATGGGTGGGTGGACGGTTTCAAGGGGGAAAATGGAGGTTTGGTTTCGTTTTGTTTTATAGTATTGGGTATTTGGGTGGTATTTGTTACAATGTATTTTTACATATTTTTATATTTTACTTTTTACTTTTAAAATGCATTAGGATATTGTAACAACTTGTATAATATCACATATATATATAAATATATATAAATATTAATGGTATGTTAATGCATCATGTAGTTAGTAGGTCCGTTAAAAGGATTCGTTCCGGGTAAAATATTAATTTACGCGATTAGGTTTATTTATAATTTAAGATTTCCGGTGTATTTAATTTGGAATCTAAAATACTTTGAAACAATTTAAAGTATTTATTAGTACACATACATAATTTAATTAACACCAACGTTCGTGTGTGCCAGTTGTATCGCGTGTGAAAATGGTAATTACGCCGAATTACCGATGCATGAAATGTTATGCGTGAAAGTTTGCAATGCAAAAAACGACTTCAGTAATGTAATTTAAATTGAAAATCAAGTGTTATAGGGTAATTATAACAAGTCAAGGTCGGGTATTGACCTGAAATTGCCGGTTGTCACATACTCCCCACGTTAGAAAGAATTTCGTCCCGAAATTCAGTTAGGGTTGTCTGCAGATGCCAGGGTTTCAAACAAGTAAGGGTAGTTGAGCTTCATTTGGTCTTCGCGTTCCCAAGTAAATTCGGGTCCCCGTCTGGAATTCCACCGGACCTTCACTATGGGAATGTGGCTTCGTTTCATCTTCTTTACCTCTCGATCTAGGAACTCCACGGGTTTCTCAATAAAGTGAAGTTGTTCATCAATCTGAACCTCATCGAGTGGTATAACCAGGGTTTCATCTGACAGGCACTTCTTCAGATTTGACACGTGGAAAGTGTCATGAACACTACTAAGTTCTTGAGGAAGTTTGAGCTTGTAAGCTACAGGACCAATCCTTGCTAGGATTTCAAATGGTCCAATGTATCTAGGATTTAGCTTACCTCATTTTCCAAAACGAATGACTCCTTTCGAGGTGAGACTTTAAGTAGAACCTTATCACCCACTTGGAATTCCATGGTTTACGTCTCACGTCAGCGTAGCTTTTCTGACGGTCACGCGTGGCTTTGAGTCGGTTCAGAATGTGAACGATCTTTTATGTGGTCTCGTGTATGATCTCGGGACCAGTGACTTGACTATCACCGATGTCTGTCCAACACAGTGGTGATAGACACTTCCTTCCGTATAATGCTTCAAACAGGGCAGCTTTGATACTTGATACTGGTGTAATAGCTATTATTGTAAGAAAACTCAGCTAAGGGTAGATGAGTATCCCAACGGTTTCCAAAGTCTATCACGCAAGCTCTAAGCATGTCTTCTAACGTCTGAATGGTCCGTTCACTCTGACCATCTGTTTGAGGATGGTATGCGGTACTCATATCCAATCGTGTACCCAAGGCCTTTTGTAATGATTGCCAAAATCTCGAGGTAAATCGACTATCTCGATCGGAAATAATGGAGATCGGTACTCCATGTCTCGAAACAACCTCTTCGAGATAAATCTTGTCAACCTTTCCATCTTATCAGTCTCCTTAATTGGTAGAAAATGGGCAGACTTTGTCAGTCGATCCACAATTGCCCAAATCTTATCATAACCGGTGGGTGTCTTGGGTAGTTTTATGATAAAGTCCATGGCAATCTGCTCCCATTTCCATTGTGGAATCTCAGGTTGGTGCAGTAACCCAGATGGTTTTTGATATTCCGCCTTAACCTTCGAACACGTGAGGCACTTGCTAACATAAATGGTTATGTCAGCTTTCATGTTTGGCCACCAGTATAACTCCTTCAGGTCTTGACACAGGATGGATGGAGTATCTAGATTTGTGTGCCTCGTCATCACAAGATCCTCAAGTTTCCAAAATTTGGCACCCAAATTCGATTCATGAAGTAGCGAGTTCCATCAGACTTGGTCTCAAATTGTTTATCCATGCCGCGAAGGAATTCTTCCTTCAAATTCTGTTCCTTTAGTGCCTCAGACTGAGCATCACGAATTTGACTAGTTAGACTCGTATGAATCGTCATTCCCAACGCTCGCACCTGTAAAGTCTTGGTTCGTTCTTTCCTGCTCAGAGCGTCTGCTACAACATTCGCTTTCCGAGGATGATAACGAATCTCACAGTCATAATCGTTTAGTAACTCAACCCACCTGCGTTGCCTCATGTTTAGTTCCTTCTGATCGAAGATGTGCTGGAGGCTTTTGTGATCGGTGAATATAGTACATTTAGTACCATACAGGTAGTGTCGCCAAATCTTTTTTGCAAAAAAACAGCTCCTAATTCGAGGTCGTGAGTGGTGTAGTTTTTCTCATGCACTTTCAATTGTCGTGACGCGTAAGCAATAACTTTGTCGCGTTGCATTAGGACACAACCAAGTCCTTGTCGTGATGCGTCGCAGTACACCACAAAACCATCGTTTCCCTCTGGTAGAGACAGAATCAGCGCGCAACATAGTTTTTTCTTTAATAATTGAAACGCTGCTTCCTGCTTATCACCCCAATAAAACTTCTTGTCTTTCTGAGTCAGGGTTGTCAATGGTTGGGCTATTTTGGAGAAATTTTCGATAAAGCGTCGGTAATAGCCTGCCAAAACTAGGAATTGTCGCACTTCAGTCGGGGTCTTAGGTGCTTCCCAGTTTTAATGGCCTCTATCTTGGATGGGTCAACATGTATTCCCTTCTCGTTAACCACATACCGAGAAATTGCACTTCTCGGATCCAGAAGTCGCATTTTGAGAATTTTGCGTATAATTTCTCGTTCTTGAGTAGCTCCAAGATTAACCTTAAATGTGTTCGTGCTCATCCTTGGTTCGTGAATATATCAAGATGTCATCGATGAAGACGATCACGAATTTATCCAAGTAGGTTTTGCACACTCTATTCATGAGGTCCATGAATACAGCTGGTGCATTGGTTAACCCAAATGGCATAACCATGAACTTGTAGTGACCATAACGAGTTCGAAATGCGGTCTTGGGAATGTCTTCCTCTTGAATTCGTAATTGGTGATATCCAGAACGTAAGTCAATCTTCGAGTAGTAACTAGATCCTTGAAGTTGGTCAAATAAGTCGTCAATTCGAGGAGAGGGTACCGGTTCTTAATGGTGAGTTTGTTTAATCCCGGAAATAATCGATGCACATTCGAAAAGATCAATCTTTCTTCTTAACAAATAAAACTGGGGCTCCCCAGGGTGAGAAACTTGGTCTTATGAATCCTTTATCTAAACAACTCTAGTAATTGATTAGACAACTCTTGCATCTCCGATGGTGCTAGTCGGTATGGGGATCGTGCTACTGGAGCAGCTCCAGGTACCAGGTCAATTCGAAATTCGACCTGTCTTTGCGGTGGAAGTCCCTTTAAGTCCTCGGGAAAGACTTCTGGATAGTCTCGCACGATGGGTATATCCTCGATTCTTTTCTCTTCGGTTCGCTTCTCCACTACGTGCGCCAAGATTGCATGATATCCCTTTCGTAAGTACTTCCGAGCCTTCATACATGAAATGATCTGTAACACCGTACCATATTTTTCTCCAATGATTGATATGGTCTCCCCACTCGGAAGTGGAATGCAAACGATCTTCTCACGACAAACGATTTCCGCTCGGTTTTCCGATAACCAATCCATGCCAATAACGATGTCGAAACTCCCTAGGGTACAGGTAGCAAATCTATATTGAACGTGTGATCCGCCAAACTGAGAGTGCATCCTTGTATGATTTTGTCAGTTTCGATCAACTTACCATCAGCTAACTCTATTGTATATTTAGAAGTCAAATAGGTAGGAGTAATTTCAAGCAATGGACTAAATTCGCTAGACACAAAACTCCTATCAGCACCCGTATCGAATAGGATTGATGCATAGAGATTATTTACAATGTTTGGGTCCTGTCGAGCTTCGCCAGCTCCGATCACAAAAGCTCGACCACGTGCGTTATTTCCACCAGTTTGCTTCAAGTTCAGACAATCCTTGCGAAAATACCCCGTAACACCACATTCGAAGCACGCACGATGGTTTCCTGTTTTAGGAGTAGTGTCGGGCTTTCGACAGTCCATAGTTGCATGGACAAAACGTTTGCATTTCTGGCACATTGAGTCTCCACATGCACCTCGGTGGTGAAAGTTACACTTATTGCACTTAGGTAGGTTTCTAGCATACCCACCTTTTGCCTTTTTCACATGGGCCGGCAGTGAAAGCCCTGACAACCACTTGTTTGTTTTGGTTTTGTTGCGGAGCATTTCGACCATGATTGTTGTCCCATTTCCTTTTGTTGTCATAGTTCTTCTCCACGACCGTCTTCTTCACCAACACTCCCTGACGTACAACTTGATCAGTCAGGTCGTGGGCAATCCTGATAGCCTCTTGGATGGTGGTTTGCTTGGATGAGGTGACCATGCTCTGGATTTGGGGTGCAAGGCCCCAAATGTACCTTTCCACATGCTTGAACTCTGGGTTAACCATGTGAGGGCATAGACGAGCAAGATCATGGAATCGGGTGGTGTAGCTTGTAACTTCTGTACCCTTCATAGTGTGGTTCCAGAATTCAAACTCAAGTTTTTGCAATTCATTTCGGGGGCAATATTCATTAGTCAGCATTTGTTTCAACTCATCCCAAGTGGTTTGATAGGCAACGTCAATACCAAAAGTTTGGGCATGAGCATTCCACCAAGTGAGAGCTTGAGCTTCAAAGGTACAAGTGGCGAATTTCATCTTATTCTCCTTGGCACAGTTACTGATTCACTGAACGGACTCCATCTTTTCTATCCAGTGGACCAAACCAATAGCTCCTTTATTACCACGGAAGTAAAACGACTTACACTTCAGAAACGTCTTGTAGGAGCAACCTTTGTGGTTTGTATCAGATCTTGTGTTGTAGGTTAATCATATTAGTAATAATTAAACATTAGTAATGACCTGTGTATTGCAGGTCTTTAGCTATGCCAGACATTATAATACCTCATGCGCCACTGGCATGCGCTCGATTTACTTCAGATCCTCCGGCGCTACGATTCGCCTCGTGATGTGCGATTGCATCCGCCACTCGTTGCGCCAGAAGCTGTTCTATAGCCTCTATTGTCATGGGAGTACCGCTTCCCATATTGGTTCTGAGGTTTCTCCTTCGTGGTGGCATGTTTCTTCAAATCATAATGATAAGCAAGATAAGACAACATGTAATAATGCCAAACACATGTGCACCAAAAAGTAAACAATCATATCAACCAAGCAACCACGCAATATTTAAAAGATAACATAACTTGATAATAATTTGTATGAATTACAAAGTATTTCCAGAGTACATACTCATACAACAAGTTAATATCCAATATTACGTGAGCACAGCCCGCTCACGATAGGCAATCAACGGAATAAACGTGTGAATGCTCCTGTCTGCACCGCCGCCATGGCCATGAGCATGCACACGGCTGCTAATGCCTTAGTGGACTCGAGGCACTCTTCCATCACCCTCAATCTTTCCTCAGCCACAGCTACTCGCTGATCTGCTAGGGTAACTCTTTGCTCTGCCACCTCCACTCTTTGCGTCATGGTTGACATGTCATCCTCTACCCTGGTAAGTCGATCATGCATTGTATGTAACGCCTGATCATCGAGGTATCTATCCTCCTCGATCGCTAGTAATCGGGTCTCCACGTCCTCCCTGTCAAAAGTCTCCTAAAGTTCTGTGAGTTCAGTACGTAGCTCATGAAGCTGCTGATCATGCCTCTCGGATCGTGCCACGAGAAGAGGCGCGGTGAGCTCCATAGGCTCCTGAGTGAGGGGAATCTGGTGCGGGGTACCCGACGACTCGCCTACCTCGAAAGTGGAGGGAATACCCTCGATGCCTCTCCACTCGTTTGGTCGGCTAGGCATCCACCCCCACTGACAGTTGTCGAGTCTACGCCTTTTGGGCGCAGGCTCGGGCTCAGCAATACAATCTCGAATGGGTGTGGCAGGACGGATCGGAACATGAACCCTCTTCCAAGGAGTATGTGCAAGAATTGCACCCCCAGTGCGAGTCCGATAGCAACGGTAAGAGGGCGGTGGTACACCCGGACCAAGGATACGGTGGGTGTCTGTAGTCACCGGCTCGAGGCCAGCAGCTACCGGGGAGGGGTCAGTAGGCTCAGGGGTGAGGTGGAGGGGATCAGGGTCTGCTAGCGGAGTCGGATCAAAGGGCTGAGGAACCGGGTCAATGGGCTGGGTAACTGGATCAGCAGGGTGAGAGGTGGGTATCTGGGCGAGGGAATGGCCTCGGGGGACTCTAGGTAGATCGGGTCGATGTCGCCCGAATCAGAGTCGGCGGGTCGGAAGTCGGCCGGGGTCGGAGTCGGCCGCGTCGGAGTGATGGCCGCGTCGGAGTGTCGACCGGGTCCGTATCGGCTGGCTAGGACGCTGGGTCAGTGGACTCCGAGTCTAGGTCAACTACCTCGGTGTCAACGGGCTGGGGTGGGTGGCATATGGTCTCGGGAGTGGGGTCGGCTGGTCGGGGCAGCATAGAGTGACAGGGGCAGACCCCAGGATGGCTCAACAAGATACAAGACATGGTCAGTGGGACGACCATCGACAGTTGTGGGCGATGATACGTACGATCCCCGGGATGAGCTCCTCTGGAAGCTCGGCATGAATCTCGGGGGTAGACGCCCACCAATACGTGCCCGGAGGAGGGGGTGGTGGCTCGGAGAACCTGGTCATAGGTAATGCCTCTGCAGTGTCATTGTAGGGTTAGGAATGGGTTCGATGACCGTGATAGCAGGGGTGCGGGGATCTCAGTCTCAGTGGCATCACTCGACTGAATCAAGACACGAGGAATCAGAGTTGGGAGGACAGACGTGGATCCTGCGGAAGAGGTCGGAGACGTGGGCTCGTACTCCTCATCCGAATCGAAAACATAGATCGGCATCGATGCTGAAGACATATCTATGACACGGCAATGCACAAGTACAATGTTATAAGTGAAGTTAATATATGAAGCGATAAAGATACGTAATGAACTACAGTTATAGTCTAGGTCCACAAAATGCAACCTAATCCCTATAACTAATGGCTCTGATACCAATCTGTCACACCCCCAACCCACGACGGTATCCCGCGGGGCTGCGAACGTCATGATTTCATAGTCACTGATCGACCACTACATGGTTTTGAAAAACATACATCTCAAATAAGTTTAAAATACATCATTGTTCAGAGTTAAATTTACGGAAGCAATAGTAATAAGGTAAATTGTTTCAAAACATGATAATTACGAAAATGAATGTCCCAAACAACATGAATGGCCCTAAACATGAGATGTTCCATGCTAGCTTAACTTGGTGCATCTATCAATTACCTGAGAAACATGCATGAAAAATGTCAACATAAAGTTGGTGAGTTCACAGGTTTTAAGTAATAGTAACTAGCGTAAGGGACCACAATACTTTTTATGATTTGATTGATGTACATACAATGCTACAAATTATATAAGCACCGCAACCAAAGCTAGACTGTAACTGTAATAAATTGCCCCTGCCCATGCCTACCGTAAGCATGAGTGTGAACAGGCTAATAATGCACCCGTTTAGACCTCCAGTCAAGATTAGGGTAATTAATCGGTGGGGGTAGTCAAACCCAATAGTACTATCCATGATTACCTCGCTTTGGGAAACAAACTAACGGTTCGATAACAGGGGACTTTATACGGTAAGTAAACAACTTATATAGCATGTGAAATCAATGACAAGTAAATGTGTCCAAGAAAATAATAATTTGCATGTAATCTCCCCCAATATGAAAATAAGTAAAAATGGGGCTGTGAAACTCACCTCAATGCACGCGTGAATAATAGCAATAGTCTGTATGTACGATTGGTCTAGGAATCTCCTATACAAAATCACGATATATTCATGAGGTCATGATTACTAACCCTATATAGTCATGCATAACTCATCCTCAAAGTTAGTTTTGAAAATGTCACTTGACTAATTAGCCACGTCGAATCGTAAATGTTTTATTTAGATTCTTGTCTTCATCTTTATTTTCCTAAAGATACATAATGTATTGAAGGTGTTTTATATTAAGTAGAATGGTATTATACTTTCCATGTGTATGGGTTTCCCTTTTTTTACCAAATATCTCTAAAAATATCTAAGTATAGGTTTTTGACAGGGAATTTTTGGGGTCTGGTTGTCATCCCCTTTTCATGGTACAAGGATTTTTATAAAATCTGATACTTTTATTATATTTAGGTCTATGTCTTAGGATTCAAAAAGGTATAGCTTGTATCCTACAACTAAGTTTAAGTGCCACTAAATGGTTCATGAAGCAACAGATGTCAGTGCAGCACTTTTCTGTACATGTCAGGGATTTCACCTTTTTGAGGGGTCAAACCTTACATTCATAAATAGAGCCTATATTAATTTTAAACCTAACACCTAAAGCTAAGTTACCACAGAAAGAAAATCTTCATTTTATTACTTTAAGCATAATTATGCCTCATTCATTCTGCCCTATTTATTCTGTCAAAAATTCAGGTCAGCACTTTATTTGTTTGTACGTTTTAGAAAGGTTATACTTATCTAAAAATTTCAAGGTTGGATGAGTTAAAAACTAGACATCCTAAAGTTATTGTTAGGCTCAAGAAACTGTTTGTTTGACCATGTTTAGGTCGAGTTATGGTGTTGAACACCATAACATGAATCTGCCAGAAATTGTGCTTACTGTTTTGTTACTTTTTAAACTTTCTAGAGCACTTTTGGATGAGTTAGTGAACATGAAAACATCATGGTGATGTATAGAAGATTAAAACAAGGTTCTAAACTTAAACAAGCAGGAGAAAGAGATGGTAGTCTTGAAATGCAAGGAAAAAAGAAGACTGATCTTTGAACTAAGAACCAAGCAAGGCAAAGTAGAGAAGGTGTTGTAGGATGCTTGGAAGCTTCAAGAGTCACTTGGTCTTCAAAAATGACACTTGATCACCCAAGTTGTAGAAAGTGAGTTGGAAATCAAATGAAGTGATGGTGATGGTTTCTTGGATGAAATTTGAAGGGAGGAGAGAAGAGCAAGGAAGTTGGTGAAATGTGTAGGATAATTGTGAATGAGTTTTTGTTTAACATCCACAATTCTTGTCATATGCTTGTAAGACTTATTGAGATTTGAAAACTCTTACTTCTTGGTCAAATTGAGGGGGAAAAGGAGTGTCCAAAAGTAGAATGGAAGACATAATTCTTTAATCACTTGGAAAGTAGTTGCATCAAAATGGAAAATCTTGGATTTCAAGTTAAGCAAGAATCTCTTCTTGAAAAAGGAGGAAAGAAGAAAAGATGAAGTGATGGGTGGGTGGACGGTTTCAAGGGGGAAAATGGAGGTGGGTTTTTAGTTTTGTGTAGTATTGGGTATTTGGGTGGTATTGGTTACACTATTGGTATTTTTACATATTTTTATATTTTACTTTTTACGTTTTAAAATGCATTAGGATATTGTAACAACTTGTATAATATCATATATATATATATATATAAATATATAAAATATTGATGGTATGTTAATGATGCATCAATGTAGTTAGTAGGTCCGTTAAAAGGATTCGTTCCGGGTAAAATATTAATTTACGCGATTAGGTTTATTTATAAATTTAAGATTTTCCAGTGTATTTAATTTGGAATCTAAAATACTTTGAAACAATTTAAAGTATTTATTAGTACACAACATAATTTAATTAACACCAACGTTCGTGTGTGCCGGTTGTATCGCGTGTGAAAATGGTAATTACGCCGAATTACCGATGCATGAAATGTTATGCGTGTGAAAGTTTGCAATGCATAAAACGACTTCAATGATGTAATTTAAATTGAAAATAAAGTGTTATAGGTGTAATTATAACCAAGTCAAGCATCGGCTAGCATCGTTCTTGCCACTTCAAGCAGTGTTCTATTTCTCCTTTTAGCTACCCGATTTTGTTGAGGAGTTCTAGCTGTACAGAATTGATGAGCAATGCCTTTGGTTGTACAAAAAGAACTCATGTCTTCATTTTTTAATTCAGTTCCATTATCACTACTGGTTGTTTTGACCATAAGATCAAGTTGATTATCAATTTGTGTAATTTAAGGCCCCACTCCCAGGCACGTCACAGTTGGTCATTCATCGCACATAAAAACATTTTAAAACGTACATATTTTGCAGCGGAATTTAAAACTTTCATTAATAACTAAGAAAATGGCATTTCATTCATTACAACATTCTTTTTCATCTCAAAATACAATGACAGTCAAAATATGGATGCCAGCCTCAAAACCCTCCCAGTAGCTTATGCATCCATGCCTGCAACTCCTCAGCATCAACAAAATACCTGCAACTATCATGCATACAAAAGTCAGCAATTCTGAGTGAGTTCTTGTTTTTATAATAAAATACTTTATTTCCTTTAAAAACTATCTTTACATTCATTCGTGGTCTACAACATACGTACACTCAATCTATGTTCTTTATTCGTTTCTCTTTCATACTTTCATTGTTTCATTCTTTTATTTACTTTCGTATTCATATTATCGTTCATACTTCTCATATCCTTTACTTTCTTTTCTCTTACTTCCTTTTCGTACGTTACGTCCATTAGTTATCATACATCATACATTCATACTAATAATAATAATTATTATTATCTTCATCATCATTCGTTCATTCGTTCATTTCTTCGCTCATTTCTTCGCTCATTACTCTTCATTACATGAATCTTGTCTCATGCAATATCCCCGACTCATGCTCGAAAGCTGATGCTATGTTGGGGCCTATACACAACCCCCTACTCATGTTCTAATACTGACACAACACTGGGATATGTGACAAAGACCCCATTCGAGTCAATCACTGGGATTGAACTCCATCTGAGTCTGTTGCAACACAAGTCTCTGACCTCATTATCTCGTCTCATGCAATACCCCCAATCATGTCCGAAGACTGACATAGTATCGAGGTACACAACAAGGATCTCATCATGTGTCACTTTCATGATCACCATTTCTTATCTCATGTGTTCATTTCGTACTCTATCGTATTCGTCCGTTTCATACTTTATCATTATCTTTCACTTCGTTACATAATACTTTACGTTCATTAATTTATTCGTTCATACATCGCACCACGTAAAGTCATACATAATGTATTATAAAACATAATACGTACGTTTTGAAAACTCTTTGACGGAGAAATATAACACCTCACTCACACATATACACATGATAATTTCATCACATCACCATGCACACATCAAGCATAAGTCATCACGTCAAAACAAGGCCTATCTCCCGATTTTACCCTTTAAAACCACTTAGAAAATCCTAAGTCCAAAATGGGTGCATGGGATAGTTTAGGCGCTTCTGCCCTGTTCAGGTGCTTTGCCACTCTGCAGGCGCATGGTACCTATTCAGGCACATCAACAATTAGCCGTTTTAACACTTGGGCGCATTGGGCACTATTTGGGCTTTTCTGCCCTGTTCATGCGCTTTGCTACTATTTGGGAGTCTAAGAATACACTTAGATTATTAACACTTAGGCGCATGGGGTTTGGGCGGTTGGGCATACTTAGGCAGTTGGCCGTTAGGCGCATGGCCAACACTTAGGTGCATGGCCAACATGCTGGGCACATGGGCCACTGTTCATGCCCATCTAAACATTCTGAAATGTTTTCTATCCTACTAACATCACCCGATTATCAATCTAATAATACCCAAGCATAGATCTAACACACTAAGGGCACCTATGCATGCTAAACATCAACACTAACCCATAAACCAACTCTAAAACATACATACATAGAACATCATCGAACAATAGGCTGAAACTCATGGTTTTACTTGAAAACATTTTGTTGGTATGCATAATAGCTCCAAACAAGTTGAAAATCTGTAAAAGAGGGGGTTCTAGAAACTCACCTTGAGCAGCCTTTGAGCAACACACTTCAAGTTCGAGACCCACCTTCAATTCAGCTCTTAAGTCCTGAAAACAAACACTAAACACCAAGAACTTCGGTCAAGAACTCAAAACCCAGCTGAAACCGAGCTCATATAAGAGAAAACTCACCTTTGCTGCTGCTTCTTCGTCTTTCTCTCTGTAGAACCGAGGGCTTTTTCTCTCTTCTTTCTTCCTTTCAGCCAAATGGAGATGGTGAAGAAGGGATGGGTGGCCATGCCCCTTTAAACCTCAAAATAATAAGGTTTTGTACTTTGTACACTTTATTCCCCTCCACTTGTGCTCATTATTTATTCTTTCTATTTACTTTTCTACTCCATTCGTTTAAATAAAAATTCGGGGTGTTACAAGTCTATCCCCCTTAAAGAGGTTTCGTCCCCGAAACCCATAGCTTCTCGAATAGTTATGGGTAACACTGTCTCACCTCTTCTTGATCTTGCACTTAAACTTAGATCCCTTTAGGCTTCACTACACCCGCACAAGTGAGACCATCATCCTCCTTAGCCCAATCTCTTCTTCTTATTAGTAATGGCCACCAGTTGCTTCTTGTAGTTGAATACTTTGTCCATCTCAGTGTTCTCTAGTGGCATGATCTATTCTCATCGATCGAACACTTTCTTAGACGAGATGCATGGAACATCAGATGAATTCCACTTAACTCATCAGGTAGCTCCAGTCGATGTGTCACTTCTCCTACCTGACCAATAACTGGGAATGACCCTCTATACTTTAGTATTAGCTTTATTCGATTTCCAAATCAAACCATCCTCTTTCCTAGTCGAAGCTTTCATCATAATCCATTGTCGTTCATGCACGGTTGATTAATCCATCTTCTTGCAACACTTGGGGTGTGAGTCATAGATTACTGATCAATTCACCCGGAGATGCATGTCTATCCACCTAGGTCTGTCTTGAACAGTCTAGCAGGAACAAGCGCTCTCTCTCAATTCTATCACGCAATCCTCTAGGGCATTAGGTAACCTGGTGGACTTACTAATAGCAATTCTTACATCGAAGGGCTCATCAATCTTCCTACTCCTAACGTACAACATCATAGAAGATAGAAACATAAATACTACTAGCGCCATAATTAAAGTGTAGATGCATAAATCTAAATTACCAAAAATGTACCTTACTTACCTCGGAGTCTGATCTAGCCTCCTCCCAGTCATAGCAAAGGCTCTAGCCTTCACCCTCTGTCCTCCTTCCTCATACCGGACCTTCCTACCCTCAATTCTTGCAATCTCTGCTCATATGTCCAGTCTCGCCACAGTCGTAGCATTTAGCCAATTGACAATCTCTTCCCTGTGGTCCTCCTTTCCATTTTGGAAGCAAACTTTCAGTCCCCATTTGCACTCCCCTTCATGACCTCTACCACACTTCTTGCATACCTTGTCCTTCCTTTTTATCCTCTCTCGATCATCGACCCTCATCATCTTACCTTCAACCACAATTCCATCATCATTTATCTCCTTCCATTCCCCCTTTTTGGCATGATTTTGTTCTTCCTCTCGCTCGTTACAATCTCCCAGCTAAGTCGACCACCGATCTAAATGTACCTGGTGCAGGCAGTGATCAAATATCTGCGGATGTCTATCGGCAGTCCTTGAATGTACCTCTTGATCTTTCGTGGCATAGGCGTCACCTGATCTGGCACTAGTCTTGCCATCTCGTTGAACATAGTGGTGTACTGCTGTTGTGTCATCGTTCCCGCCTCTAGCTGTAAAAACTTTGTCTCAATCTTGTCCAATTCCCGGTGAGGACAAAACTCTTCGATCACCAGCTTCTTTAGTTCACTCCACCTCATCCTTCCGATTGCCCTAGTACCCTCAGCCTAGACTATGTTGTCCCACCAGCACAGCGTTGAATCAACGAAAGAGTGAGTTGCGAACTTCACCTCTGGTCCTCGTGGCACTCATTGATCTCCAAGACTGCCTCCATCTCCCTCACCCAGTGTGAGCGGCAAAACATTACCATTGCCATCGAAAGTCGGGGCTTACACCTTTGGAACACCCCATAACAATCCCCTCCGGTCGCTAACCCCACTACATCATCCTCCTCCCCATCGGATAACACAGTCTCAGGCTCCGATTGTTCCTTCCCCCTCTGCTTCTCTTGCCCATTGATCCCTTTCTAGTCTCGTCTTCCTTCCTCTCATCGCTTCTCACTTGCCCCTAATGACTTTAGTCACCACAGACAGTAAGACTGTCTGCATGCCGGTGTACTTCATCAGCAATCGCCTCCTAGCTGAGGCATTTAGCTAGAATTCTCATTCTCTTCGCTCTGGCCATGACCTCAGGGTTCTCATGGTCGTCTGAGGAGCCTTATCACTACTCCTAGTCACACGTGACTGCCTTTGCCTCTACGAGTCTAGGAAGATTTCGGTCCAGCCCCTCTAACACACTATAATCATAACTATTCAAACCCCAACACGGTCATTCAAAGGTAATAACTCATTTATGTCAAGTATAGTAAAGTCCCTAATTAATAGTGGCCAGATTGTATCTTACCACTTACTTTAATTTCAACCCCAGATTGCCTATCAAACTTATGGTATCTAATCACTAAGGCACATAATCACATGCAGGCGAATATATGTTGGACCAAAAGAACCAATGAGCCAAGATCAGAAAACCTCTAAGTCCCACACGGTATCACAACAACTGCTGAAAGCCTCATCAGTAGTTTGACAAGTGCTGAAGACTTCAACAGCTGAAGATCAAGTGCTGAAGACCTTAACAGCTGAAGAACCAAAGTGCTGAAGTACAACAGCTGAAGAACACAAGTGCTGAAGCTGAAAGACCAAAGTACTGAAGAACAACAGCTGAAGAGTTCACAAGTGCTGAAGATCAACAACTGATGTACAAAGTCTGAAGACAAAGACTGAAGACATCAGCTGATGATATCTACTGAAGTCATCAGCTGATGAAACGCCTGAAGGTCAAAGTCTGAAGATCAAGTACTGAAGCCTCAGTAGTTTGTCACAACTGCTGAAGAGTACTTCTTCAGTAGTTGTGATATCAGTAGTTTTATTTCTTTGTTTCAGTAGTTTTGTAAAACGACTGAAGAGCTTGTTCTTCAGTCGTTGTAGTTTCAGTAGTTTTATATTTTGTACTTAACTTGCTGATATGTTCTCAGTAGTTGTGAACATTTCAGTAGTTTGTTAAGAATTAGTTATTTCTGTATTGGATCTGCCAGTTGTCACTTTCCGTGATAACAGCAGTGACTGTTGCACTCTATATAAGGAGTGACAACCCATTGTAATCAGTGAGCGATATGAGCAATTGAATGGAATGATTGATTGATTTGATTAGAAATATTCTCATCTATAAACATTCCTAGAAATCAGAAATTCATATTCTCTCCCTATAACCGTATGCGATCTTAACGCTTACAATATCGATTGCTTGCTACAATTTGTCTAATTCGTGTTTGTATTCCGCTGCTTTATATTTCTACATCAAACTTGTGATCACTGATCCTGTCAAATGGTATCAGAGCAGGTTAATCATTGATCGATCTAATAATTGATCATTGAAACTGCTATTCAAGATCCAAGTTTGATTGAATTAGCTTTTGTTTTTGCAAGAAACGGTTATAGAGATTGAATTTTCTGTATTTCTGCTCATTCATCCTGAGATCTTTTCTTGGTTCTCATTGAGTTTGTTGTGGTTTGTCTAAAACTTCTTTTTAAACTTGAACTAAACATTTTTGAACTGAAAATGACCACTCCCTCCAATGATCCTCACAATACTGGTTCCTCAACCAAGCCTCCTATGCTGGTTAGGAATGAGTATAACATATGGCAAAGACGTATGCCCATCACCTGTCTGTTAACAGCGCAGGGTGTTGGACATCTGTGGTACATGGTCCACACAAGCCTATGGTGAATAACCCGAAACCAATCAAATGGTTCCGAAGAGGAGGGAGCAATACTCAGATGAGGATAAAAAGTTGCTTGAGATTGATGCAAAAGCCCATGGAATTCTGGCCATGGCTTTGCCCAATGAAATCTATTCTGGGCTAATGCATCATGAAACTGCCCATGACCTCTGGATTGCTTTGAAAGAACAATTTGGAGGAACAGATGAGGTCTTGGCAAATAATAGAGAAATTCTTGCCCAACAATATGAGACATTCTCTCATAGAAAGGGTGAGACACTGACTCAACAATATGAGCGGTTTTCTTGTTTGATCTCTGAACTAAAAATGGTCAAACTTGAATACACCAATATTCAGATGAATAACAGATTTCTCAGATCACTGCCTGAGAGATGGGACACATATACTATTGTCCTACGCTCCAGTGCAAGTTTGGACAAACTATCTCTCACCCAACTCCATGGGAAATTGCTCACTTTTGAGAGAGAGATAGAACAGAAGAGAAAGCTGTCTTCATCTGGAAAGCTCACTGAAGACTTTATTCAAGGCAACACTGCCTTGGTGGGTCATGAGTCAGAATATGCTGCATCTGAATGCCAGTATGATGAGCATATTAATTTCTCTTCGAGCACTTCTAATTCTGCATTTGTAAGTGTTGATGGTCAGTTCTGGAGGTAATAATGACATTTATGTTTCATTATGGATGATCTCAAGGGGATTGCTGATGATGACTTAGAAGAGATGGATATTTTGAGCCAAATGGCCTTGATAAATATCAGATCTCAGAAGTTCTACAAAAGAACTGGAAGAAAATTCCCAGGACTCTCTGGCAAAACCAAAGTTGGTTTGACAAGAGCAAGTTGAGGTGTCACAAATGCCAACGGCTTGGACACTTTGCAAGAGAGTGTAGATCAACTGGATCAAACTCTACTGCACCCTTTGTGACTTTTCCTGGCAACAGTCAACAAAACAGAGGGCAACATCCTGTCACATCTAGTCATCATCCTCAACAACAATCTCCGGCATATTTTGTTCCTCAGGGTCAAATGCCTTATCAGTACCCTTGTTATTACATGCCACAGTCAAATCAAGTTCAAGTTCCTATGACACCACAACCTCATGCATTACCAGAACCTCAGCCTTCCCTATCTCATCAACAACCTTCATCTCAACAACACAGCTTCTTCACCCCAGGAGTTGTTGACTGGAGCAGTTTACCAGATGACTTGTCTGGTCATGATCAACTGTTCTCAGGTGCTGGTCAACATGGTGGTGACAGTCCCTTTGGGAATCTAGCTCTTATGGCTTTGGAGTCTGCTGATACTTCATCTTCCAATGCCTCTACACCTCAGGTATCACAGGTATCCTCTGAGGCAAAAGCCAAATTATGTTCTGAACAATGCATAGCAGCATTTGCTTCCATTAGAGAAGCAAATGTAGCTTTAATTAATAAGAACATTGAGCTAGAACAAGTAATTTCCAAAACAAAGCTGAGTTGAGTTTGTGCTCAAAGATAAAAATGATGAGGTTTATAAACTGAATTGCAAAATAATTGATGATAAGGCTAGAGAAGATGTACTTCTAGAGAAGTACAAAGATCTCAAAGAAACCCTTGCAGTTACCCAGGTCGAGTGTGATAGATGGGTACAATCATGCAAAGGTTTTGAAATGCTTCTTAGTAAGCAATCTGCTTCAAATGTGAAGTTTGGAATTGGTTACAATCACACTGCTCCACCTACAGATTTTACCCCAAGAGCAGAGGTAGAATCTGATGGTGAGAGTGATAACCAATCCATCAAGTCATGTGATCTACCTTCTGATACAGCACAATCAGAAGTAGCAGTCAGTATCAAGTCCTCTTTGAACCTATCAGCTGATGTTGATGGTCCAAATGCTGACATTCACATGATCAATAAGTTGATCAACTCAGGAGTCAATCCTGAAGGTCCTGAAAGGACTGGAGAGCAGGATTCAACTCCTGAAGTTCAAACTTCAACTGCTGTCAGTACTGAAGAGAAGAAAACTGGCAGTAGAAAGAGTTTGAAGACTACTAAAGATGCTGTCAAGAAAGCAACCAATGCTTCCAAAGCATTGAAGAACAAGTCTTCACCATCTTTAGTTGATGATCAACCTAAGATGAAGAAGAAACCATGTGAAGTATGTGGTTTGTTCAATCATCTTACAGATGATTGTTGGTACAAAAGAGGTTCCAAACTCAAACAAAAGGAAGAAATTAATGAGAAAATGGTAAAAATGAAAACTGAGTTTGAGACCACATTTGTATCAGCAACATCAAATCCTGTAACCCTTAAGTCCTTAAAGCAATCCAAAAAGGAAGGAGTTAAACAGGTGACAGCTGAGGGTGCTCAAAAGAAGAAGGTGCAACATAGGACCTTATCTAACTCCACTAGCAATGTGTCTGATGAGCTGAAAGCTTTATCACAAAATCAGACACAGCTGGTGATGATGGTACAACATCTGTTGGGTAGAGTTAACCAACTAGATTCTCCTATGTTGAAACCACAGAAAAGGAGGTCTAAGCCAAAGGACTCCTCTTCTGCACCATCTTCTTCCTCTCAGGCTGTTGTTACAAATAAACATGCTAGTTTACCATCTATTGATGAGACCAGGCCCAAAACCAAAAAGGTTTGGGTCTCTAAAACTAACTGATTGTTTATTATTGCAGGGTTCTTCAACATGCCAAAATAGCATCTGGTATGTAGACAGTGGGGGATCTATGCACATGACTGGGAACATCTCTCTTCTTCATGACTACTCTCAAGGAAAGAAGGGATTTGTCTCTTTTGGCAATGATGCTAGGGGTTACATCATCGGTAAGGGCTTTGTCTCCAATGGAGAAATCAAATTTGATGATGTTAATCATGTGGAAAATCTCAAGTACAACCTCTTGAGTGTCAGTCAAATGTGTGATAAAGGCCATGTTGCCCTTTTCACAAGTCAAAACTGTAGGATTCTGTCATCCAAAGTTTTGCCCTTGATTGACAAGGTGTTGGATGATCACACTCTCCTGAAAGCCAACAGGACAGGAAGAGTGTATGCCTTAGATCTCTCTAAGAAGATAGATCTCAAAGGCAATCCTTGCCTATTTTCCAAAGCCTCTTTTCAAGAATCTAAACTATGGCACAGGAGGCTTGGTCATGTTAATCTCAAAAACATGAATCAGCTTAGCCACAATAGTTTAGTCAGAGGCTTACCAATAAAGGAGTTCCACTGTGATGAAACTTGCACTGCTTGTTTAAAAGGAAAACAGCACAAGGTCTCATTTCCTCCTATTGAAGTGTCCAAGTCCACTGCCTGCTTGCAATTACTGCATATGGATCTATTTGGTCCTGTGAGAGTAATGAGCATGGCAAAGAAGAAATACTGTCTGGTAATTGTGGATGATTACTCCAGATTTGTATGGACTTTCTTCTACATTCAAAGGATGAGGCTGCTCAGAAGATTATCCACTTTGTGCTGTACATTGAGAAGCAGTATTCCCTTCCAGTCAAGTGTATTAGGAGTGATAATGGAACTGAGTTCAGAAATCATACACTTGATGACTTCTATCTCTCAAAGGGAATCAAAAGGCAGTTCAGCATTCCAAGGACTCCGAACAAAATGGAGTAGTGGAGAGAAAGAACAGGACCCTCATTGAAGCTGCAAGGTCCATGCTGGCTGACTCAGGTTTGCCATTGACCTTTTGGGCCGAAGCTGTCAACACAGCTTGTTATGTGCAAAATAGAGTTTTAGTAAATCAGAGGTTGATGAAGACTCCATATGAAGTTCTCCATCATTTGGCTCCACTGATTTCATTTTTCAAAGCATTTGGGTGTCCCTGTTTTATTCTCAACACAAAGGATCAACTCCACAAATTTGATCCTAAGGTGGATGCAGGATACTTTGTTGGTTATTCATCTACTTGCAAGCATACAGAGTCTTCAACTGCAGAACAAAGATGGTTGAAGAAACTCTACATGTTAAGTTTAATGAATCTCCAAAGGACAAGATTCCACAAAGTCCTGTGGAGTTATTTGATCTGGACATACTGCAATATGTTCCTTATCAAACTCCTGCTGTTGCTCCTGTCAACAGTTCACCACCTGGTGGTACTGCTGATGATGATGATGATTGCAGTACTCACCTCTTCAGGTTTAGTGATCAGCTGCCTGATTCAACTAGACCTGATGTTCCTGTAGCGCCAGTAGCACCATCCACAACAAATGCTGATGAGATTTCTTCGAATTCAACTTCCTTTGAATTACCATCCACTGATTGGTTTCAAGGAAATGATTCACCATCACCATCTGTTGCTGCTGAACCGGCTACAAACACTTGCACAGATCTCATTGTGTATCAAGATCTGAAGAATCACCCCATGTCTCAAATCATTGGTGATATCACTGCTGGAGTATCAACAAGAAGTCAATTGTCAAATTTCTGCTTCTATGCTCTCTTCATCAGTCAGCAAGAGCCAAAGAATTATCACATTGCTTTAAAGGACAATGGATGGGTTGATGCCATGCAGCTTGAGCTTCTTCAGTTCAAGAAACAGCAAGTGTGGGAACTGGTTCCTCTACCTCCAGGTAAGTGTGCAATAGGCACTAAATGGGTGTTTAGGAACAAAACTGATGAAAATGGGCTTATTGTTAAGAACAAGGCCACTGGTTGTTCAGGGGTTTGCACAAGAAGAAGGTATTGATTATGATGAAACCTTTGCCCTGTAGCCAGACTGGAAGCAATTCGATTGTTTTTAGCTTATGCTGCTTATCAAAAACTTAAAGTCTTTCAAATGGATGTCAAAAGTGCATTTTTGTATGGAAAAGTTAAAGAAGAGGTTTATGTATGTCAACCTCCAGGCTTTGAGGACAAAAACATCCTAATTGGGTGTATAAGCTTGATAAAGCTCTTTATGGGTTAAAACAAGCTCCCAGAGCCTGGTATGAGACATTATCAAACTTTCTTCTGGAAAACAATTTCACTAGAGGCTCCATAGACAAGACTTTATTTATTAAGAAAGCTGGGCAGCATAATCTACTTGTTCAAATTTATGTAGATGATATCATTTTTGCATCCTCTGATCCAAAGTTGTGTGATGCCTTTACAAAGTTGATGCAACAGAAGTTTGAAATGAGTGCCATGGGAGAATTACAGTTCTTTCTGGGGTTGCAAATCAAACAAAAGGCTGATGGAATTTTTATTCATCAATCCAAATATACAAAAGATCTTTTGCAAAAGTTTGATTTACAAAACTGTAAGCCCTGTTCTACTCCCATGAGCAGCACCACACAACTGGACTCAGATCAGAAAGGTAAAGTGGTTGATGAAACACTTTACAGATGTATGATTGGGTCCTTGATGTATTTAACAGCTTCTAGACCAGATATTATGTTTGCTACATGTGTTTGTGCTAGATTTCAGGCTGCACCTAAAGAGTCTCATCTGATTGCAGTCAAGAGGATCTTTAGATATCTGCAAGGCACTCCATCTCTAGGTTTATGGTATTCTACCAACATTCTGGTAAATTAGTTGCTTTTTCTGACAGTGACTATGCAGGGTGTAAGTTGACCAGGAAATCAACTTCTGGTGGATGTCAATTCCTAGGCAACTGCTTATTTCTTGGCAGAGCAAGAAACAGACCTCAGTTGCTACATCCACTGCGGAAGCAGAGTACATTGCTGCTGCAAGCTGTACATCTCAGGTACTCTGGCTTCAAAACCAACTTTTGGATTATGGCATTACAGAGACTAAGACTCCATTGTTAATGGATAGTGCTTCAGCTCTTTGCATTGTCAAAAATCCAGTCCAGCACTCTAGGACCAAACATATAGAGATCAGACATCATTTTATAAGAGATTGTTTTGAAAAAGGTCTGATTGATCCTAAGTTTGTGCCCAGTGCTGATGAGCTTGCAGACATTTTTACTAAGCCTTTGGATAGTTCAACTTTCCAAAACCTGGTGTTAAGGCTTGGTATGCTGCAGCTAGAATAGGTGACAACTACTGATGATCTCAGTAATTCATATTGATGATCATGAGTGCCTGTCACATATAAGTACTGATGAGCTCTTTTAACCTCAGTAGTTTTTATAACTACTGAAGGCTAAAGTTCTCACAAGTACTGAAGTACTTCATCTGCTCTAAACTACTGAAGTAGTTACACTACTGATGCAGTCATAACTACTGAATCAGTAAAAACAGATAAGTACTGATGTCCTATGAAACAACTGAAATCAGCCATAAAGACTGATGAATGTGTTGAGGACAGTTGAAACAGCTGAAAAGCTAAGAATTGACGAAAACAGCTGAAGAGAACTTTCCTTCAGTCGTTTGTACCACTGCTGTTTCATTTTAAACAACTGAAGCAAAACCACGTCTTCAGCAGTTTTATAACTACTGATGACCAATACCAAGTCTTCAGTTGTTTACAACAGCTGATGACAAAACCACTGTCTTCAGTAGTTTCATAACTACTGATGACAAACACCATGTCCTCAGTTGTTTCAATCACCTGAAGTCAAAACCACGGTCTTCAGTAGTTTTCTAAACTACTGATGCCTAACACCGCGACTTCAGCTGTTTCAACGTCTGAAAGGATAATACCATGTCAACGGTCGTTTAAAACTACTGATGACTAACACCACATCCTTCAGTCGTTTCCTCACCCGTACCCTATAAATACCCTTAACCTGAGCTCTCCATGCTTCATCTTCTTCAAACCTAACGTTCCTCTCCAAACCTTCCATGGCGTCTATGCAAATTAAACCGCGACACAACTGTGTTGCCTACCTCACAAAATCGCCGATCTGGACTAAGTTCGATACTGCTATCGATCTTATGGTTCAGTCCCAATACAACAAGGCATTCCTTCTGAACCCCGTTTTACATGCCGAATCCTTGAACCAATTTTGGATGAACGTTACTGTTACAACTGAGGAGAGCAACACACAATCCCTCCGGTCGTCGTCAACAACAAAGAAGTAGTGATTACTCCTGCAACAATCCGTAAAATTCTTCAACTGAGTGATGCTACCTCTCCTGCTGGATATCCGAAGGGCACCATAGATCTATCATTTGCTCAGCATGGATATCAAGGTGATCTCAGTGCCACCACCATCATGAAGAAACACTTTAATGACGCTGAGCGCCTGATCTTTCACATGGTCAATGTATGTTTGGCCCCTAAGACATCGTCTTGGGATCAAATGTCCACCAAATGGCAGCAGGTAATGTATTCTATCCTTGAGCAACAACCACTGAATTTTTCAGAATTAATATTTTCAGAGCTCAAAGATATGGCTCAAAAACTAACTGCCAACCGTTGGATACTCTATCCACGGTTCATAATGGCCATTATAATAGACCAGCTTAATGCTGAGGGACTTGTTGGCTTGGGAGTCCCTGCTACGGCTGTTTTGCCAGAAGTATACTCCCGGCACAACTCCGACCGGACACTCAAACTGGCTGCCAAGCTGCGAAAACCCACGCAGCTGGAACCCACAGCCACCACCTCCAAATCCAATGTCCCACCAAACCCACCAAAAAGAAACCCAAATGGCTACTCAGGGAATTGAGTCCCCTGAGGATGCTCCTGCACAACAAACGCAGGATATATCCACTAGTCCAACCCCCTAGTGGATACCATGACTCCTCCAGCCACAGCCGCTCAGGCTTCCTCTCAACAGGAGCCTGCAGCAACCCAAGGGGCACCTACTTATCTGGGATCTTCCTCACTTGAGGAGATTGCCATTGAAGAGCACCATCCACCCCAGGTGCACACTGCTTCTACCCCTTACCCCAAACAACCGCCCCTCACAGCCCAACTTTAATAGTTGCACAAGTGCTGACTCAATTGCACTCCTCACCCCCTCCCCAGAAACCACTTCCAACTGGGAATACCTCTACAATTGAGGGGGAGGAACACAGTGCACTTGAGAACCCACAGCACAGGGTTTCCCAATTCTATCTCCTGGTGTAGAGAAGGAGCTTAGAATATCTAGTGAGGCTGCCACCTCCTCTGACTCAGCACATGACCAGAGTGAGGCTGGTAACATTGCTAAGACCTCCCTAGAGGCAACAGCTGATGATGGACATTGTCCTGAGGCTGGAAGTCCCCAGTACCAAGCACAAGGGGCACATGCACCAACTGGTCTACACCCAGTGCATGTAAATCCTGCTCTAAGCAGGAGGTCAGGTGATTCAGTATCAACTGATGATGACCTGAGCTTCTTCTCGATGTAGTTGCTCAAAACACCATTCTAGAGGATGAGGTTAGCAGACTCAAAGAGCTGCTGGCCAAGATGTCTCAGGATGCAAGTCCATCTGCCACCCTCATACACCCACAGATGGCACCTTCCCTTGAAGGTTTCCCAAACACAGAGCCACCCCAAAATCAACCACCCCTCTGCTTCAGGCCCTACTTCTCAGGAACAGAACCCTCCTGAGCAAATAGGTGCTATCCTCCAAAACTCCCTCCCTCTCATCACCCCCATAATCACTGATATAGTGATCAAAGCCCTTGATGAGAGGCTTTCCTCAACATTACAGCCCCTGGTTGATGCTGCTGTCCACAAGACTCTTTCTGCGGTACCAACCCCTCCTCCAATGCAACCAAAAAGGGGGAGGTACTGCAGTGAAAGATAGAAAGAGGAGAGATCTGAGGAAGAGGAGGAAAAAGAAAGCAACCTCTGCTCACGTACAAGCGAAAGAGAAGTGCTGATGATCATACTGCTGAAGAAAAATCCTTGGAGGAGCTGGTCAAAGAAGCTGACACCAACACAGCCGCTCCATGGATAATAATTGAACAACTATTCAGGCAGGGGTTTGACACAGCCACACTGGATAGTGAGATCAGAAGGTTAGAGTACAAGAGATACAAACCCGATGGGCAGGGTACGATGCTCTTGAGAAAGAGAGGTTGGAAATAATGATCCGCTTTATTGCAAAATACTTGGGAAGATCATTAATGGAGATCCGCGCATGCCAGGGACAGCATTCTGGCTATAGCCACCAGAATCTGTCTGTCTGAGCAATTCAACAAAGGGATCATTGTGGAAGCCCTTGATGAGGCTGGGGCTGGCAAAAGGTTAGAGATGGCTAAACTTACAAAAGCAAATTAACTACAAGGATGCTAGATCAACCTTCCCTCCACCCACTCAAACAGATCCTATCCCTCAAATCTCCCAACCAACCTCTAAGCCAAAATCCAAACATCCTCTCTCTTCAAAACCAATCCCTTCACCAACCCAACCATCATCCAGTGATGTACCCCGTAGAAGGAGAAGGGTGCTGAGGATGGAAGAAGAAGCAGAAGAAGAGGATGAAGATGATAGTCTGCCACTCTCTGCTGTTCTGAAGCTACCAAAACCCCGAGTCAATCCATGATCACACCTGACTCTCAAAGGGAAATGGTCAGAGTCAAGATAGAAGAAGAAGAACAGCAAACACAGCACGATGAGCAACTGTTGAAGATGGTTGACAAGGAATTTCCTCAGTCATCATCTATTCAAGCCATGAAAGGGCATGCTCAAAGGCTGTACACTCTCAGACACACCTTTCAGTATCAGAAGGAGAGAGTGAGAGTATGGCCAGACCCCAGGGTGAGTTCTAGAATCCATAAAAGAACTATCCCACACAGATACAACGGCCAAGTACGAAAAACAATAGAATCTACCATCATGTTGGCCTTGTAGTCTCACCTTGGGAAATCATTGATGAATTCAAGAAAGCTCACCAAGCAAAGAAGACAACCTCAAGCCTTACAAAAACAAGATGATTAAGAAGGTTGTTATACAAAAGCTTGAAGACATCCAAAAGAATGAGCTCCAGTTACTCCTTGAAGGCAACTCCTGATGAATTTGTATACAGGGAGGTAACTACGGTGAGCTGAAAAATGGCAGGACCATGAAGTACTTATCAGAGTACTATGGTCCAGAGTTCTTCTTCGAAGGAGGAGCTGAAGAACTCTCTCAAGAGGAACAAATTGTTCTCCTTGAGGCCTATGTTCGTGAGTCATACAGACTCATTATGGGGAAGTGAATCTCATGAATGGGATAACAACTCTGTGTCCAGTTCCCCAAAACAGAGTTCCCATTCATACTCTGCCAAACAAATATTTGAGGTTCTTCCCAGGCCGGAGCGTACATGGGTCATCTTCTCTACTGATCAAGAAGGAAAAAGACCAACATTTTTGCCATCAATAAGTGGGAGTATAAATAAGTTAGAGGTTTTGGCTGCATTGGTTCAGGGGGAGTTTGTTGGACCAAAAGAACCAATGAGCCAAGATCAGAAAACTCTAAGTCCCACACGGTATCACAACAACTGCTGAAAGCCTCATCAGTAGTTTGACAAGTGCTGAAGACTTCAACAGCTGAAGATCAAGTGCTGAAGACCTTAACAGCTGAAGAACCAAAGTGCTGAAGTAACAGCTGAAGAACACAAGTGCTGAAGCTGAAAGACCAAAGTACTGAAGAACAACAGCTGAAGAGTTCACAAGTGCTGAAGATCAACAACTGATGTACAAAGTCTGAAGACAAAGACTGAAGACATCAGCTGATGATATCTACTGAAGTCATCAGCTGATGAAACCTGAAGGTCAAAGTCTGAAGATCAAGTACTGAAGCCTCAGTAGTTTGTCACAACTGCTGAAGAGTACTTCTTCAGTAGTTGTGATATCAGTAGTTTATTTTCTTTGTTTCAGTAGTTTTGTAAAACGACTGAAGAGCTTGTTCTTCAGTCGTTGTAGTTTCAGTAGTTTTATATTTTGTACTTAACTTGCTGATATGTTCTCAGTAGTTGTGAACATTTCAGTAGTTTGTTAAGAATTAGTTATTTCTGTATTGGATCTGCCAGTTGTCACTTTCCGTGATAACAGCAGTGACTGTTGCACTCTATATAAGGAGTGACAACCCATTGTAATCATGAGCGATATGAGCAATTGAATGGAATGATTGATTGATTTGATTAGAAATATTCTACATCTATAAACATTCCTAGAAATCAGAAATTCATATTCTCTCCCTATAACCGTATGCGATCTTACGCTTACATATCGATTGCTTGCTACAATTTGTCTAATTCGTGTTTGTATTCCGCTGCTTTATATTCTGATACATCAACTTGTGATCACTGATCCTGTCATAATAATAGTTAACCGTTAGCTTACATATAACCTTTACCTGCAGGCCGTAGCTACTAGGAGTGGCATCCTTTTCTTAGTCCCATTCTCAGTTTAAGATTAGGTTTCTTTTTAAATATTACCCATTTCACTTAAACTTTGGCTCCGATACCAACTTATAAGGCCCCATTCCTGGGCACTCATAGTTCGTCATTCATCGCACATAAAACATTTTAAAACGTACATTTATTTGTAGTAGAATTAAAACTTTCATTAATAACTAAAAACATGGCATTTCATTCATTTACAACATTCGTTTTCATCTCAAAATACAATGACATGTCAAAATATAGATGCGAACCTCAAAACGCTCCGAGTAACTTATGCATCCATGCCTACAACTCCTCACATCAAGAAAATAACTGCCAACTATCATGCATACAAAAGTCAGCGATGCTGAGAGTTCAAGTTTTTATAATAAAATACCTTATTTCCTTAAAAACTATCTTTACATTCATTCGTGGTCATACAACATACGTACACTCAATCTATGTTCTTTATTCGTTTCGTTCTTTCATACTTTCATTGTTTCAATCTTTTATTTACTTTCGTATTCATATTATCGTTCATACTTCTTATATCTTTTACTTTAATTTCTCTACTTCCTTTTCGTACTTTACATCCGTCAGTTGTCATATATCATACATTCATACTCATAATAATAATTATTATTATTATCTTCATCAACACTCGTTCATTCGTTCATTTGTCGCTCATTACTCTTTATTACACGAATCTTGTCTCATGCATATCCCCGACTCATGCTCGAAAGTTGATGATGTGCTGGGGCTTGTACACAAACCCCTGATTCATGTCCGAAGACTGACACAGCACCGGGATATGCAACAAAGATCCCATTCGAGTCAAAACGCCGGGATTGAACTCTATCTGAGTCTGTTGCAACACAAGTCGCGCATGGCCCACTCTTGGGGCATGGCCAACACTTAGGCGCATGGCCAACATGCTGGGTGCATGGGCCACTGTTCCTGCGCATCAAAACATTCTGAAATGTTTTCTATGGTACTAACATCACCCGATTATCATTCTAATAATACCCAGGCACAGATCTAACACACAAAGGGCACCTAAGCATGCTAAACACAACACTAACCCATAAACCCACTCCAAAACATACATACATAGAACATCATCGAACAATAGGCTAAAACTCAGGGTTTTACTTGAAAACATTTGCTGGTATGCATAATAGCCCCAAACAAGTTGAAAATCAATAAAAGAGGGGTTCTAGAAACTCACCTTGAGCAGCCTTTGAGCAACACACTTCAAGTTCGAGAGCCACCTTCAATTCAGCTCTTAAATCCCGAAATAAACACTAAACACCAAGAACTTCGGTCAAGAACTCGAAACCAAGCTGAAACCGAACTCATATAAGAGAAAACTCACCTTTGCTGCTGCTTCTTCCTCTCTCTCTCTCTAGAATCGAGGGCTTTCTCTCTTTTCTTTCTTCCTTTTAGCCGAATGGAGATGGTGAAGAAAGGATGGGCGGCCATGCCCCTTTAAACCTTAAAATAATAAGGTTTTGTACTTTTTGCACTTTATTCCCCTCCACTTGTGCTCATTATCTATTCTTTCTATTTACTTTTCTATTCCTTTTATTTAAATAAAATTCGGGGTGTTACATGTAATAAAGTTTTGAATTATTTGGGATGCCTCATTTTTATGAAGTAAGAAGAACACCAATGTGAATCGTGAAAAGTCATCAATGATAAGCAAACAATACTATTTCTTTCCGATACTCATGACATGAGTTGGTCCAAACAGATTCATATGAAGTAGCTTCAAATTATTGTTTGTGTCAGCAGCTGGATTTATGCGAAGATTGTGTTGTTTTCCTTTGAGGCACCTGAACTTATCAACAAAGTGAATTCTTTTTGTGGAAGACCAATGACATGGTTTCCTTTGACCAATATGTTCATGTTTTTAAAGTTGGTGTGCCCCAAACGTCTATGCCAAAGCTATAACTCATCAAATGATGCTTTTCACAAAAGACATGTTTCTTCTTTAGGTGATGTCGAACACAAGTTTAAAACTTAAGTATTATTCTTCCTCGGGGTCTTTAGGACAACGTATTCTTTAGAGATCTGAAATCCAGGTTTCAGAATGTAGCAATAAGTGTCTGTAAATTGAGTTGAATATTCTTGACACAGATTTGAGACACGCTTAGTAGATTGAAGTTCAGTTGTTCATAGTAGTTCACTCTGTCAAAGCTCAGCATCCTATTTGTCACAGATCCTTCACCTGTAATTCTACCACCTTGTGAATCTCCACCAAATGCCACGGTAGTTCCTTGTATGTGCTTGAAGTCATGTGTCGGAGCATCCACTGTCCACGTACCATAAATTGTCAACCTATATGGATGACCCTGCAATCATAAAAGAACTAATTAGAATGTGGAACCCAAGCCATGGTGGTCTTGGGTTTCCCGTTCCTATCTATTATGGTGACTTCTTCATACTTTCCTATAAATTGTGATCTATTTAGAGGAGACCTGGGAGATTCCTTATGATATCTTACCGGAGCCTTCTCATCAGCATCAACAGAAGAGTTAGATGAGTAGTGAAACCTTTGATCTCTGTTCTTTTGAAGAAATTTAAATCGTTTTTGATTTTCAAAGATCATTTTGGGTTTAGAAAAACAGACTTTTGATTGATGAAATGATTGGTTCTTTGATTTTTCCATGTTTCTTTGTTTACTCATGTCATTAAGTGATCTAGATGTTCTAGATTGATTGTTATGCAAATGACTCCTGATTTGAGTTTTGCCACATGATGTTGTTGAGATGGGTTGTTTTGGGGAATTCTCAATCCCTTCTATTGAACTAACAATCAGATGTATTGTGATTGTTCATATCAAGATGAACAATATTTGTTGAAATAACAATTTTTGGTTGAGTGATTGTTCATATCACAGATAGAGCAATATTGATTATAAAAGCACTCTTCTATGTTGTGATTGAACATATCACAAATGTCACAATACATTTGTTTGTTGCTTGAATCAGATTTTGGTTTGTGTGCCTCAGCTGATTTTCTCATTTGTTGCTGAACGACTTTCTTTTTCTTAGGAGATGAATCAAAATCAGCCCTTTTGTAGTTTGCTTCACAACACTGCGTTTGTTTGATTTTCTGGGCTGTTTTTGTTTCTTCAACCCATTTCTCACCTCTTTCTCAAACTGGTCAACGTGTTCCTTGTTACAAATATCAAACCCAACTCCTTGTCTTAATTTTGAAGATTGAGGGTCTAATAGCGTTTTATGTGTTGACTAAGTGATCCTTTTTGTTCTTTTGCAGTGAAACCTTTTCTCATTTGCTAGAATTGCTTGGAGATATAATCTCATTTTTAGAACAACTCTCAGTAGTGGGTTTCACTGACTTCACATATTTATTTTTACCTTTTAAAACAGAAGGTATGAATTTTATAAAAGGAACAATTGCTTTTATGGGGCTTATGGGTTTCACAACACTCACTGCCTTGTTTGAGCACTCTTTGATTTTGATTGGGTGACCTAACTTGATTTATCCTCATTTGTTTCAATATAAACATCAGGTTTTTGAGTATTGATCACTTGTTTTACTATAGATTTTGGTTCCATAGTATTAGTTTCAATTTCCTTATTGAGTGAGACAGATTCAAGCATGATAGTGTAGTTGTCATTGTATGGTGGAGGACATGAATTATACCTAACCCTGACATGTCCTTTGGATCCTTTTTAGCATCAAGCATCTCAAGTAGCTTGACTAGAGACATTTGAAACTTTTCAAGTTTCACTAAGTAAGTGTATGTTCAGCCTTCGACTAAGCTGACTTTTCAGTAAGTAGCTCATTCTCAGCTGCAAGAGTGTACTTTTCACCATGCAGTTTCTCAATGTCAGAGATGAGAGATTTAATTTGGATTTCAAATCCTTTTATCTCTCTTTTCATCATCTCTGACTTCTCCTTTTCTTCTTTAATTTTATCTATGAGTTTTTGGTTATGCTCTTATAACCTTGAAATTCAGCAATACATTTTTCACTACAAAGGCTAGATTTTACCTCTGTAGGCATTAGAGATGGACCATCGTTGATGTGAGCCATAAGTGCATGATTTTGAAATTGAGGCTTGACTTCCTCTAACTACATGCTCCAGTCACATACCTCATCTTGCTTTATCACAAGCGCATTGGCACATGACTGACTGCTTCTATGAGCTTGGTTTGTGAGTTGAGGTGGATTTTGATATGATTGGTGTTATTGTGGATGAGGATACAGTTGTTATGATTGTTGGAGTGAAAGCTTGAGTAGACTATGAGGATTACTGGCCTTGAGAATTCCTTTGAAAATTGTATCTCTTAGGGGCATTGCATTCTCTAGAGAAGTTTCCAGCCATGCCATAGTTGAAGCATTTCACTTTGGATTTATCATATCCAAGTTTTGTATTCTCACTAAGGCTGAGCTTTCTACCTTTTTTGAAAAATTTCTTTGCTCTCATAGCAATCATGGCCATTTTCCATTGTAGATCCATTTCTTCCACATCATCTGGATCCATTTTGTTAGGATCGTGTATAGGATGAAATACTAACTCATATACGTGTATACCAAGTCAAACAGTGCGGAATCCTATTTAACTGGCGATCCAATCAGTGATAACCCACATAGAAACAATTTTATATTGAATCTAAATGTTATGAACGATTGGTAATTGATCTAGTGCGATCTGTGAACTTGGAACATGTTCTTAGAGGTCTCTGGACGGCTTGGGTAAGATTTAGTACGTAAGTCTTCGAAGTGGTATGTTTTTCCACGATTTATGTGGTATTTATAGGTTATGGTTTCTTATTCGGGTGACTAAACCATTAGCATGGTTCAGTCATGCGATTGAGTCATGTTGTTGATCCATTCGCACGATTGAGTGGTTAGTCGTGAGACTGAGCCAATCTCATGTTACAATCGTGCGATTGATCCAGTCTCCTAGTCTAGTCGTGCAACTGGTTCATTAGCATGAAGTTGTTCATGTGTATGGTCCATTAGCATGGGCCATTCGCATGAGAACTTCATATGATTAAGTTTGAATATGTTTCACAATCATTTTTTGACTTAGATCTATTCAAACAACCACAAACTATATAGTTAGTTCAATAAGCGTTAATACATAATAACCAATGAAATATTAAACATTTTAAGCATAAACCACACATTAAATTTCATTCAACCATCCATTTACATATATTTAAGACATGAAAAACTTTTACATTAAGCTCATAAACTACATACATATCTATCTACAAACTCTCCCTTGGACCTAGTTTAATCTATTTCTAACATTCTTCATTAGCTTTTCATATTTCTTGTACTTCTCCTCTCTTGTGACTCCTGTGTATTTCAAAAGCAAAGCAGAGCCGTATCACATTCTGGAATTAGAGTGCTTGTGCAATATCATGCGAGTCATAGAATAGTGGCCACTTGTATAAGGTGTAAAGATCATCAGCCGACAAGTTACTGAGCCACATAGGGTCAAACACCCTGATAGTTTCCATACTACCATTTCTATTCAACACTATGACCGCCTCGCCTGTTCTGCAATCGTACATTTGAAGTATGGAGTGAAGCCCTTTGGTATTTCCCGTAGAGGGATTCTAGACATCGTGCGAGGAGGACTCCACTTCAGCATAATCTTTGACTTCCCAGTTATGGCATCAACTTTAGATGTTCTGATATACCTTGTTAGTTGTTGAGGCTTGAAGTTGACCCATCGAGTGTGGTACTCTCTCTTTAAAGCTACTTCAAACCAGCCTGACATCTTATGAGGTTCAGCATATAGTAAATTCAATTTTGCTAACTGGTTAAGCTCAATACCCGGAAGAGTCTTTAGATCGTGTGGGAATCTGAAGTACTCGATCCCCTTCTCTCTTTTAACAACATAAATGTTAAGATCTTCAAAATAGGCCCATGCTATAGTTTTGCCTGACACCTTGTGATGCTTCTTCACTTTATAGAGTTTGGTGTAGACATTTGACTTTGGAGAACTATGCTGGGCTCTAATTTTTGCAAAACATGCTACCCATTCTGCCTTTCTAATATTGACATTGGCTTCTGAGGCTTGGGCCTGGTCTTCCTTCTTCTCCAACTCTTTCTCCATCTTATCTAGAGTTTCAAAAGTATCACTAACAAGGAAGTCACCCAGATTGGGGACTACATTTTAGTCCTTGTCAGCATGCTCTGGATAATTTTGTGCAGTGACGTCTTCGATTTTGATTTCATCGACATCGTTAAGCTTAGCATCACTGTCTATGTCCACCTTAGGAGCATCCTTCACGATCTCATCGAGATTCAGTCTAAACATCTTAGCAAGTTGCTCATCAGTAATGTCGTGGATTATTTCTCCTTCTTCAAGAGTGTAACTAACAGACCTCCTGAGTATCCCTTACAGATCAAGTATCATTGTGAGTAGAGACCTGATCTGCTAAAGGGGAGCAACGTCATATTCATCTTGCTGAGAGGTGTGATCTGCTTAATTTAAACATATACACATCATACATCAATAAGTAATCAAGACATATATACATTAACATTCAAACATATAATATTTATCCAAAATTCAATTAAACAGTTTTCAAATACATAAATATCTAAACATTACTTTTCCCCTGAATAGTCGGTGCATCAGTAGGAGGGGTAGAAGATGAGGCTCCTTGGTCTTGATTTCTCTATGTACGTTTCTCTTAACCTTGAGCTGATGTAGATGCAGCTGCATCTCCTTCTCATCATCATCACTGTTCTGCCCTTCCCTTGTCTCTTCTTTCTCACTAGCCTCATCATGATCACTATCATCGTCTTCACCACTACCACTATCATCATCATCATCATCATCTCTTTCTCTTATCTTGAGTGGCTCATCCTTTGAGCCCTTGCGCTTGAGCATGATGGTCTTGTTCGAAACCTCCAACTTCTTCTGTTATCATCATCATCTCCTTCTCTTTTCTCATGCATATTGTCGTTAATGAATTGAAGTTGTTTGTTCTTCTGAACATCTTAAGTATGTTCTCAAATTCATATCCCCTGAACATAGCTGCATGATTGATCAGTTCAAGTAGAGCTAGTTCCTTCAAATCATGAATCTCCCTGAGATCCTTTTCACCATGAACATATTCCATGTACTGTCGTACTTCCAAGCTATTATCATTTGATCAACTTTACCTTGGGAGTAGACACCCCTCTGATCAGTTCTGTAGTCGTCAATCCTTCTTGCAGTTTCAACTGAGATGGTTCTGCAAACCATTCACGATACTTGTGTAGTACAGGAGCAAGTAGTTCTTGGTCTTTCTGGTTTAACATCATGTCTTCAGGTCATACTCTATTTCTTGGCTTAGTGCTTGATAATTCTTCTTCTAGCTTCTTAAGTTTTTCTTTCTTCTCATTAATCAATTGATGAGTTGCAGCCCTTAATGAGTTGGTCTTCATGTTTCCAATCCTTCTTCTTGTGAACCCCTAACTTGAGAGATAGTCCTTTATTTCCTTATCAGATATATTATAAGGATAAGGAAATAATGGTTCATGAGTTGGGGATGATATCTTCATTGAAGACAGCTCTGTAGGGGAGCCCTTCTTGGCAATGGTCTTTCATACCCTGTTTATTTCTTCATAGAGGATTCTTTATGCATTGGAGCATCCTTGGTGATTGCTTTTTCATATTCTATTTTATTGTTTGGATCAAGCAGCCTTTTCACTTTATCTTCTTTTTCTTTCATTTCTTCATATGTCATTCCAAATACTTCATCTGGATCATATCCTTGATTGATCAGAAACATAGCTTTGATCATCAAGGCATCAGTTTGGGCTTTAGACACCATTTCTTCCACTGCCTGTTCTGCTTTCATAGGACTATCCATATGAACATCATTTTTAGCATCATATCCACGAGTAATCTCACCTTCTTCTAAATCAAGTGCACTAGCTAATTTATTCAATTGAGCTTCAGCCTGCTCATGCTCTTCAAGAAATTCAGCAATTGCTGCTAGGCTTCTGGGGTCATCCTTTTGTTTCTTAATTGTTTCTTCTTCAACTATTGGTTTCTTACCCTTAGCCTTTTGAGCTAAATATTTCCTTTTTCATGAGTAAGTTTGAAGTTGAGGGCTAGAAGTTTCAGCTTTTTCTACTGCTTCAGGTACCTTTTCAGGTGTGCTTGACTCTTGATCATTAAGTTCACTTTTCTCCTCCTCTTTCTTTTCTGTTTCTTTTTCTTCTTTCTTTTCTTTTTCATACATTTATTTTATTTTTTCTTTCTATTCTTCAGATAAAGAAATAGTAGGGACAATTTGCAGTCAACTCCTTCTCCAAAGGAACTGGTGACTTAGGGATGAATACAATAGGCTCTGTATGAGTCCTTTGATTGTTTACAAATTCCCAAAAGTCATCATCTATACTGAATTTTTCAAATGAAAAACTGTCTAATGCACTGAAGAGTTCTTCAAATTTAGCTTTCTCATAGTGAGAGTCATCTGTGTTTCCAGAATATACCACCATTTCTAGACCTTGATCTTTAAACTTTGATTGACTTGCATCGCCTTCTTTTCCTTCATTTTCAGAAACATACTTGTTATCATCCATATCTACCTTTTGTTGTTCTTCATTTTTCTTTTCATCATCCACTTTACTTCTTTGACTTTCAATTATCAGTTCTAGTTTAGAGATTCTTCTGTTTTGTCTTTGAAGCTCTTTTTCAAGACTAGAAATGATTTCTGCTTGATCCTCAATGATATTCTCTTGTTCCTCCATTGCTATAGTCTGAATAGCAAGAGTGTTCATATGACCACTGACTTCTTCGATGGAATGGTTTAGTGCAGCCTTTAAGTACTCAATCTCTTTGTCTTTTTCTTTTCTTTGAGCTTCATATTTTTCTTTTAGTTCTTTCAATCATTTTCTTTCTCATCCAGCTCTAAAATTCTGTTATTGATGATTCCATCTCTCCTATTTAAAGTCCTTTCCATCCTTTCCACTTTCTATAAGAGCTCAGATATTAGTTCATCCTTTGCATCAGGCCTGTTGATGTTAGATTCAGCATAGCTCTCTAAAGGAGCAGCCTCAGAAGGTGCTTTCATTGTAGGGATTGATCATGATGATCCTCCTCATCAGAAGATGATTTGGATGATTTAGATGCACTTGTTGATCCTTCAATTTTAGCAGGGTGATCATGGTATGATGGTAATAGTTGGTAAGGTGACATAGGTGATTGATGTGGTGGTGATAATGGAGATTGAGGATGAGGTGATATAGGTGAAAGTTGAGGGGTTGTTTGTGGTGTTGGTTGTGGTGATTGTTGTGCTTGTGGTTGTGTGATGGTTGTGGTGATGTTTGTGGAGATGGTTGTGGAGTTCGTTGTGGTGATTGTTGGGGTATTGGTTGTGGTGGTGATTGAGCTTGACCTGCTTGATTTAATTGTTGAATCATCCGAGGAAGAAGAGGTGAGTGGGCACCACTGTAAAAGTTCCTTGGGTCCTTCTTCTTGATGTATTATAGGATCTTGCATCATAGTGAGGGATATCATGCACAGGTCCTTTATTAATAGTGTCATGGAATGATTCATTGATTAGACATTGAATGAATCTTGGATACATCAGAAACTTGTATCTTGTTCCTTTTTGGATGTTCGAAATCAGGCCATTAAACACATATGCAGACATATTAAACGGTCTGTTGGTGCAGTGAGCACAAATTGCAGAAGATGTGAGGACTGGAATGTCATTCCATCCTGTTTTTCTCTTTGACAGACAGTGTTGAAACATATGAATTAGGAATCTCCAAGACAAATCCACTGATCCTTTAACTATTTGTATTGCTTCATAACCTCCTTCGTAACCAATTTTAGCAAAAAATGTGGTTATTTCTTCATCATCTAGTTCGAGAGGATCATTAGCATTATCACCAAATTGTAGACATCTTCTGATAGAATCTTTAGTGATCCTCAAAGTGAGCTCATTGTTGATTCTCCCAGTTAATGTTCTCACACCATCAGCTTCAACCACCTCAGCTGAGTCCCAGAACGACCTGATGAGATTCTCATAGATTGTGGGTCTCACAGTCATGGCATATGCTACCCTTGTGGTAGATAAGAATCTTATCATATCTCTAAGTCCTTCGGCTTTAGGCACTTCAGGGTCTAAATAACCGCTGACGTTATGGAGCTTGCTCCATGTAAAATTTGCCATGTAATCTGCACAAGAGACATGTGTATTAGTTATCAGTTTGACTTTAAATTGACACGGATGACTGCTTGTCATTTCTGTAGCATTGTTGTCATGGAAAATGGTGAGTTTGTCATTTAACAATGACAGTTTTTATGTTTGGACCATTAATGAGCTATTGTTTCATTGATTTGTTTCAAATGTTTCATTTTTTTTAACATGCTCTGTTCTTACAACGAACATGAATATCAAGATTTTCATGTTGATAAGAATTTTTGTTGGTTTCATGCTCATTGAAGTCTAAAAGATGTATTATGTTACATCAATAAAACATATTTTTGTGTTCTTCCTTATCAGTTGGTTCATTGACTGATTTAGGTTTAACATTCTGAAACTTAGGTCTGGATTAAAATTTTTATGAAATTTTCACCTTATTTCCGATATGAATGTTGTTTTAGAATCGATAACAGAAGTTGATTGAGTAGATTCACACGAAAATCTTTGAATGTTTATGGTGATGATGATTGAAGATGGTGTACTGTACATTTGCGCTCGTCTCACTATAAAGTCTCTCAAATTTGAAAAGTGTTAAATGACCCGGTTGAGTTCCTTTAAATAGTCAAATAATACATTTTGAAAGATTTTACAAGTTTAAAAGCTAATACAGTCACCACTGTAGAAAATGATGAAGGTTAATTTGTTTGACTTTTGGTTATCCGCATTTGTTAACTGTAGCAAATGTGGAAGACAAACTTTTGACATTGACTGTCCGTATTTGGATACTGTTGTAAATGCGGAAGTTTTGTCTCTTCTTATTTTTTATTCTTTCCGCATTTGTATACTGTTGCAAATGCGGAAGTTAGAACTTGAAACCTTTGACTGTCCGCATGTGTTGTAGTGAATGCGGAAGAATAACTTGTGATTGTGTTCATGAGCATTCACTGTATCAAATGCGGTAGAGTTACTTGTTTTATCCTATCCGTATTTGTGCACAGTAGCAAATAAAATAGAACAAAGTCAATCAGCATTTGTGCGACTATACCAAATACAGTTGACAACACTTGGTCAACATTACACTGTAGCAAATGCGAGAGAGACCTGTTCATCCGCATTTGTTAATTGTAGCAAATGCGGTAGAGTAAATTCAACATTTACTTCACACACTAATACGATAGAGTAAAATCATTGTCCGCATTAGTTGCACTTGAAAATATATTGTTACCCGCATTAGTTACATGCATGGGTTACCTTCACCCGCATTAACCAATGCACTTACTTGCATTAACTTTTGACCTTAATCAAAAGTTAATGTCATTGAATTGATTATTCATCTTATGAAGATTTGTCCTTGATTGATTTTTCTTATGAAGTTGACTCTTGAAGTTGTCAATTTTTGGCTTGGATTGACTTGTATGTCACAATTGATACAAGTTTCCCAATTTTAACAAATCTTGGACTTATCATGCTTCTAAGAATCTGTATAAGCTGTGATATAATGGTATGACTTATTGCAACAACACCAACTAAATTTCTTTTTGTTTTGTTTTTCAAAATTAAGTTCATAAACAAAAATTTAGAGTTACTCAAAAATTTTAAATTACTCCCCCTAAAGTTTATGTCCACATTTGAATAGAAACTTTAAAGATTTAAAACCTTTTGAATATTATTTTAATTAATATTAATAATGAAGAGAAAAATCTCTTTGTTGGGATCATATCAGTCTTACATTACACATGTGCATCCTTTATGATTAAATAGACAGGATCATGTACTTGAAGATTGAAGGTATGTTTGTCCTCTTAAACTCATACCTGGTTAATATTTTGATCCAAATGACTTTTATCATGTTTTGGTTGATTTAATTATTCAATGTGTACCTCACACACATAAGCATGAAATGATCAACCATCCTTATACAATGCATGGTAGAATTTTTTCACAGCTTTTCTTATCAGGTTACTTAAGTCATGAAATTTCATTTTCACTGATCCTCATTGGGATTCTTTTAATTTGATCCTTTTTCATGTTGATCCACATTGGGATTCTTTTCACTTCACTTTGGAAGGTGATCCATGATAAGATTCTTTTGTTCATTCACTTGGAATGTATTACTTTGTTGATTCATCTAATTTTGGACGTGTTCCACATTGGGAATCTTTTGGATCATAACATCTGCACTATGTGCAAGTTTCATCAAGTCTTTGCTCAGCAAAATAAAGATGAAAATGATTTGGTGAAAGAGATTCATAATGTATCATTACCTGGTGTGTTTAGGCTATTCCACACATGCATTGAGATAAGCCAATACATACCTATACTTTGTGATGCATGTTTCACAACTGAATAAGTCTTTTAATTCATCAGTGCATGTATCTTTTCTTCTAAGTTGAGCCTACCAACATATCTGGTAAATCATTTCAGTCTTTTACATTTTGAAATTAAGCACAGTGAATGATATAACGACTGTAGTTATATCATTTCCCAAGAATTCATTTCTTGATCAAACTCATTTCTTTTGTGGTTTTCTCATGTTTTTTATTGTTTTTGATATTTTTCATGGTTTTTACTCAAGGTTAATCATACCAATTGACTGAACCAGAAATTCAAACCTACTAGGTTCAAATGCCTTGGTAAACAAATCAGCTAACTGATTTTCAATTGGTACTTGAATCAATTTGATTAAACCTTTTTCTGCACAGTCTCTGAAAAAATGATATCTTATTTTAATATGTTTTGTTTTTGAGTGCTGAACTGGATTATTAGTTATAAAGACAACAGTTGTGTTGTCAATAGAAATTGGTGTGTGCAAAGTTAAAACCATAATCAAGCATCTGGTTTTGAATCCAAAGAACTTGAGAGCAACATGCTAATACAACAATACACTCAGCTTCTGTTATGGACACAGACACATTTGTCTGCTTCTTGCATTGCCAGGATACTAGTCTGGGACCAAGAAATTGACAACCGCCAGAAGTGGATTTTCTGTTGAAGTTGCATCCTCCATAATCACAGTCTGTGTAGGCATAGAGATTAAATTTTCCTTCTTTTGGATACCATAACCCAAGAGTTGGCTTGCCCTTTAGATATCTGAATATCCTCTTGACTGTACTCACATGTGCTTCTTTTGGATCAGCTTGATATCTGGCACACACACAAACACCAAACCTAATGTCAGGCCTACTGGCTATTACATACGTAAGTGAACTTATCATTGATCGATAGTGAGTCTAATCCACTGATTTGTCTTTATGGTTAGGTCCAATCTTCACTTTAGTATCCACAGGAGTTCTGATAGACTAACATTTAGCAAAGTGAAATTTCTTCAACATGGTTTCTACATATTTTGATTGGTTGATGAAGATTCCATCTGTTGTTTATTGGACTTGCACCCCTAGAAAGAAGGTGAGTTCCCCCGTAGCACTCATTTGGAAGTTTGAATGTATAAGGTCTTTAAATTCTTTGGAGAGTTGCTTGTTTGTCGAGCCAAATATATGTCATCCACGTAGATCTAGACTAACAGCATGTCTTTTCCCTTTTTTCTTCTAAAGAGAGTGTGATCAATCTTTCCTCTTTTATACCCATGTTCAAGAAGAAAGGATGATAGAGTCTCATACTACTTTCTTGGTGCTTGATGAAGACCATACAGAGCTTTGTCAAGCTTGTAAACTTTGTGAGGGAAATCTGGATCTTCAAAGCCATGTGGTTGACTCACTTAGACTTCTTTAGCAATCTTTCCATACAGGAAGGCACACTTTGCATCCATTTGATAAACAATAAATTTCATGGACGCAGAATATCCAAGAAAGATTCTGATTGCTTCTAGTCTAGCAACATGATCGAACACTTCATTGTAGTCTTCCTTCTTCCTAAGTGTATCCCTGTGCCACTAGTCTTGCTTTATTTCTGATGACGATCCATCTATCATCAGTCTTGTTCTTGTACAACCATCTGGTACCGATAGGGTATTGTCCTTCAGGAAGATCTACTAGCTATCATACATCTTGCTTCTTGAATTGGAGAAATTCTTCCTGTATTGCTTCAATCCAACTATTGTCTTGAAGTGCCTCTTTGATGTTTTTGGGTAGTGTTTGACATAGAAAGCATGAGAAAAAACAGATGTTTGCAATACTGGACTTGCTTCTTGTCACCCTCCCATTAAGATCACCAATAATGGTTTTAACTGGATGATTCTTGTGGATTCTTCTGGTTGGAATGGTGTCACTAGCAATAGTTATATCAAGATTGGAGACATTCAGTTCATTATGGTCAGAGGCACATTCATCTTGTATTGTTGTTGAATTATGAAGATTTTCAACCTCTGTTTTAGTAACTGCTACATCTTCGGCAGCACTGAGATTGCATGCATCATTTGATGTACCTTGTGTTTATACTAGATGAGAAGCTTGTTTTGATTTCTGATCTCATTTGACAAGTCATCTGAGTGAGATGGTACTAGGCTGGGACCTTCTTCAGAAGAAACACTAAGGTTTTGTGACAGTTGTCTGATAGGATCAGCTTGAAGAGGAACATCTTCATTCATATGTTCATTAAATGTAGGTGGAATCAATGGATAATTACCTCTTCTTTCTACAGTTGATGAAATATCACCTCAATGTATATTTCCTGCATAAGACAAGTGAAATTGGTCAAATGATTTTGTAAATGTGTCAATATCAAACAACCAGTCAGGAGCATTTGTAGATTTGGGAAATGAATGTTCCTTGAATTGAACATTTGTAGATTTATCAATAATGTTCAATCTAGGATTGAACACTCTATAAGCCTTTGCGACAGAAGAATAACCTACAAAGAATCCTTCATTAGACATTGATGAAAATTTTCCCAAATGATCACTGGTGTTTAATATTGAGACTGGACAACCAAATGATTTGAGGAATCCAATAAATGGTTTCCTATGGAAGATTAGTTCATAAAGTGTCATGTTACTTTCTTTAACAATCAGAGATTGATTTTGCACAAAGCATGATGTGTTAACTGCTTCTGCCCAGAAGGTGATTGGCAGTTTAGCATCAGCTAGCATCGATCTTGCTGCTTCAATCGGTGTTCTATTTCGCCTTTCAGCTACCCCATTTTGTTGAGGAGTTCTTGCTGCACTAAATTGATGAGCAATGCCTTTGGTTGCACAAAAGGAACTCATTATCATTTTTGAACTCAATACCATTATCATTCTTATTATTTTAACCTTAAGATCAAGTTGATTTTCACTTTTAGTGATAAATTCTTGAATAATTTGGGATGCTTCGTTTTTATGAAGTAGGAAGAACACCCATGTGAATCGAGAAAAGTCATCAATGATCACTAAACAATATTGTTTCTTTCCTATTCTCATTACATGAGTTGGTCCAAATAGATCCATGTGAAGTAACTTCAATGGAGTATTGTTAGTGTTCACCAGCTTGGTTTTGTGAGACGATTTGTGTTGTTTTCCTTTGACGCATGCTGAACATTGATCAATAATATTGAAAGCTTTTTTAGGAAGACCAATGACATGGTTTCCTTTGACTAACGTGTTCATATTTTTAAAGTTAGTGTGCCCCAAACGTCTATGCTAAAGCTGTGACTCCTCAAATGATGCTTCAGACAAAAGACATGTTTCTTCCTTAGGTGATGCAAAACACAGGTTTAAGACATATGTATTATTCTTCCTCGGAGTCTTTAAGACAACCCATTCTTCAGGATCTGAAATCCAGGTTTCAGAATGTAGCAATGCGTGTCTGTAAAATGAGTGGAATATTTTTTGTTGCAGATCTGAGACACGCTTAGCAGATTGAAATTCAGTTGTTCACTGTAGTTCACTCTGTCAAAGCTTAGCATCCCGTTGTCACAGATCCTTCTCCTGTAATTCTACCACCTTCTGAATCTCCACCGAATGCCACAGTAGTTCCTTGTATGTGCTTGAAGTCATGAAGGAGGGAACGATCTCCAGTCATGTGTTGGGAGCATCCACTGTCTACGTACCATAGGCTATTAGACATGTGTGGATGAACCTGCAAGCAAAAAGAACAAATTAGAATAAGGAACCCAAGCCATGATGGTCTTGGTTTTCCCTTTCCTATTCATGATAGTGACCTCGTGGTATTTCCTTCTAAAGTGTGATTTGGATAAAGGTGTTCTTGGAGATTTTTGGTAATGAATTGGTTGACTCACCTCATCAACATCTACTGAGGATTCAGATGAATAATGAAATTGTTGGTCTCTATTTCTTTGTAAAAATTTAGCTCGTTTTTCATTATCAAAAGTAGGGTTTTGCTTAGTAAGGTCAAGTTGTGTTTCATTCTGAGATGATTTCTTTGACCCTTCCTCAGTTCCTTTAAATTATTTCTTTCATTTGTAGATCTAGGTGTCCTAGATTGAGTATTATGAAGATGAGGTCTGATAGAGTGCATCACAGTAGATGTTTTTGAGATGGGCTTGTGTTGGGGAATTCTAAAACCCTTCTGATTGAAGTAACAATGAGATGTATTGTGATTGTTCATGTCACAGTTTGAACAATACTTGTTGAAATAGCATATTTTGGTGGAGTGATTGTATATATCACACATAGAACAATATTGATTGAAGAAGCATTATCTGTCTTGTGATTGAACATTTCACAAATGTCACAAAACATTTGTTTGTTTCTTGAATCAGATTTTTCTTTGTGTGACTCAACTGATATTTTCTTTTGATGAGTCACTTTCTTTCTTTAGGTGATGAATCAAAATCAGCCCTTTTAGTAGTTTGCTTCACAACACTACTTTTGTTTAATTTTCTAGGTGGTTTCTATTACTTCAACCTACTTCTTACTTCTTTCTCAAACTGGTCAACATGTTTCTTGTTACATATATCAAACCCAACTCCTTGCCTTAATCTTGAAGACTGAGGGTCTGATGAAGTTTTATGTGTTGAACTCAATGTTACAGTTTGTTTCTTGTGCAATGAAACCTTTTCTGATTTGCTTGAATTTTGTGGAGATACAATCTCATTATCAGAACTACTCTTAGTAATGGGTTTCACTGTCTTGACATATTTCTTTTTGCCTTGTAAAACAGATGGTATGAATTTCATAAAAGTTACAATTGCTTTTACAGGGCTTGATGGTTTCATGACACTCACTATCTTGTGTGAGCATTCTTTGATTTTGATTAAGATCGTTCACATCCACATAACGCTATTATTAAGTCCAAATGTATTAATCATAAGTTTCAACGGTAACATTACAAATATAAGTCTCAAATAAGAAATCAACAATGCATAATAAGAAATATATCAAGCTTATTCATTTATTTAACTAGGTCCATTCCTAGGTGTGAACAAGCTTCAAAGGTGGAAATCAAACTTGAGCATTTCCTGAAACATGTTAAAAATAAAAGGTCAACAATAATGTTGGTGAGATTTCCATAGTTTTCAATACATAAGTATATAAAAGATGGAAATTCATATTATAAGTTAGAGAACAAAGTAACTAGGGATGTAAGATAGAATGCACAATCAAACCATGACAGACTTTTACAAGTCTCAAACGTTTAAAAGTATATACGATTAGAAAAGTGTACTTGGATTAACTTGTCACACCCCAACCTTGACGGCGGAAACGTAGAGGAGTGAGAGTTAAGATCGTTCACAGCCACATAACGCTATTATTAAATCCAAAAATATTATTAATAAGTTTCAAAGGTAATATTACAAACATAAGTCTCAAATAAAGATAACATAACAAGCTTATTCATTTATTTAACTAGGTCCATTCCTGAATGTGAACAACTTCAAAAGTGGCGATTTCCTAAAACATGTTAAAAATAAAAGGTCAACATAGGTGAGATTTCCATAGTTTTTGATACAAAAGTATATAAAAGATGGCAATTCATGTTGTACGTTAGAGAACAAAGTAACTAGGGATGTAAGACACAATGCACAATCAAACCTCGACAAAGTTTTACAAGTCTCAAACGTTTACAAGTATATACGATTAGCTAAGTGTACTTGGATCAACCAAGCAGGCTTGTCTAGCCCATAGATCTATGGCGTCGCTAGGCTAGCAATAGTTAATGATCGTACATATATTCGACATTACATGGTAGCCACAAAGTTCAACTAACCAAAACATACAAGTAAATTGCCATAGGTTTACAAGAATCATACGTGTTTACAAGTGCAAAGTTTATAATGTAACATGTTTCATCCTAAAAGTGTAAAAATATAAAAAGGGGTATAGAAATACTCACTAGATGAAATGTATAAAAATGACCATTAATAAGAATAATAAACAATAATTCCAACGAAGTTCATTACAAGGTACCTAAGTATGAATATATTTACAAGATTTAGGTTAATAAGATTAATGATTTAACATGATCTAGGGTTTCGATGGGAATTTGGGACCTTTATAAATAATTACAACTAATTAGAGAAAATTATGCATATTATAGTCTAATAAAAGAGACACGTATCTTTCATAAAATTTTAAAAAAAGATTTAAAGTTTTTATAAAAAGTTGTGGATTTAAATTATAAAATGTAGGTAAATTCTATAAATGTCATGATTAATCCACCTTTAAAATGATTAATATAATATGATGATTTAAATTGTTATCTAAAATCTTATTTATCAAAATAATAGACACTATATTTGTTGATAAATATTTGTTAAAGTATTTATAAAAGTAATAAATAAATTTACAGAAAAAGAAATAATTAGCTTTAAAAAATTAAACAAAAGTTATAAAACCAATTCTTGTAATTTTTAGAAAATTTTCTATATTTTTTAAAGGCTGAAAAAGCCAAAAAAAATATGATCAGGGTGCCCGGGTTCGAACCCGGGACATCAGAGTTGTGATGCGCGCGTGTGACCAAAGCCATGCTAAGACTTGGTTTTAAAATTATAAGAACATAAACCCAATGAAATCCCCAAATTGCATAAACCCTAGAATGTTCTTGGGTCAAATTGATCACCAATTCGATTCTGTTGATGAATGTAGTCATGGGGCTTTTGTTCCTCATGTTAAGAAAAATGTATCCATGTGTTTAATTACCTGGATTCGAGCAATTTCGATAGAGATGAGCACAAGAACAGGTCGCGATTGACTTTGGTCCAACCGATGAGGAATTGCAGATGATAATCAAATTAACTCGTTTGTAGTTTCACAGGGTTTTGTTCTTCGAAAACCCCCAATCAATTGTGTTTCTAAGTGTGCAAAAGGTGGGGTTCGACTCGGTTGCATATCGCGATGGAAATGGAACTTCTTTGGGATGTTTGATTATGTTTCACGTGAAATTATGTTGTATAGAAGTTTAGTTACAGTTAAACGATCATGTAGGTGTGATTAATTGGATTATTATTATGTGTTAATACATAAACGGCTATGTGATTAAGATCGTTGGTTATGCGATGGTTCAAACCGGTGCTTTAATCACAGCTATTACATGCATACAAGTTCGAAATAAGTACACGAACAGATTGGAAATGGTTTAGAGATTAAATCGATTGAAAAATTGGGAGTTTTGGGGGTGACCGGACGGCCGGAAATCTGGCCGGAGGTGGCCACCGGAAACACGGGGAGAGAGGGAAAAGGTTTTGGGTTTTGAAATTTTACAACTTTAGTCCGTGTGGTTTAAACCTTTGTTATTTTATGCCAAAACATTTATTTTAAAGTTTCAAGATTAACAAATTAGCCCCTTAACTTTTAAGTTTCAAACCGTTTTAAGTTTTATACTTTATATAAATTATTATTATTATTATTATTTTTATCCAGATTATTATTATTATTACCCTTATGATTATTATTATTGATATTATTAATAGCATTATTATAATTATTATCTTGATTATTTTTATTATGATTATTAGTGTTATTGTAATTTAATAGTTATATTATTAAAACTTTTTATTAAAAAAATTTAATGACGAACCAACAAGTAAACGTAAATAGCCCTCAAATTTTATAAAAGGCACAACTAGTCCTTATAATAATTTAACAAAGTTAACTTTTTAAATTAACAAAAATACATGATGTTACAGTCTCCCCAACTTATAAGAATTTCGTCCCGAAATTAAGAATGAAACTTAAACAAACAGGAGACATACGATGAAAGATAAGTGTACTAACGGATTGGGGTTGGCGTTTGATTACGGGTGAGATGCTTCACTTTGAAGAATTATGGAATTTTACACCATGTATTCAAATTTGAACTCTTTCAGTGGAATGCGAAAGTTATCATTGACAAACTAACTCTTTGAGTTTGACACATGAAACGTTGGAAAACGATGATGAATTCATGAGGTATATTAAACTTATAAGTCACATTTCTCCCATGAAATTGTGTAATAAAGTGACATCTTAAAGCCAATAAGAAGAAAAAATAATAATAATAATAATATAATAATATCCCGTAATTGTATGAAAGTTAGACTGTCGGAATTTAAGAATTCCAAGTGCCACTATATAATGGCACAAGCTTAACGCATATCTTATGAATACGTATCACTCCTCCGGTTTAACCGTCAGGTTAAGAATGATACGATATGTGGAGATTTTGAGCTAGGTTCCCAAAGATGATTAGAGGCATTGCTAATAACAGAAAGTGAATCGATCATCAGAATTAACGATCGATGATTAACCACACACCATGATAACCGACTATTTGAGGTAAGTACGAGTCAATTTCTCGACTCGTTATCTCACATGAGTCAATATGAAATGTGTGTAAGTAGCTGATCGGTCAATAATGCACCAGATGACATCAAGAAATACAAGGCAATTTGAGCATATACCAAGTTACGTCAGCATTTCCTTTATGCCAAACCATGAATACCAATCACGGAAATTCATGATCCTTTTTGTCCACATCGAAATGAATGTAATAACAAGTCTCGTGAGTCACAATGAAGATAGAGATTTAGAGATTTTCATGATTAGGAGTTCAAGGTTATCCAAATTAATGGGAATTGCATTTTTTTATGGATAAAGAGTTAAACAAAGACATCGTTCATGATCAGATTGGAATTTAAATAATTCAGAATATCGATGATAAAGGCAAAGACAAATAGCTTTCAAGTATGGCTTGCACACGCGGTTCATCAAACCCATGAACACAATCGTACATTGCTATAAACAGAAAGGCATGGCATGAATTTATAATAACGTTATCTTGTACGAAGGATTGTTTTAGGAGTGTTATCATCGTGCAATTAGTTTTTAATGATAACTCAGAATGAAAATCAATAAAAAGGTCCTATAAAGGTAGATTAAACGCCAAATTGTAACATAAAAAGCGTGAGAGAAGAAATCAATTTAAAATTTAAATGTTCCAGGCTTGGAACTAGGGTTACCCCAAAAGTAACAACGACCCCTTTTGAGTTCAAGATTCACACTTTAGCTTGACTGGCTGGAACACTATCGTCGATAAATCAAATAATAGTGTTCACCGTTCAAGTTATTGCATGTTTCTTGTCAATTGAAGTCTTAAAACCTTGGTAAGTTTGAGATCAAGGAATGGGAATACTCACCAAGATGTGGTTATCACTCCTAGCTTGGTGGTGTATTTCCCAAAGTATGACTCTTAACTACCAAACGAGAGCTTGATCCTAACTCATAGTTGAGGATCCACAATAATAAAATGAGGTAACTTACCATTCAGGTAAGGATAATCACTTGTATCTCAACAGTGAAGATAAATAGAAACAAAATATAGCAAAATGAAAGGTTTCATCAAAGAACGGAATTCACTCCTACCTTGATAGGATCATTTCATTTGAGGAAAATACCATCCATAAAATTTTAAACGGGTGATATTATCATCAAGGTATGGATTTCACGCCTATCTTGATGATTGAATTTCATAATAACAAGAAAACAATCGAGAACTAACCTTTATCACCGAAGTACGAGGTTCAATCCTATTTTGGTGGGGTCATTTGATTCGTGAAATACGAGTTCCAAAGGAAAATAATTAAAATCTATCCTCAAAACAAGGAAATCACCTCGATTCAAAGGATGGGATTTCATAAAGCACACAATACAAAAATTGAAAACCATCACCAAGATACGAAATTTTACTCCTATTTTAAGGAGGTAATTCCATTTGTAACATACGTATTCATAAAAACAGAAAGAAGGAAATCATCATCAAGGTATGAGGTTCACTTTTGTCTTGACGATGAGATTTCATAAGAACAGTGATAGTGAATGGAAAGTCATCACCAAACTAAGAGAGTCATCCCTGTTTTGATGAGATAGAATCATTTAGGGGATACGAGTGTCCTTAGTCATAGGTTGACTTGCGGACTCTTGCATTGCCTATGATGCGAAACGGTTTGAAGTTTTTATAATGCTCGACTTAGCAAATGAAGAGAATATCGGCTAGAAATTTAGAAACCTCAAATTACATCAATGTAACATTAACATGAAAAGAAAATCATGCTTGCTAGGATATAAGGTTAAAGTTCAGGATAATGGAGTAATTGTGTTAGGTTCTCAAATCTTGAATGATTTATGTCAGGAACACAAGATCAATGACTGAAATGATTCAACACAATGATGAGATGTAACGTTTAGTTCAACATAAAAGGGAGATGTGTTGACTTCTGAAAGTGTTACGTCAACCACAACTTTACGGTAGACACGCGTACCTATAAGCGAACCCCCATCTCATGAGTTCCAGGTCAGATAAATCGATCCAAAGGTCGAATCAAATTCATATGTATACCTTGCCCAGACAAGGTATCCCGGAATGCACGTATTCCACCTTTCGGCATTGCATGATTTCAGTTATAGGACACACTTTAAGAATATTTGAAAACCCTAAGTAACGATTTTATGTTAAAAAAAACCATTCGGTTTAGGCGACCAATATCTTTGGATGTATTAAGATCCATGTACATCTTAGTCAAGGTATGAAGATAGTTACATAAGGCGCACAACGTATAACGTTCTTTAAACGTTGGAATTGAGGAGCATAACGAGTTCAATATTAACGGGAACATTCTGTAAGATAGGAATGAAAAAATATTAGAGTTTCGATGATAAACCAGTCCAAGGAATCAAGGATTTTTTGGTAACGCATTTGGTAACGCATTACCCTTCGGAAACGTTGACACGTCAAGGTAAATTGACCTATTTGCCTTAGAAACTTGCGTATGTCGACCATAGTTTATCACTCATCCCAGAAATCCCCAGGTAAGCGTAACTAGTCATGAAGGATTTATGCGATATGCTTGCGTTAGCCCGAAGGCCTTTTGCCAGGAATCCAGGATACAGGTGCCTATGAGTCACACAAATTTCTTAGGTTCATTAAATCAAAACCTTGATAAGATTTTCATAGATTAGACATAAGTCTAAAGATTCAAGTCACAAGCATAAGTATACGATTTCCACGTGTCGTCGAGAATAAGATTAAGAAGTTTCATGTTCGGGGAGAGTCAAAGAGTCAAGCTTAAGTTTTGGGAGACAAGTAACAATATTTAGGCAATCCTATGCTAAGGCATCAAATTGCACATAAGAGGGCATAGCATTATGTAGCATGCAACTATATAATTTACAAGACATAATTATAATTCTATAAGGTTCATGCATACTATAGTCTACGTCACCATTTCTAATAACCTAAATCCCTATAGTTATGAGCTCTGATACCAATCTGTCACACCCCAACCTTGATGGCTCAGATGTGGAGAAGTGAGAGTTAAGATCGTTCACAACCACATAACGCTATTATTAATTCCAAAAATATTATTCATAAGTTTCAAAGGTAATATTACAAACATAAGTCTCAAATAAAGATAACATAACAAGCTTATTCATTTATTTAACTAGGTCCATTCCTAGGTGTGAACAACTTCAAAAGTGGCGATGAAGATTGAGTATTTCCTGAAACATGTTAAAAATAAGAGGTCCATAGTTTTCGATACATAAGTATATAAAATATGGCAATTCATGTTGTAAGTTAGAGAACAAAGTAAACTAGGGATGTAAGACAAAATGCACAATCAAACCTTGACAAAGTTTTACAAGTCTCAAACGTTTACAAGTATATACGATTAGCTAAGTGTATAGATTTATGACGTCGTTAGGCAAGCAATAGTTAATGATTGTACATATATTCGACATTACATGGTAGCCACAAAATTCCACTAACCACAACATACAAGTAAATTGCCATAGGTTTAGAAGAATCAAATGTGTTTACAAGTGCAAAGTTTATAATGTAACATGTTTCATCCCAAAAGTGTAAGAATATAAAACGGGGTATAGAAATACTCACTTGATCAAATGTATAAAAATGACGATTAATAAGAATAATAAGCAATAATTCCAACGTAGTTATTCACAAGGCACCTAAGTATGGATATATTTACAAAATTTAGGTTAATAAGATTAATGATTTAACATAATATAGGCTTTCGATGGGAATTTGGGACCTTTATAAATAATTACAACTAATTAGAGAAAATTATGCATATTATAGTCTAATAAAAGAGAAATGTATCTTTCATAAAATTTAAAAAAAAGATTTAAAGTTTTTATAAAAAGTTGTGGATTTAAATTATAAAATGTAGGTAAATTCTATAAATGTCATGATTAATCCACCTTTAAAATGATTAATATAATGTGATGATTTAAATTGTTATCTAAAATCTTATTTATCAAAATAAATAGACACTATATTTGTTGATAATATTTGTTAAAGTATTTATAAAAATAATAAATAAATTTGCAGAAAAAGAAATAATTAGCTTTAAAAAATTAAACACAAGTTATAAAACCAATTCTTATAATTTTTAGAAAATTTTTTCTATATTTTTAAAAGGCCGAAAAAGTCTAAAAAAATATGATGACGGTGCCTGGGTTCGAACCCGGGACCTTAGAGTTATGATGCGCGCGTGTGACTAACAGGTCAAGGGCCGAAGCCGTGCTAAGACTTGATTTTAGAATTTAAGAACATAAAGCCAATGAAATCCCCAAATTGCATAGACCCTAGAATCTTCTTGGATCAAATTGATCACCAATTCGATTCTGTTGATGAATGTAGTCATGGGGCTTTTGTTCCTCATGTTAAGACGAATATATCCATGCACTTAATTACCTGGATTTGAACAATTTCGATAGAGATGAGCACAAGAACAGGTCGCGATTGACTTTGGTCCAACCGATGAGGAATTGCAGATGATAATCAAATTAAACTCGTGCGTAGTTTCACACGGTTGTGTTCTTCGAAAACCCCAATCAATAGCGTTTCTAAGTGTGCAAAAGGTGGGGTTCGACTCGGTTGCAGATTGCGATGGAAATGGAACTTCATAGGGATGTTTGATTAAGTTTGAGGTGAACTTATGTTGTATAGAAATTTAGCTACAGTTAAACGATCATGTAGGTGTGATTAATTGGATTATTATTGTGTGTTAATACCTGAACGACTATGTGATTAAGATTATCGGTTATGCGATGGTTCAAGGTGTAACCGGTGCTTTAATCACAACTATTACATGCATAGAAGTTTGAAATAAGTACACGAACGGATTGGAAACGGTTTAGAGATTAAATCGATTGAAAAATTGGGAGTTTTGGGGGTGACCGGACGGCTGGAATCTGGCCGGAGCTGGCCGCCGGAAATACGGGGAAACAGAGGGGGAAAAGGTTTTTGGTTTTGAAATTTTACAACGTTAGTCCCTGTGGCTTATACCTTTGTTATTTAATGCCAAAACATTTATTTTAAAGTTTCAAGATTAACAAATTAGCCCCTTAACTTTTAAGTTTCAAACCTTTTTAAGTTTTATAATTTTTATAAATTGTTATTATTATTATTATTATATTATTATTATCATGATTATTATTATTATTACCCTTATGATTATTATTATTGATATTATTAATAGCACTATTATAATTATTGTCTTCAAAAGGTACCTACAAGATTTAGTTTTAATGATAAGATTAACGTTTAAACATGATCTAGGGTTCCAAGGGGAAATTTAGGCATTGATATATAAATTCATAATTAAAATAATTTTGTTTCCATTTTAATGAAAAAGATGTCATCAATATAATAATTTATCATAACGAAATAAATTTTGAATCAATAAGTTTCCATTTTGAATCAATAAGTTTCCATTTAAGTTTTAATAATAATTTTGTTTCCATTTTAATGAAAAAGATGTCATCAAATTTTGTTTCCATTTTAATGAAAAAGTGTAAATACATTTTTATATTTTTATTTATAAAACTTATAATTTTAAACAACAACATTTGAACAATAATGATTTTTAATGATTTACATCGTTATTTGAAGTATTTTCTTTGTAATAATAAACTAACTATAACTCTTGTTAAAAACTATTGATATTTATTTAAAGAAATAAATTTCCATTAATTTGATAAAGTGATTTACAAATAAATTTTGTTTATAAAATTATTTTTAAAAACTTTTTAGAATTTTTATATATATATATATATTTTTGAAGGTTGAAAAGCCTTAAAAAATCAATCGAGGTAGCCGGGTTCGAATCCGGGACCTCAGGTGTAGTATGCATGCCTTTTACCAGTGGACTAAGAGCCTTGGTCTTCCTATGACCCGTTCCTAAAATCTTATAAACAAAATCACATGATAAACTGTAAGGCCCCGATCCCGGAAACCTCACAGTTGGTCATTCATAGCAATCAAAACATTAAACACTACAAATAAATGAGCTTAAGTAGCGGAAATAATTAATCAAAAGCCATTCATTTCATTTAAACCACTGTTGTTAAGCAATACATCATCGCTTAACTGATTACAAAAGAATTGTTTATATGCATTACAAAACAACAACATCACAGAGTACGAATGGATGTCAGACTTTCCCTGCCGAGTAGCTTCACCCTCGTGCCATCCTCAGCATTAATACCTGCCAACTGAAAATGTATAAGGTCAGCGTTGCTGAGTGAGCTCTAGTCTTAAAAGTAAGAAAATACTTTCTATATGTTGTATAAGAAAATACTCTTTTCAGTAAAATACAACTCTGTACTGTATATGCGAGCACGCATCAACTATATGAACACATATTGTTCGTTCTCTTTACTGTAGGCCTTGTATGTTCTATAAACTTTTATCTTTATGTTTCACTTTCTGTATTGACGAGTGAGCAATACCCCAACTATATGGCCGATGGAAAACGGGTGATGGGCCATCTATAACCCTCGAAAGGTTCAATTGTATCCCTCGAAAGGGTCAACTGTATCCCTCGAAAGGGTCAACTGTATCCCTCGAAAGGGTCAACTATATCCCCCGAAGGGGTCAACTATATCCCTCAAAAGGGTTATGTGTACTATGTACAAGGCCAACCCAATCACCCAGGGCACGCTACAAAGGTCCTGCCGATCTCAATTGCTTGACCCTATGTGCATAATAGGGTAGCTAACCCGCAACACAGTTGAGCTAACGACAACATGGTCGTGTACCTCCTGTAAGTTTGCAAGACTTGTTAACATTTTCATTAATGTTCCTCTTATTTTCTTTATTGCTCTTTCACTTTATTATTACGATATACTTTGCGTTACGATAATAACATACCACGTAAAGTCACATACTATAAGTAATAATAATAAAAGCAATAACAATAATAAGGAACAATCATAATCAATCATATCATGCATGAAACAACATCATTAGTAAGCCCTTAGTCAACCTCGGTCAAAACCCTAAGGCACAGGCTCCAGAAAAATTCTGTAAAAATTTCTAAGTCTTAGGCGCATGGGAACTATTTTTGGCGCATGAGCCCTGTTCGGGCATTTCATCACTATGTAGGGGCATCAGCCAACACTTAAGCATTTTAACTTTAGACACATGAGCTATTCAGGCATATGGGCACTACTTGTGCATATGAACACTTAGACGCATGAGTAATTCAGGCGCATGGATACTTAGGCGCATGGGCACTATTTGCGACGCATGGCCCTACACTTAGTCGTCCAGCTAACATTCTAGATGCATGGGCCACTGTTCAGGCGCATGGGCTACTGTTTGGGCGCATGGATCACACTTAGTTCTTAATATGGTATATTCAGGCGAAGAACCTTATCTAGGCGCATGGACCTTTTGTTCAACGTGTTTCCAGTATGTTTTCAACCCAATTCCTCCAATCCATCTATTCTAAGCTTAATGTGGCTATTCTAAACATGAATAACCTATAAGCATTCAAGAATCACATTCATTCATGCACAAAAATACGGGCATACATACTAAAACATTTGAAAATCTTTTACATACATTTTCAGCCCCAAAGATATTTGAAAACAAGTAAAAACCAGGGTCTAGAACTCACCTCATGCAAGTTGGGTGTTTCTTCCTTTCTAACCCGCTTGCAATTGAGTTCAAGCACCTAAAAACAACACCACACACGCGCACCAGAGCATGAACACAAACACATAAGCACATAAGCATGTAACCGGGATAAAACCCATCATAAACATGTAAAAACCACAAATTCTTACCTTGAATTCGACTTCTCTTCTTCTTCTTGTCTTCAACCGAGAGTTTTCTCTGCTCTCTCTCTCTAAAACCGAAGAAGATGGTGATGTGAAGTGAGGGTGGGCGGCCATGCCCACCTTTACACCAACTTTTCAAAGTTTTGTCCTTTTGGACACTTTTGGTCCCTCCACTTGGGCCTTAAAGCTTTTCTTTCTTTTCCTTAACTTCTTGTCTTTTAGAAAAATAGCCGGGTCTTACAAAAACCCCCAAATCCAAGAACCCTAGAATCGGATTAATCCAAATTGAAGTTCAAATCAATAAGATACATGCTTCAAACCATAGGGCTTTTGTTCCATATGATAAAACGAGTCTATCCACACACTTAATTACCCGATTCGATGTTTAGGTTGATAAGAACAAATGCCAACGAGTTGTGACTAAAGCTTGAATTCATTCAATGTGCAATTGTTGATGTTAACCAAATTAATGTTGTATGAATCTTCGAGTGATGCTCCCGAATCTAAGCCCTCAATCAATTAGAGGTAATAATGCATGATAACTAGGGTTCGATTAAGGTACGGTTCGCGATGAAGATGGTAATCATGTCTTATAATTTCAGGTGTTTAGACTAAAATTGTTCTAAGCAAATGATTAGAAATGGTTAATTTATTGCTTGGGTTTAATTAATTTGATTATTGTCGACTTTAATGTTCAAAAGGTTTGAAGATTGAAAGCAAGGTTTAACCAGATGCCTCTTGCTTGTAACCGTCACTTTAACTCGATTATTATAAACCTTAGGGTTCAAATCATGACAAAGAATCGATTGGAAACGGTTTTGGTTCATTATTCGCAGTTTTTAATGGGTTTTAGGGGTGGCAGGAGCTCGGCCGGAGTATGGTCGGAGCTCCTACCGGAAAATCGGGTGAAAAAGGGGGGTGTTGGTTTGGGATTTGTAATTTACACATATGGTCCCTTTAGTTTTGTTTTTATTATATTAGCCCAAACTTTAATTTCTGAAGTTTCCTAATTAATAAAAAGACCCCTTCAACTTTGAGTTTTATATAATTTAACATTTAAATTTTACAATCTATTATTATTAGTATTATTACTATTGGTTAGTTATTATTATTAGTATTAATATTACTATGACTTATTATTATTATTACTATATTATACACTTTAATATTTTAATTATTACTTTCATAATTTAAAAAAAAATAATGACAACAAGAAATAAACATAGATGACTCATCAGCTTTATAAATGACAACAAAGGCCCTTGCAAGATTATAACGTTGTTAATTTTTAATTTAACGAAAAAGTCAAGATGTTACAAAATTGTTGACTTGTTTGATCAGCTTCAAGGTGCCACTTGGATTTCAAGGATAGATCTTTGATCGGGCTACCATCAATTAAAGGTGAAAGAGCAGTATGTTCCTAAAACAGCTTTTCGCACGCGTTATGGAAATTACGAGTTCCTTGTTATGTCTTTTGGTTTGACGAATGCTCCAGCTGCTTTTATGGACCTCATGAATGGAGTGTGTCGGTTGATGTTGGATAAAACGGTGATTGTGTTTAATGATGATATCCTGATTTATTCGAAGAGCGAGATTGAGCATGCCGGTCACATTTGGGAGATTTTGGAGACGTCGAGAAAGGAGAAATTTTACGCTTAGTTCTCCAAGTGCGTGTTTTGGTTGCACGAGGTTCAATTTTTGGTTCTTCTGGTGAACCCTCACAGGATTATGGTGGACCTGGCAAAGTGGAGGTGGTGATTTAATGGAAGTCTCCAAAGACGCCATCCGAGATTCGTAGATTATTGGGTTTGCCGGGCTACTATAGAAGATTTATTCAAGACTTCTCCAAGATTGCTTCTCCACTAACCAAGTTGACCTAGAAAGATGTAAAGATTGTATGGGGTCAAGCTCAAGAGAAGGCGTTCGAAGAATTGAAGGCGAGATTGACTCAAGCTCCTGTTCTGTCACTACCCGATGGGAGTGAAGATCTGGTGGTTTATTCTAATGCTTCCTACTTGGGGTTAGGGTGTGTGTTAATGCGGAGAGGAAAGGTTATAGCCTATGCATCCTAACAGTTGAAGGTTCATCACGTCAATTATCCTACTCATGACTTGGAGCTAGCAGCCGTGGTCTTTGCATTAAAGATTTGGTGGCACTTCCTTTACAAGACGAAGTGCACCATATTTACTGACCACAAGAGCCTGAAGTACTTCTTCGAGTAGAAGGACTTGAACATGAGGCAAAGAAGATGGTTAGAGCTTATAAAAAACTATGATTGCCAGATCCATTACCATCCGGGTAAAGCCAACATGGTGGTGGACGCCCTTAGCAAAAAAGAGAGACCCAAACCAATTCGGGTGAAAGCTTATGAGTTGATCATGTCCTCCAACGTGATGAAGCAAGTCAAAGAGTTTCAAGATGAAGCATTGAAATAAGATCATCTTAACTCTGAACGAATAAGAGGTGTGGTCGCAGAATTCGGTGAAAACACACTCGGTTTTAGAATCCGATTTGGACGAATGTGGATTCCTCATTTTGGGAATCTACGTGGGAAGATTATGGATGAAGCTCACAAGACTCGATACTCTATTCATCCCGGTGCTACAAAGATGTACCAAGACATGAAGAAAGACAATTGGTGGTCGGGTATGAAGCGTGATGTGGTGGAGTATGTGAGTAAATGCCTTACTTGTCTACAAGTGAAGGCCGAGCATCAGAAGTCGTATGCGAAGATCCAACCTTTGGATATACCGAAGGGAAGTGGGAGCACATCACCATGGATTTCATTACAAAGCTGCCGCGTACCCCGAAAGGGTATGATGTTATATGGGTTGTTATTGATCGTTTGATGAAGAGTGCTCACTTCCTACCGATTCGCGAGACATTCATCTGAGAGGTTGGCGGATCTGTTCATCAAGGAGACCGTAACTCATCATGGTGTGTCGTTGTCTAATGTGTCTGATCGTGACACCCGGTTTACATCTAAATTCTGGAAGAAATTCCATGACGCGATGGGGACGAGGTTACATATTAGCACGGCTTATCATCCTCAAACGGATGGTCAGTCAGAACGGAAGATTCAGACGCTAGAGGATATGCTTCGCGCATGCATCATTGATTTCGGAGGAAGTGGGGATGAGCACTTACCGTTAGCTGAGTTCTCATATAACAACAGCTATCATGCGAGCATTGGTATGCCCCTTATGAGATGCTATACAGTAGGAGATGCCGAACACCCGTGTGTTGGGGTGATATTAGCCAGAAGGAGTTAGGAAGCGTCAAGGTGATCGAGGCTACGACTGAGAAGCTTGAAAGGATCAAGGCCTTCATGAAGGCATCCAAACATAGACAGAAGTGGTATGTTGATAAACGACGCAGACCTATTGAGTTTAAGGTAGATGACCTGGTTATGTTGAAGGTCTCACCTTGGAAGGGTATTATCCGATTCAGAAAGCGGGGCAAGTTGAGCCCAAGGTATATAGGGCCTTTCCGAATCGTTGCTCGTGTAGGAGAGGTGGCCTATAGGTTGGACTTACCAGATGAGCTAAGTGGAAATCACCCTAAATTCCATGTATATCATGTGAGAAAGTGTTTAGCGAATGAGGATAGGATGGTTCCACTGGAGGATATCGAAGTAGATAAACGGCTCAATATATGGAGCAACTAGTGGCAATCATTGATCGAAAAGAGAAGAGGTTGAGGAATAAAGTGGTTCCCCTTGCGCGTGTACAATGGAAGCACAAGAAGGGATTCAAGTCTACATAGGAGCCTGAAGAAGAGATGAGACAACATTACCCACGTTATTCGAGGAATAACAGGTTTCAGGGATGAAACCTATTTAAGGGGTTGGACTTGTAACGCCCGGTCTATTTAAGAAAGAAAGAATAAAGTGAAGTAAAAAGAAGGAAAAGAAATGAAACCCAAGTCTAGGGGTTTAATGTGACAAAAAGGACAAAAGTTTAAAAGTTGGTGATAAAGGTGGTATGGCCGCCTAAATGGTCACACAACACCTTTTCTTTTGGATCTTGGTAGAGAGAGAGAGAAGGAGCTGAGAATTCTCAATATTGAAGGAAGAAAAAGAAGAATTCGAATTCAAGGTAAGAATTCATGTGTTCATGGTGTTCTTGACTGGTTCTATCCTGGGTTTTATGCTTATGTGTGTTGTATGCATTCGGGAATGTTTTAGTGGGTTTCTAGGCAGTTGAACTCAATTGCAAAGGAGTTTGGAAGAAGCCATACTCAACAGCTGCAAAGGTGAGTTCTAGAACCCCTCTTTTACTGGTTTAACTAATTTTGGGGATGGAAATGCATGAATCTATCTTTTAATTTAACTGGGTTCTTACCCATATGTATAAATGTGTGTATGTTGATGTTATGATGTGAAGTTGGCTATGTCCATGCTTGATGATGTATGATGGTGTTTCTATGGCTTAGAATGTAAGATTAAGCTTAGAACTTGATTGATGGTGCTTGGGAACTGAGATCTGATGTTTAGGGCTCATATGTTTAAGGTTTAAAATATGACCAAGTGTTCAAAGTCAATGCGGATGACTGCTAATGCGGATGAGCATTAACTGCTAAGAAAGTCGATGCAGATAAGTATGAAAGTCAATGTGGATGAGTATGGAAAGTCAATGCGGATCGGATAAGCATAACTGCTAAGAAAGTCGATGCAGATAAGTATGAAAGTCAATGTGGATGAGTATGGAAAGTCAATGCGGATCGGATAAGCATTAACTGCTAAGAAAGTCAATGCATATGAGTACGAAAGTCAATGCGGATGTGACAGGATCAGCGATCACAAGTTTGATGTATTAGGATACAAAGCAGCGGAATACAAACAAGAATTAGACAAATTGTAGCAAGCAATCGATACTTGTAAGCATTAAGAGCGCATACGGTTATAGGGAGAGAATATATATTTCTGATTTCAAGGAATGTTTATAGATGTAGAATATTTCTAATCAAATCATTCATTCATTCCCTTCATCCTCATCGTTACAATAAGTTGTCACCTTATATAGAGTGCAACAATCACTGCTGTTATCACGGAAAGTGACAACTGGCAGATCTAATACAAAAATAACTAATTCTTAACAAACTACTGAATGTTCACAACTACTGAGAACATATCAGCGTGTTAAGTACAAAATATAAAACTACTGAAACTACAACGACTGAAGAACAAGCTCTTCAGTCGTTTTACAAAACTACTGAAACATAAAAATATAAAACTACTGATATCACAACTACTGAAGAATACCTTCAGCAGTTGTAACAAACTACTGAGGCTTCAGTACTTGATCTTCAGACTTTGACCTTCAGGTGTTTCATCAGCTGATGACTTCAGTAGATATCATCAGCTGATGTCTTCAGTCTTTGTCTTCAGACTTTGTACATCAGTTGTTGATCTTCAGCACTTGTAAACTCTTCAGCTGTTGTACTTCAGTACTTTGGTCTTTCAGCTTCAGCACTTGTGTTCTTCAGCTGTTGTACTTCAGCACTTTAGTTCTTCAGCTGTTGAGGTCTTCGGCACTTGATCTTCAGCTGTTGAAGTCTTCAGCACTTGTCAAACTACTGATGAGGCTTTCAGCAATTGTTGTGATACCATGGGGGACTTAGAGGTTCTGATCTTGGCTCATTGGTTCTTTTGGTCCAACAAACTCCCCCTGAACCAATGCAGCCAAAACCTCTAACTTATTTATTTCCCACTTATTGATTGGCAAAATGTTGGTCTTTTTCCTTCTTGATCAGTAGAGAAGATGACCCATGTAAGCTCCGGCCTGGGAAGAAACCTCATATTTGTTTGGCAGAGTATGAATGGGAACTCTGTTTTGGGGAACAGGACACAGAGTTGTTATCCCATTCACGAGATTCACTTCCCCATAATGAGTCTGTACGACTCTCTTGTGTAGGCCTCAAGGAAGGTGATTTGTTCCTCCATGGTTAGCACTTCAGCACCTCCTTCAAACAATGATTCAGGCCCATAATACTCAGACAGGTATTTGCCTGTTCCCATTCTTTAGCTCCACAGTTGTTATTATTCTGTAAGCAAACTCATCCGGATGATTACCCTCTGGGAACAACTAGAGCTCATTTTTCCTGACTTCCTCAAGCCTCTTGTAAACTAACCCCTTTTCACTATTTTGTTTCCCAGCATCTTCTGAGGGGTTAGATTAGCTTTGTAGGCCTTCTTGAAGTCTTCTAGGATTTCCCAGGGTGAAACTACAAAGACCAGAGAGATCACTTCATCTACGATCTTTTTCACCTAGCCAATGTATCTGAGGTATATTGTTCTTATGAATTCTGTGAGAGACCCTGGGATCAGGCCAAATCCTCACTCTTTCTTTTGATATTGAAAGGTATGCCTGAGAGTGTAAAGTCTGAGGGCTTGCTCCTTCATATTGATGATAGAAGATGTGGCTGCATAAGCTTTGTCAACTCTCTTCAGCAATTCCTCATCATGCTGTTTATGAAGCTCTTCTTCTTCTAGCTTCACTTTAACCATTTGTCTCTGGACTTCAGAAGTAATTGCTGAGAAGTGACTTGTGGCCTTAGGCAACTGAATCACAGCTGAGAGTGGCAGCCTATCTTCATCATCTTCTTCATCATCTTCTAGCCTCAATATCCTTCTCTTCTTTCAAGGGTATATCATCGGCTATGGGTTTTGATGGTAAGGGAGTTGGTTTGGTGGGTTGTGTTTTGGGTGGTTTTGGTGCGGGAATGTGACAGGCTGTTCTAGCATCCTTGAGGTGAGTGTGGCTTTTGATTGCTTGGCTAGCTCAGTCCTGCTCCCAGCACCCGCTTCATTCAAATCTTCAATAACAAGCCCCTTAGTATATGCTTCAGATGAACAGATCTTGGTGGTGATTGCCAGATACTGTCCTGGACCAAGCTTTGATTTCGATCATTGATCTTCCAAGATATTTTGCAATAAATCTAATCATGATTTCAAGCCTTTCTCTTTCTAACACTTCATAACTTGCCCATCTATTCTGGATTTCTTCAATCTCTAGTCGTCGAATCTCAGAGTCAAGTTTATTGGTGTCATGGCCTTGCCTAAACAGCTGATCAATGATGTTGTCCATTGATCTGCTGTGTTCAGCATCAGCCTTTTATCAGTAGCTCAAGGCTTTATCTTCAGCAATGTGCTCATCAGCACCTTTCTTTCGCTTGTAGGTGAGCATTGGTTGCTGTTCTTCTCCTCCTTTTGGGCTTGCTTCGCTTCCTTCTTTTCCTCGGATCTTTCCTCTTCTTTTCTTTCACTGCAGTACTCTCCCCCTTTTTGGATGCATTGGAGGAAGGGGTTTGTACTACAGAAAGAGTCTTTTGGACAGCAGCATCAACCAAGGGCTGTAAAGTTGGGAAAGCCTCTCATCAATGGCTTTAGTCACAATATCAGTGATTATGGGTGTGATGAGAGGGAGGGAATTTTGAAGTACAGCACCTATTTGCTCAGGAGGGTTCTGTTCCTGAGAAGTAGGGCTGAAGCAGAGGTAGGTGGTTGATTTTGGAGTGGCTCGGTGTTTGGGAAACCTTCAAGTGAAGGTGCCATCTGGGTGGGTAGAGGCAGATGGTCTTTCTCCTTGTGAGAGTTGGTCAAGTAGGTTTTGCAGCCTACTGACTTCTCTTCAAGGATTGTGTTCTGGGCAAGAACATTAGAAAAAGCCCAGGTCATCATCAGCCGAAGCTGAATCATCTGACCTCCTGCTTAGAGCAGGATGTACATGCACTGGGTGTAGACCAGTTGGTGCATGTGCCCCTTGTGCTTGGTACTGGGGACTTCCACGCCTCAGACAATGTCCATCATCAGCTGTTGCCTCTAGTGAGGTCTTAGCAATGTTACCAGCCTCCACTGGTCATGTGCTGAGTCAGAGGAGGTGGCAGCCTCACTAGATATTCTAAGCTCCTTGTCTACACCAGGAGATAGAAGTGGTAAACCCCTGTGCTGTGGGTTCTCAAGTGCACTGTGTTCCTCCCCCTCAATTGTAGAGGTATTCCCAGTAGTAAGTGGTTTCTGGGGAGGGGGTGAGGAGTGCAATGAGTCAGCACTTGTGCAACTATTAAAGTTGGGCTGTGAGGGGCGGTTGTTTGGGGTGAGGGGATAGAAGCAGTGTGCACCTGGGGAAGTTGGTGCTCTTCAATGGCAATCTCCTCAAGTGAGGAAGATCCCAGATATGTAGGTGCCCCTTGTGTGGTTGCTGCAGGCTCCTGTTGAGAGGAAGCCTGAGCGGCTGGGAGGAGTCATTGTATCCACTAGGGGGTTCGAACTAGTGGATATATCCCGTTTGTGTTGCAGGGGCATCCTCAGGGGACTCAATTCCTGAGTAGCCGTTTTGGGTTTCTTTTGGTGGGTTTGGTGGGGACTTTGGATTTGGAGGTGGTGGCTGTGGGTTCCAGCTGCGTGGGTTTTCACAGCTTGGCAGCCATTTTGAGTGTCCGGTCAGAGTTGTGCCGGGAGTATACTTCCGGCAGAACAGCCGTAGCAGGGACTCCCAAGCCAACAGTCCCTCAGCATTAAGCTGGTTTGTAATGATGGCCATTATGAACCGTGGATATAGTATCCAACGGTTGGCAGTTAGTTTTTGAGCCATATCCTTGAGCTCTGAAAATATTTTAGAAAAATTAAGTGGTTGTTGCTCAAGAATAGAATACATTACCTGCTGCCATTTTGTCGACATTTGATCCCAAGACGACGTCTTAGGGGCCAAGCATACATTCACCATGTGAAAAATCAGGCGCTCAGCGTCATTAAAGTGTTTCTTCATGATAGTGGAGGCACTGAGATCGCCTTGATATCCATGTTGAGCAAAGGATAGATCTATGGTGCCCTTCGGATATCCAGCAGGAGAAGTAGCATCATTCAGTTGAAGAATTTGGCGGATTATTGCAGGAGTGATGACTACTTTTTGTTGTTGACGACCGACTGGAGGGATGGTGTGTTGTTCTCCCCAGTGGTAACAGTAACGTTCATCCAAAATTGGTGCAAGGATTCGGCATGTAATATGGGATTCAGAAGAAATGTCGTGTTGTTGTATTGGGACTGAAACATAAGATCGATAGCAGTATCGACTTAGTCCAGATGGGCGATTTAGTGAGGTAGGCAACACAGTTGTGTCGCGGTTTAATTTGCATAGACGCCATTGAGAGGAGAGAAGTTTTGGAGAGGAACGTTAGGTTTGAAGAAGATGAAGCATTGAGAGCTAAGTTTAGGGATATATATAGGGTACTGGTAAGAAAACGACTGAAGGATGTGGTGTTAGTCATCAGTAGTTTTAAACAACCGTTGACATGGTATTATCCGTTCAGACGTTGAAACAGCTGAAGTCGTGGTGTTAGGCATCAGTAGTTTAGAAAACTACTGAAGACCGTGGTTTTGACTTCAGATGATTGAAACAACTGAGGACTTGGTGTTTGTCATCAGTAGTTATGAAACTACTGAAGACATTGGTTTTGTCATCAGCTGTTGTAAACAACTGAAGACTTGGGATTAGTCATCAGTAGTTATAAAAACTACTGAAGACGTGGTTTTGCTTCAGTTGTTTAAAATGAAATAGCAGTTGTACAAACGACTGAAGAGAAAGTTCTCTTCAGCTGTTTTCGTCAATCTTAGCTTTTCAGCTGTTTCAAACTGTCCTCAACACATTCATCAGTCTTTTTGGCTGATTTCAGTTGTTTCATAGGACATCAGTACTTATCTGTTTTTACTGATTGCAGTAGTTGTAACTGCATTAGTAGTTGTAACTACATCAGTAGTTTAGAACATATGAAGTACCTCAGTACTTGTGAGACATTTAGCCTTCAGTAGTTATAAAAACTACTGAGGATAAAAGAGCTCATCAGTACTTATATGTGACATAGGTACTCATGATCATCAATACGAATTACTAAGATCATCAGTAGTTGTCACTTATTCTAGTTGCAGCATACCAAGCCTTAACACCAGGTTTTGGAAAGTTGAACTATCCAAAGGCTTAGTAAAAATGTCTGCAAGCTCATCAGCACTAGGCACAAACTTAGGATCAATCAAACCTTTTTCAAAACAATCCTTATAAAATGATGTCTGATCTCTATATGTTTGGTCCTAGAGTGCTGGACTGGATTTTTGACAATGCAAAGAGCTGAAGCACTATCCATTAACAATGGAGTCTTAGTCTCTGTAATGCCATAATCCAAAAGTTGGTTTTGAAGCCAGAGTACCTGAGATGTACAACTTGCAGCAGCAATGTACTCTGCTTCAGCAGTGGATGTAGCAACTGAGGTCTGTTTCTTGCTCTGCCAAAAGAAATCAAGCAGTTGCCTAGGAATTGACATCCACCAGAAGTTGATTTCCTGGTCAACTTACACCCTGCATAGTCACTGTCAGAAAAAGCAACTAATTTACCAGAATGTCCGGTAGAATACCATAAACCTAGAGATGGAGTGCCTTGCAGATATCTAAAGATCCTCTTGACTGCAATCACATGAGACTCTTTAGGTGCAGCCTGAAATCTAGCACAAACACATGTAGCAAACATAATATCTGGTCTAGAAACTGTTAAATACATCAAGGACCCAATCATACATCTGTAAAGTGTTTCATCAACCACTTTACCTTTCTGATTTGTGTCCAGTTGTGTGGTGCTGCACATGGGAGTAGAACAAGGCTTACAGTTTTGTAAATCAAACTTTTGCAAAAGATCTTTTGTATATTTGGACTGATGAATAAATTCCATCAGCCTTTTGTTTGATTTGCAACCCCAGAAAGAACTGTAATTCTCCCATGGCACTCATTTCAAACTTCTGTTGCATCAACTTTGTAAAGGCATCACACAACTTTGGATCAGAGGATGCAAAAATGATATCATCTACATAAATTTGAACAAGTAGATTATGCTGCCCAGCTTTCTTAATGAATAAAGTCTTATCTATGGAGCCTTTAGTGAAATTGTTTTCCAGAAGAAAGTTTGATAATGTCTCATACCAGGCTCTGGGAGCTTGTTTTAACCCATAAAGAGCTTTATCAAGCTTATACACCCAATTAGGATGTTTATTGTACTCAAAGCCTGGAGGTTGACATACATAAACCTCTTCTTTAATTTTTCCATACAAAAATGCACTTTTGACATCCATTTGAAAAACTTTAAGGTTTTGATAAGCAGCATAAGCTAAAAACAATCGAATTGCTTCCAGTCTGGCTACAGGGGCAAAGGTTTCATCATAATCAATACCTTCTTCTTGTGCAAACCCCTGAACAACCAGTCTAGCCTTGTTCTTAACAATAAGCCCATTTTCATCGTTTTGTTCCTAAACACCCATTTAGTGCCTATTGCACACTTACCTGGAGGTAGAGGAACCAGTTCCCACACTTGCTGTTCTTGAACTGAAGAAGCTCAAGCTGCATGGCATCAACCCATCCATTGTCTTTTAAAGCAATGTGATAATTCTTTGGCTCTTGCTGACTGGTGAAGAGAGCATAGAAGAAAATTTGACAATTGACTTCTTGTTGATACTCCAGCAGTGATATCACCAATGATTTGAGACATAGGGTGATTCTTCAGATCTTGATACACAATGAGATCTGTGCAAGTGTTTGTAGCCGGCTCAGCAGCAACAGATGGTGATGGTGAATCATTTCCTTGAAACCAATCAGTGGATGGTAATTCAAAGGAAGTTGAATTCGAAGAAATCTCATCAGCATTTGTTGTGGATGGTGCTACTGGAGCAACAGGAACATCAGGTCTAGCTGAGTCAGGCAGCTGATCACTAAACCTGAAGAGGTGAGTACTGCAATCATCATCATCATCAGCATACCACCAGGTGGTGAACTGTTGACAGGAGCAACAGCAGGAGTTTGATAAGGAACATATTGCAGTATGTCCAAATCAAATAACTCCACAGGACTTTGTGGAATCTTGTCCTTTGGAGATTCATTAAACTTAACACGTAGAGTTTCTTCAACCATCTTTGTTCTGCAGTTGAAGACTCTGTATGCCTTGCAAGTAGATGAATAACCAACAAAGTACCCTGCATCCACCTTAGGATCAAATTTATGGATTGATCCTTTGTGTTGAGAATAAAACAGGGACACCCAAATGCTTTGAAAAATGAAATCAGAGGAGCCAAATGATGGAGAATTCATATGGAGTCTTCATCAACCTCTGATTTACTAAAACTCTATTTTGCACATAACAAGCTGTGTTGACAGCTTCAGCCCAAAAGGTCAGTGGCAAACCTGAGTCAGCCAGCATGGACCTTGCAGCTTCAATGAGGGTCCTGTTCTTTCTCTCTCCACTACTCCATTTTGTTCTGGAGTCCTTGGAATGCTGAACTGCCTTTTGATTCCCTTTGAAAGATAGAAGTCATCAAGTGTATGATTTCTGAACTCAGTTCCATTGTCACTCCTAATACACTTGACTGGAAGGGAATACTGCTTCTCAATGTACAGCACAAAGTGAATAATCTTCTGAGCAGCCTCATCCTTTGAATGTAGAAAGAAAGTCCATACAAATCTGGAGTAATCATCCACAATTACCAGACAGTATTTCTTCTTTTCCATGCTCATTACTCTCACAGGACCAAATAGATCCATATGCAGTAATTGCAAGCAGGCATTAGACTTAGGCACTTCAATGGGAGGGAATAGACTTTGTGTTGTTTTCCTTTTAAACACGCAGTGCAGGTTTCATCACAGTGGAACTCCTTTATTGGTAAGCCTCTGACTAAACTGTTGTGGAAAGCTGATTCATGTTTTTGAGATTAACATGACCAAGCCTCCTGTGCACAGTTTAGATTCTTGAGAAGAGGCTTTGGAAAATAGGTAAGGATTGCCTTTGAGATCTATCTTTTTAGAGAGATCTAAGGCATACACTCTTCCTGTCCTGTTGGCTTTCAAGAGAGTGTGATCATCCAACACCTTGTCAATCAAGTGCAAAACTTCGGATGACAGAATCCTACAGTTTTGACTGGTGAAAAGGGCAACATGGCCTTTATCACACATTTGACTGACACTCAAGAGATTGTACTTGAGATTTTCCACATGATTGACATCATCAAATTTGATTTCTCCATTGGAGACAAAGCCCTTACCGATGATGTAACCCTGAGCATCATTGCCAAAAGAGACAAATCCCTTCTTTCCTTGAGAGTAGTCATGAAGAAGAGAGTTGTTCCCAGTCATGTGCATAGATCCCCCACTGTCTACATACCAGATGCTACTTTGGCATGTTGAAGAACCCTGCAAAAATAAACAATCAGTTAGTTTTAGAGACCCAAACCTTTTTGTTTTTGGGCCTGGTCTCATCAATAGATGGTAACTAACAGGTTTATTTGAAACAACAGCCTGAGAGGAAGAAGATGGTGTAGAAGAGGAGTCCTTTGGCTTGGACCTCCTTTTCTGTGGTTTCAACATAGGAGAATAGTTGGTTAACTCTACCCAACAGATGTTGTACCATCATCACCAGCTGTGTCTGATTTTGTGATAAAGCTTTCAGCTCATCAGACACATTGCTAGTGGAGTTTGATAAGTTCCTATGTTGCACCTTTTCTTTTGAGCACCCTCAGCTGTCACCTGTTTAACCCCTTCCTTTTTGGATTTCTTTGAGGACTTAAGGGTTACAGGTTTGATTGCTGATACAAATGTGGTCTCAAACTCAGTTTTCATTTTTACCATTTTCTCTTTAATTTCTTCTTTCTGTTTGAGTTTGGAACCTCTTTTGTACCAACAATCATCTGTAAGATGATTGAACAAACCACATACTTCACATGGTTTCTTCTTCATCTTAGGTTGATCATCAACTAAAGAGGGTGAAGCAACAGAAGACTTGTTCTTCAATGCTTTGGAAGCATTGTTTGCTTTCTTGACATCCTCTTTAGTAGTCTTCAAACTCTTTCTACTGCCAGTTTTCTTCTCTTCAGTACTGACAGCAGTTGAAGTTTGAACTTCAGGTGTTAAATCCTGCTCTCTAGTCCTTTCAGGACCTTCAGAATTAACTCCTGAGTTGATCAACTCATTATCATGTGAAGGTCAGCATTTGAACCATCAACATCAGCTGATAGGTTCAAAGAGGGCTTGATGCTGACAGCTACTTCTGATTGTGCTGTATCAGAAGGTAGATCACATGATGTGATGGATTGGTTATCACTCTCACCATCAGATTCTACCTCTGCTCTTGGGGTAAAATCTGTAGGTGGAGCAGTGTGATTGTAACCAATTCCAACTTCACATTTGAAGCAGATTGCTTACTAAGAAGCATTTCAAAACCTTTGCATGATTGTACCCATCTATCACACTCGACCTGGGTAACTGCAAGGGTTTCTTTGAGATCTTTGTACTTCTCTAGAAGTACTTCTTCTCTAGCCTTATCATCAATTATTTGGCAATTCAGTTTATAAATCTCATCATTTTTATCTTTGAGCACAAACTTAAACTCAGCTTTGTTTTTGGAAATTATTTGTTCTAGCTCAATGTTCTTATTAATTAGAGCTACATTTGCTTCTCTAATGGAAGCAAAGGCTGCTATGCATGGTTCAGAACATAATTTGGCTTTTGCCTCAGAGGATACTTGTGATACCTGAGGTGTAGAGGCATTAGAAAATGAAGTATCAGCAGACTCCAAAGCCATAAGAGCTAGATTCCCAAAAGGACTGTCACCACCATGTTGATCAGCACCTCAGAACAGTTGGTCATGACTAGACATGTCATCTGGTAAACTGCTCCAGTCAACAACTCCTGGGGTGAAGAAGCTGTGTTGTTGAGGTTGAGATTGTTGATGAGATTGGGAAGGCTGAGGTTCTGGTAGTGCATGAGGTTGTGGTGCCATAGGAACTTGAACTTGATTTGACTGTGGCATGTAATAACAAGGGTACGGATATGGCATTTGACCCTGAGAAACAAAATATGCCGGAGATTGTTGTTGAGAATGATGACTAGAGGTGACAGGATGTTGCCCTCTGTGTTGTTGACTTTTGCCAGGAAAAGTCACAAGGGTGCAGTGGAGTTAGATCCAATTGATCTACACTCTCTTGCAAAGTGTCCAAGCCTTTGGCATTTGTGACACCTCAACTTGCTCTTGTCAAAACCAACTTTAGTTTTGCCAGAGAGTCCTGGGAATTTTCTTCTTCCAGTTCTTTTATAGAACTTCTGAGATCTGATATTTATCAAGGCCATTTGGCTCAAAATATCCATCTCTTCTAAGTCATCATGAGCAATCCCCTTGAGATCATCCATAATGAAACATAAATTGTCATTATTACCTCCAGTAAACTGACCATCAACACTTACAAATGCAGAATTAGAGGAGCTCGAAGAGAAATTAATATGCTCATCATACTGGCATTCAGATGCAGCATATTCTGACTCATGACCCACCAAGGCAGTGTTGCCTTGAATAAAGTCTTCAGTGAGCTTTCCAGATGAAGACAGCTTTCTCTTCTGTTCTATCTCTCTCTCTCAAAACGTGAGCAGTTTCCCATGGAGTTGGGTGAGAGATAGTTTGTCCAAACTTGCACTGGAGCGTAGGACAATAGTATATGTGTCCCATCTCTCAGGCAGTGATCTGAGAAATCTGTTATTCATCTGAATATTGTGTATTCAAGTTTGACCATTTTTAGTTCAGAGATCAAACGAGAGAACCGCTCATATTGTTGAGTCAGTGTCTCACCCTTTCTATGAGAGAATGTCTCATATTGTTGGGCAAGAATTTCTCTATTATTTGCCAAGACCTCATCTGTTCCTCCAAATTGTTCTTTCAAGGCAATCCAGAGGTCATGGGCAGTTTCATGATGCATTAGCCCAGAATAGATTTCATTGGGCAGTGCCATGGCCAGAATTCCATGGGCTTTTGCATCAATTTCAAGCAACTTCTTATCCTCATCTGAGTATTGCTCCCTCTCTTCGGAACCATTTGATTGGTTTCCGGGTTATTCACCATAGGCTTGTGTGGACCATGTACCACTGATGTCCAACACCCTGTGCTGTTAACAGACAGGTGATGGAGCATACGTCTTTGCCATATGTTATACTCATTCCTAACCAGCATTGGTGGCTTGGTTGAGGAACCAGTATTGTGAGGATCATTGGAGGGAGTAGTCATTTTCAGTTCAAAAACAATTTAGTTCAAGTTTTTTAAAAGTTTTAGACAGACCACAACAAACTCAATGAGAACCAAGAAAAGATCTCAGGATGAATGAGCAGAAATACAGAAAATTCAATCTCTATAACCGTTTCTTGCAAAAACACAAGCTAATTCAATCAAACTTAGATCTTGAATAGCAGTTTCAATGATCAATTATTAGATCGATCAATGATTAACCTGCTCTGATACCATTTGACAGGATCAGCGATCACAATTTTGATGTATTAGGATACAAAGCAGCGGAATACAAACAAGAATTAGACAAATTGTAGCAAGCAATCGATACTTGTAAGCATAAGAGCGCATACGGTTATAGGAGAGAATATATATTTCTGATTTCAAGGAATGTTTATAGATGTAGAATATTTCTAATCAAATCATTCATTCATTCCCTTCATTCCTCATCGTTACAATAGTTGTCACTCCTTATAGAGTGCAACAATCACTGCTGTTATCACGGAAAGTGACAACTGGCAGATCTAATACAAAAATAACTAATTCTTAACAAACTACTGAAATGTTCACAACTACTGAGAACATATCAGCGTGTTAAGTACAAAATATAAAACTACTGAAACTACAACGACTGAAGAACAAGCTCTTCAGTCGTTTTACAAAACTACTGAAACATAAAAATATAAATCTACTGATATCACAACTACTAAAGAAGTACTCTTCAGCAGTTGTGACAACTACTGAGGCTTCAGTACTTGATCTTCAGACTTTGACCTTCAGGTGTTTCATCAGCTGATGACTTCAGTAGATATCATCAGCTGATGTCTTCAGTCTTTGTCTTCAGACTTTGTACATCAGTTGTTGATCTTCAGCACTTGTAAACTCTTCAGCTGTTGTACTTCAGTACTTTGGTCTTTCAGCTTCAGCACTTGTGTTCTTCAGCTGTTGTACTTCAGCACTTTAGTTCTTCAGCTGTTGAGGTCTTCAGCACTTGATCTTCAGCTGTTGAAGTCTTCAGCACTTGTCAAACTACTAATGAGGCTTTCAGCAGTTGTTGTGATACCATGTGGGACTTAGAGGTTTTCTGATCTTGGCTCATTGGTTCTTTTGGTCCAACAGGATGAGTATGGAAAGTCAATGCGGATGACAGCTAATGCAGATGAGCATTAACCACTAAGTCAATCAATGCGAATGAGTATTGGATGATATGCGGATGAACATTGACTAAGTATAGGAAATGAGGATGAGTATGGTCAATGCGGATGAACAAATCCGGATGAACTATAGCAAATGCAGATGAACAAAGACAAATAAGGATAAACACTTAGAATGTTTTGTTGCTTTCTAGGGAAAAAGTTGAATGTAGACTTTGACTTGGGATGTTCCCGGGGGTTCATGTAAGCTGACTTTTGAGGTCGTAGATGTTATGATAGGCATGTTATGAGGTATGTTTGATGCTTTGGCATGATGTGTATGATGTTATGTATGAGGGTATGTATGATGTATGCTATGTATGTATGATGCCATGTATGATGATGTTGACTGTTGATGTTAATGTTCCTTATTATGTATGATTATTTTCCCTTGGCTTTACATTGAATGTTAATGAAAGAAATGAAAGTATTATGTAACGTAAAGTGGAAGATAATGAAATAGGACGTGATGAATGAATGCATGCATTAATAAATGATGGAAAATAATGAAAGTTTTGCAAGCCTTGTATCTCGGGACACGCCCCATTGTAGGGTGTTAGCCCAATGGTGTGCGGGTTAGCAACAAAGGATGCAAATCGCGGTCTTTCCTTGTCATTGACCATATGTATGGAACCTTTGTCGCTTACCCTAGGTACTGTGGCCAGGCTGCTGTGCGCCATGACGGGGGGTCTAGGATGGACCCCGGCCCACTATGAGCTTTATGCATGACGGTAGGGTATAGCACATGACAATGGCACACCTGAACTTACCCTAGATACCATGGCTACGCTGCTATGCACCATGACGAAGGGTCTATGATGGAACCCAGCCCAGTACCAGCTTTATGCATGATGGTAGGGTAAGGTTCATGGTTTTGATGGAACGAAATGAAGTAATGATGAACGAATGAATGAAAGTAATGAATGTGAATGATAACGATGTACGATGAATGAAATAAAGTTAATTAATGAATGATGAATATAACAATGATATTATCTATTTGTACGTATGATGTGTGTTCACATGCAAAAGTTAAGAACGGTTTTAATGAAAGTATGTTTTATTGTAAAAACTAGAACTCACTTAGCAATGCTGACCTTTTTACGCATTTTCTAGTAGGCAGGTGAGCATTGCTGAGGATGGCACGGGCAGCTACTTGGCATTTTGGATGACATTCTTTTGTTACTGTTTTTGCATTGTAATGAATGATTGTATTAACATGCAAAAGCAGTTATTTTGAAATGAAAAGTTATTTAAATGTTCTGCTGTGATGTTTCTATGAAAGTTAAATGTAATTGTATGTTTTGTGAGCAATGATTGGCCAGCTGTAAGCATCCTGGGAACAGGGCCTTACATAAAAGGTTTCAATCCACCTCAAACCAAAAACACAAAAATATGTCTTGTTTTGTTTTAATTCAAGTTGTTTTCTTTTTTCGTTATCTTCTTTGCGTCGAGGTCGGACTATATAACTAGATTAACTCTATGAATCATAAATTAAAAGGGGTCACGTCTAATGTGACCAATTGGTTCCAAATTAAAAAAGTCACGTCTGAGGTGACCAGTCGGTTCTAAATTAAAAGGATCACGTCTGAGGTGATCAAATGATTTTTTTGTTAAAAGGGTCATGTTTGAGATGATCATTGGTCTTAATGTTATATATCAAAAGTTAGTTTTTTAGTGTATGGAATTGTATGATGTCAAAGTCATAAGTATGAGCCAATCGCATGATTGAATCATAAGTACGAGCCAATCGCACGGTAGAACCATAAGTATGAGCCAGTCACACGATTGGACCATGAGTATGGGGCAACCATGCAATTGGATCACAAGCATGAACCAATCGTACGACTGGATGAAGTATGAGCCAGTCGCATGATTGAACCCCAGTCTCACGAATGAATCATGCGTTTGGGTCCAGTCACACGACTGAAACTTAAAACAGTATAAATAAGGGGGTTAGTCGGTCGTATACCCACCAGCCTTCAAAAACTCTGTAAAACCGCCCATACCCACACAGTCTGCCCATTTTTTATTACTGTAATTGATCTCCGATTGTTATACTGATTGATTTCCCATTCATCTTCAGGTACTTAGCAACTAAAATCAATTCAAATGACTAGATTTATCAGACACTGTTGGACCCTGAAAGGATTATACATGCCAATTGAATTGGTGAGTTGGTGGTTATTCTGCTAGAATTTCCATAAGTCCAAGTGTTAATGCAGATGAAGACCCTGTGGTAGAATAACAAGTATCGGCTTACCGCATTTGTTAATGCGGAAAGCAAAAAACAAATCCTGACAAGTGTTTGTTCTTCCGCATTAACAAATGCGGAAGACCAAAAGAGATGCGGACAAGATTTTGTTCATCCGCATTTGCGAATGTGGATGACCAGACAAATACATAGAAGTATTTTTTCATCCGTATTACCCAATGCGGATGACCAACATACTAATGCAGAAGATCAAGTAAAGAAATGCTGATCAAGTCAACTCATTTATATTTGCCAATGCGGATGAACAAGAAGAAATGTGAATGAAGACTTAGACTAGTTCTGATGTATAGGTCAGGGGTAGTTTAGTTATTTTGTAATAGGCAACCTGTATGCCTATAAATAAAATAGAAAACCTCGTACCTGAGGTGACACATAATAAACAATCAGAATATTTGTATTTCCTAGGTGCATTATTATTGTTCTTGCTAAAACCCTAGTATTTATTGTAATCAATCACCTTCATCAATATATACAAAGCATTTATGAGTATTTTCTTGCATTAATTGTTTATTGATTGTTTGTTTCCACCATTAAATCTCTAACTTGATCACCATATTCGATCCTAAGTGAGATTCTCATTCTCACTAACCGGTCAATTGGTATCAGAGCTTTGGCTCTTGGTTATTTTTCTAATCTACTCGAGATTCGAATAGAACTTTATTGATCTGGTGATCAAGTTGCTAAAAGAGTGTTCTATCACCTCTATTTAGTAAACAAGCAGATTATACTTATCAACAGTTACTTGTAACACCCTGCTATTTTTTATAAGTCAAGATATAAAGAATAAAAGCAAGAAAGGCAATAAAGTCCAAGTGGAGGGACTAAAAGTGTCCAAAAAGGACAAAACTTTCAAAAGTTGGTGTAAAGGGAGTATGGCCGCCCACCCTCACCTCACTTCACCATTTTTCTCGGTTTTAGAGAGAGAGAGAGCAGAGAACATTCTCAGATTGAAGAAGAAGAGGAAGAAGGAAAGTGAATTCAAGGTAAGAATTCAAGGTTTTTATGTTTTTACCTCGGGTTTTATCCCGGTTATGTGCTTGTACGCTTATGGGTTGAGTTTGTGCTCGGGTGTGTGTGTTTTTGGATGTTGTTTCCAGGTGTTTTGAACTCTTTGCAAGCGGGTTAAAAGGAAGAACACCCAAGTTGCACCAGGTGAGTTCTAAACCTTGGTTTTTACATGTTTTAAACTATCTTTGGGGTTGGAAATGTATTAAAATGATTTTACAAAGTTTATGTGTGAATACCCGTACGTATTGTGTATGTTGGATGTTGGTTCTTTCATGTTTATAGGTTATTCATGTTTAGAATAGCCACATTATGCTTAGAACCGATGGGTTTGATGATTAGGGTTGAAAATATCCTAGAAACATGTTTACAGAATGCTCATGCGCCTAGATAAGTGTTCATACGTCTGAAATTTCCTTAGAAAGAATTAAGTGTAAGTCATGCACCTAAACAGTAGCTCATGCGCCCAAAAAAATTTGCCTTAGAAATGTTTAAGTACAGCCCATGCGCCTGAACAGTGACCCATGCACCTGAATAGTGGCCCATGCACCTAGAAATGTTAGTCGGATGACTAAGTGTAGGGCCATGCGCCCTAATAGTGCCCATGCTCCTAAGTGTTCACGCGTCTGAATAGTATCCATGCGCCTAGATTGGGCTGGATTTGACTAAGTGTTTTCCCATGCGCCTGCATAGTGCTCATGCCCTTGAAAGTGGCCCATGCGCATAAGTGTTCCCCATGCGCCTGAATAGTGTCCATACGCCTGAATAGTGCCCATGCGCCTGAATAGTGCCCATGCGCCTAGGACTTAGAATATTTTTCTAATTTTTGGGGAAAATGTGTAAGGTAGGCTTTGACTTGGGAAATTCCCGAGGGACTATATAAGTTGAATTTTGGGGTCATAGATGGTATGAGGGGCATGTTATGCATTGTGATGATGCTGATGATAATGATGATGTTGCATAAATATGCATGATGTATGTTATGTGTGTATGATGCCCTGTGTGATCATGTATGAATGATATGTTATGTTATGTTCCTATAATGATGAATGTTTATCTTTCCATGGCTTTACGTGTTATGTTAATGAATGAACCGAAATTATTATGTAACGTAAAGTGAAAGATAATGAAAGAGGAACATGATGAATGAATGCATGCATTAATGAGTGAATGAACGTAAAAAGTCTTGCAAGCAAATGTATGGAGGTCCACACCCAATGAAGGATGTTAGCTCAACTGTGTGCGGGTTAGCTACCCCAGAAGGATGCACACTGGGGTCCAATCTTATGATTGACCATATGTATGGGATCCTTGCCGCTTGCCCCAGGTACTGGAGTCAGCTTCGTGCACAATGTTCGGGGTCTATGAAAGACCTTAGGCCCATTAACTAGCTTCGTGCACAATGGTCGGGGTATAGCATATGGCACTGATCCGGAATGAAAAGAAAAGATAAATGGTGAATGTACTTGCCCCAGGTACCGGAGTCAGCTTCGTGCACAATGTTCAGGGTCTATGAAAGACCTCAGGCCGAGTAACTAGCTTCGTGCACAATGTTCGGGGTAATGTACATGTCACAAGATGTAACGAATGAACGATGGTTAACGAACGTAATGGAAGATAATAATGATATTATGTGTATGTACGTATGATGTATGATCACAAACGAATGAAACGTATAGTATGGACTCAATAAAGAAATAAAAAACAATTTATGTATGTTTTATTACAAAACTAGAACTCACTCAGCGACGCTGACTTTTATACGTTTTCGGTTGGCAGGTAAACGTTGCTGAGGATGGCACGAGGCGGCTACTCAGCTCTTTTGGATGTCATCCATTTAATTAAGGCTTTTGTGATGTAATACAACAATGTAATTTTGTAACCATCAAACGATGCATTATTTTGCAAAAGTTTTTAGGATGAAATGAAATGCCATTTGTTTTATGTTTTCCGCTGTAGTGTTTTGATGAATAAATGTAAAGTATATGTTTTACGTGGGTTGAATCACCAGTTGTAAGCGTCCCGGGAATGGGGCCTTACAAGTTGGTATCAGAGCCAAAGTTTAAGTGAAATGGGTAAAGTTTCAAAATAAACCTTAACTTAAACTGAGAATGGGACGGAAGGGAATGTGATGCCAATCTGAGTAGCGCGTGCCATCTAGTATTTTGGTAATGTTAACCGGTTTATGTGCGCATGGTATGTGGTTATGCGTTGTATGTAGATTTGAATACTCATGTAGTCAAGACAGGTAATGCTCGGGGTATGAAGAGAAAAGTAAGTGGCTAATCACAACTGGCCACTATAATTAAGGACTTACTATAGTTGACATAAACTGAGCTGTTCCCTTGAATGACCGTGTTGGTGTTTGAATCTTTCAGTGTGTTAGTAGATGGCTGGTGGTAGATCTTCGAAGGCCTCTCGTGGTGGATGTCACGGTGCTGAACGCGACCTAAGAGAACGAGACCCAGAGTCGAGAAAGTGGCTCATGAAGAACCAGAAACCCCTCATCCGGAGGGCGGAGATGAGAGTGCTAACCTGAGAGCCTTGTGGAAGGAGGTGGTTGTGGAAGAAGTGCACCAAGTCATGCAGACAATCCTACCGTCTGTGGTGACCGAAGTGATAAAGGTAGTTAGAGAGGGAGAGAGAAGGAAAGGAGTGGACCTACGGGCGAAAGAAGACAGCCTGAGACTGAGATGGTTCCGTCCGATGATGAGGACGAGGAAGAAAAGCCTGCTCCGGAGGCGACCCGAGGCTGCAACTATGGGGTTTTTATGAGATGCAAACCCCCTACTTTCGATGGGAACGACACTGCCGCTGCTGGTCACCAGTGGGTGAGGGAAATGGAGGTGGTACTTGATATCAACGAGTGCCGAGAAGACCAGAAGGTTAAGTTTGCTACCCACTCATTCGTAGACTCGGCTTTGTGCTCATGGAAAAATATAGTCCAAGTCGTGGGTAGCCGGGCGATTGAGAGATTGAGATGGTCGGAGTTGAAGAATTTGGTGATCAAGGAGTTCTGTCCTCACCGGGAAATGGACTAGGTCAAGAGAGAGAGTTTCTGCAACTGGAGGCGGGAACTATGACATACCAAGAGTACACCACAAAATTCAATGAAATGGCACGACTAGTGCCCGATCAGGTGACACCACTGTCACGAAAGATTAAGAGATATATCCAGGGACTGCGGTGGATATCCGTAGGCATATGATCGCCGCCCGACCAAGCACTTTTAGGTTGGTGGTTGATTTGGCTGGTAGACTATATGATGACCGTCAGGTGGTAGTGGCTGAGGAGAAGAAGACGAGTAGGGATGGGAGAAACAGGAATGGGAAATGGTTTGGATGTGGTAGAGCCGCTCCAAACAATAAGGTGGCGAGGGTAGGTGACCGACGTGTGGTCATAGCTGGTGCTGGGTTGGAGAAGTGTGGCAAGTGTAGATGGGGGTCGAATGTTTGTTTCAAGTGTGGCAAGTCTGTCCATATGGCTAGAGATTGTGGAGGCAAGAAGTGTTTCAACTGCAGGGGAAGTGGTCACATGAGGAGGGAGTGTAAGAAACCAAGGGTCAAGGGTTCCAGGATGAAGAAATCTAGATGAGAAAGACAGAAGGCAAGTGCCCGAGCTTTCACGATGACTCGGGAGGAGGCTAGGACAGATCCTGACGTGGTGTCAGGTATGTTTCTAGTAAACCAAACTCTTGCATCTGTGTTGTTTGATTCTGGTGCTAGTAGGAGTTTCATTTCTGCTGCCTTTGGTGCTAAGTTTCCCAATAAGAGTAGATGTATTGGTGAGCCATTTGATGTAGAAACTTCTATTGGTAAGTCCACTAGAATTACTGAGGTGATAGAGGACTGTGCCATAGAACTAGAAGGCCATAGGTTTGCTCCTAGGTTACACGTGATACCCCTAGGTGGATTCGATGTTATACTAGGGATGGATTGGTTAGCAACCTATGAAGCAAATATCGTGTGTCACAAGAAGATGATCCGATTGATAGCACCTGACGGGGATAAGGTGACGGTTTATGGCGATCGAGTTGCGATGATCCCGAAAGTGATTTCGATGGCAGTGGCGGCATGAGGCGTGGATGTAATGCCTACTTGGCCTACGTAAAGGATGTGGATGCGCCAACACCACAACTGTCGGATGTACCAGTTGTGTGTGACTTTCCGGACGTATTCCCGGAAGACTTACCCGTTGTGCCACCAGATCGCGAGGTTGAATTCCAAATTGACTTGATACCCGACGCACAACCCGTTGCCAAAGCACCATACCGGTTGGCTCCGACTGAGATGAAAGAGTTAATGGAGCAGTTGCAAGAACTGCTGGATAAGGGGTTCATTAGACCGAGTATCTCTCCATGGGGTGCTCCGGTATTATTTGTGAAGAAGAAAGACGGCAGTAAGAGGATGTGTATTGACTACCGAGAGTTGAACAACTTAACGGTGAAAAACCGATACCCCTTACCAAGAATAGACGATCTGTTTGATCAGCTCCAAGGTGCCAGTTGGTTTTCGAGGATAGATCTTCAATCTGGTTTGCTAAAGTAGTTGTAGGTGTGACAGGGCTCTCAGGCTCTACCACTGGGCCTTGAGTCAAGGTTTCCCTTTCGAAGCTAATCTTAGGGTCTGCCACAACATCCAGTTGACCAATAGTAGTACCTAATTGACTTTGTCTCCTTCTTAGACTGAACTCTTGAGTAATTTTGTCTTGAATCCTTTATGCCAGCCTCTCAACTTGTCTAGATTGGCTTGGATTGACAAGTAGCATGTTGACCAGGTCAAGACCTTCATAGAAGTTCAAGGTCTGATAGTTGAAAAATTCTTGCTGCCCTTGAACTTTTTGAAGAATCAGGGCTCTTTTGTTTGCATCATACATCCACCCAATGATGTAGTTGGAAGTTCCTTGAGGTGGGGATGATAATACCCTTGGTATACCTTCCTCAAATAGACTCTAAATGAAGGAGTCTATAGAGTCCACATCAATGTGAACCTGAGGAAGTTGCTAAGTGTGGACAGTTTCAAATGAAGATGGTGAGTCCTCAATGTCCATGCTTTGTGAAGAACTCCCAGGTTCTATGTCTGTGATGACTTTCTCCCCCTTTTTGGTAGCATCATCCACTTGCATAGATGAGCTAGAGGTTAGATCAATCATATTCTCAGGTTCTTGTGTTCTCGATTGAGCTCTTCTTAAAGGTCTCCCAGCTAGTTTTTCCTAAAGATAAGATATGTCAAGTTGCTAATCATTGACCCTATTTTGCAAGGTAGTCACCTGAGATTCAAGATGACTAACCTGGGAGACTGGGTAGGTTCATGTTTTTGATAGTTTTTAAACCTTTAGTCTCAGATTCCCCTTGTCTTCATTAGAAGAATCATGGGGGATAAGAGAATTGGACAAAGTCCTTTCTCTCACCACCAGTATGAAGTTCTTGGCTGCTGGTTTTCCTCTACTCATTGACAACTTCAGTTGAAGTGGCTTTAGATACATGATGTTCCTAGTTTATATGCTTAAATGTAAAAGTCTTTCATGTCTTACATATGTGTAATGTAATGATGTAATGAAGTATGATATATGCTTTGATGTTCATTTATCTTTGAGTCATATTTATGAACTTCTTATATAGGTATGAGGTTGTTGTACATAGTTCTTAGTCAATATGATTAAGTAATGTGTTTAACCTAGCTGGGTGATTATTCATGCTAATGGACCATACACATGAATATATCACGCTTATTGACCAGTCACACGAGTGAACCAGGAGACTGGATCAGTCGTATGATTGAGACATAAGATTGACTCAGTCGCACGACTGAACCTTCAATCGTGCGTATGAATCAATCACATGAGTCAATAGCACGACTAAACCATGCTAGGTTTAGTCGTACCAATGGAAACTGCATACCTATAAATACCACTTAATTCGTGGAAAAATAAAAACACTTTGAGAGAGACTTTGAATATACATAAACCCTAGCCGTCCAGAGCGTCCTTAACAGCCAATCCAACTTCAAAGTTCGATCTTAATCGATCCCTACTCGTTCTTAATGTCTAGTTCATTTTTATATCGATCAGGTTATCATTCTCACTGATTGGATCGCCAATCAAACAGGATTCCACACTATTTGATCAGGTTAAATGCAGAATTCATTAGTACTCCCTACGTACACGGTCCTAACCTAACAAGTGGTATCAAAGCCTTGGCTCGTGATTTGCATTTGATTCGACTAGTTTTGGTGTCAAAAATCTACGTTTTAATCAAAAGAGTCACCACTTTGCTTCCAAAGGTGTTTTCGTCATTTGCAGGCGTTAAAATTTCGATTTTTCATTATATGGCAGATTAGGTTCTTAACAAAATCGTATTTTGTGTTAAAGTGTCAAAAGTCCTCGATTTTACAATAGCAGCAGCCTTCAGGCACACTTGTGGTCAATTCGTATGACTGAATTCAATCATATACTACTTCCGCACGACTGAACTCACTCGCATCCCTCATTCGCACGACAGAACAACTCCAGTCGTTTGATTCCAATCATCTTGTTCATATGCATGACTGAACCCAATCGCACAATTGAATTCATTCGCATCCTTCATTCGCACGAGTGATCCATACTCATAGCCAATTCGTATGAGTGAAACTGTCCTCTTCTAAAAGTACCAAGTTTAAAGCAATGGAAGACCAATTTGCTACATTTACTGCCGGAATGGATTCCCGCATCTAGAACCTTCTACTTCTAGAGAATGAGATTGGAAATCATAATAAACCGCCAAAGTTGTTAATGTTAGATGAATATCCATAGTGGAAACAGTGGTTTGAAATTTATTTAAATGGAGTTGACCCAAATCTTTGGACATCCATAGAGACTGGTTATATGGTACGTGTCAGTGCTAATGGTGTCAATGCTGAAAAAGTATATGCCTTGTTGACTCAATGGATACCGAAGGACATCTTTCATTAGTTCACTAAGAACAAGTAGGCTAATAAGTTATGGGAGGCATTAGAGAAAAGATATGATGGAAATGCAACTTTGAAGGCACCGAAGGCTAAAGCTCTCAAAAAGGAATTTGATAATTTCTCTTCTCTAAGGAATGAGAGCATGGATGACACTATTGACAGATTCTATCATCTAATGAGTGAGCTTGACACTTATGGCGTGACCACATCCATGGAAGATAAAGTTTTAAGCTTTGCTGATGGTTTGCCTGATAAATGAGATGCATTTGTGTCTAAACTGAGACAAAACGACATTCTTGCGACGTTAGACAAATGATTTCATCTTGAAGTTAAGGGAGGAAGATCTGCGAATGGATTACAAGTCAACATCAGTGAGATGTCAGTTCTTTGGTAGAAGGTTAGTCACCTAGCAGTGTAAAAAGTAGACATCAGTTGCTATGTCAATATGTGAAGCTAAATATGTTGCTACTGCAAGTTGCTATTCGCAAATCATTTGGATTCAACAACAAATGTTGTTGGATTCTTTATGCCCAAGACACATAGAATATTGATGTGGTTAGTATGTTATGATCCAAGTCGGGTCATACCCAATAACAAGCATAGCAAACACCAATTAATATTTAATTTATCATATGATCATGAAATTAAATAATTACAACAATTTAGAAAACAGGTTTTCTAATCAAATTGTATATGAGATGGAACAACTTATAAGGATATTTTGTTCATGAGTATTATTTGTAATGTTATTTATGTTAGTTAAATAACATCAAATAATAATAGAGTGTATGAATTATACAACTAAAAGGTTAATTACATAACTCAATTAGTGACTAGTTAAAAGTAATTAGGAGATAAAATTAGAGGGGAAAACCCCAATTTGAAACATCATTCGGCTGCCCCTTTGAAGGGGTTGGGGTCTTTGTTGTCTTGGGACTACATACTAGATTAACTAGTTACACACTCAAGATACTCTCTCTCTTTCTCTCTTACATGCAAAAGACCAAAAGAACAAGACTCTCTCTTCTTCTTCAAGAAACTCACGGCTGGCAGGTGGCTTTCAATAGCTTCTTCTTTGGTTTTTGGTGTTCAAATCCTAGTAACAAGGCGATTGCCTCATGCTTGTGGGTATGGAAGCTTGTGGGCACCTTTCATTGGTGTTTTGGTCGTTCATGAACATCATCTTCTTTACCAAATCTCATGTTTTGACAGCTCTACAAAGGTAGTTTCATATATGTTGTATTTGGTTGTTATTACTTCTTGATAGCTAGTTCATTCACATATATTGATCATATGTTATTGGGTTTGTTGATGCTTAGTAATATGCTTTAAATTTCAGTTCCTAAAACATATTATTAAGCTATGATTCCATTGCGCTTTCTTGTTTAAATGGTTAAACAACTTTGATAATGTGTCTAACAAACCCAACATTGGCATCTAGAGCCGGATATGTGGATAACTAGCTTCTTTTGTCCTTGTAAAATTGGTTTTATGGGACTTTAACAACCTAATAGGGGCTGTTTTGTGATGATATGATGAATCCCCAATCTTTCAAGGTAATATCTTACATGCTTATGATTAAACCTTGAAAGATAGATGTCAATGGTTGATTATATATTTGTTTGGACAAAAACCATAAATTCTTGGTTTATGTTGGCTGAAAATTTAGGGTTAAGTGGGGATTTATTTTGGTTCTTGAATGTTGTATAAGTTGTTTCATATTGGTGCATAACCTAGCGTTGACCTTGTGTTGCTTTGGTTGTTTGGTTGAATGTTTGTTTTGGTTGATTTTATTCATAATGGGTTGTAATTTTATTTTTTTGTGCTTGTATTTGGATGTAATTTATTTATTCATTCAATGGTGATGTAATAGATAGATTAGGTGTATTTTCTTTTATTAGAAAATTTGTATTAGCATATAATTTTGTAAAAGAAGATGCACAAGATGGAAGCACAAAGGGAAGGCACAAAGAGAAGGACTTGAAGCATTTGGATGCAACTTCAAGGGGGGGGGGGGGGTCTTTGGAGATCCTATCTTTTGTGTTGTGATTAACCCTTAGGAATGACCAAATGCCAACAATTGTGATGGCAAACAAGTGTGGTCAACTTAGTGGCTATGGTTATGCATTTTTGATTGTTTGATTATGCTTGTTTGGTTGTTTGTTATATGATGGTTGTTTGATATTTGGATGTGCAAAACAAACTAATTAACAAACATAACAAGCTGAAAATTTATGGTTCCAAATCAATAAGTGACTAGTAAAAGGTTATTAAAAGGATTAATGATATTAATAAAAGGAGTTTTACTAAAAGAATAACCATAGAGTACCATTTATTTGAAAGCATGAAAATACAAGGTACATAGAGTTTTCAAAACTAGAATTAATGAAAACTAAAATGCCTTTGGAAACAAGTTTAACACCATCCTTTTACACGACACTCGAATTACTTGAGAACTATTTGTGGGATAAAGGTCACCTAACCACTTTTAGGGAACTTGTGTGTTTGAGGTGGGCTATACATATTTATGGGATAACGGTCACCTACCACTTGTATGTGTAAACTCACACGTGTGTGTAAGTAGGACAACTTGAATTGGAAACCATGTGCATAGGGTCACCGAAGCATGGCATACAATGGTGTTGATGGGATTTTACATGCGAACTAAACATAAGATGTTTAACCGATCCCATAAGGCTTGAAGTTGCAATAGGTTGAAATTTTCAAATGTTGACTACCTTGTTAATTTAAATAATGGGATAAGGTCACCTAACCATCTTTTAAATGTAACGTTGGATTCTAGTTTTAATTATTAATTGTCTATGAGACATGAAAAGGGTATTAATGATTAAAATGTAATTTTTCAGAAATACTAATATGAACTTTGTAAATTTTGTAGAAATGGCCGCAAACAATAATGCTACCACCCCGACCGTCCATATCCAATCGCTGAGAAACATCTTAGAGAGGGATCGTCTTAACCATAATAATTATGGACTGGTTTCAAAACTTGAGAATTGTTCTCAAGTAAGAGAAAAAGGCCTATGTCCTTGACGATCCCATTCCCGACCAACCCGACCCCAAGGATGTTGAGGCCTATAACGATTAGCTTCAGTATACTGAGGATTCCATGCAGGATTCCTGCCTTATGTTGGGAACTATGATTCCTGAACTCCAAATGGTCTTGGAGCATCATCGGGCATGTGATATGATTACCCGGTTGAAGGAAATGTTCCTTCAAAAAGCTAGGGTAGAGCGCTTCGAAACAGTTCAAGCAGTTCATGCGTGTCACATGGAAGAAACCCAATCGGTATCATCTTATGTTCCTAAGATGAAAAGCCACGTTGATCACCTAGAGAGGCTTAACAGCCCCGTCTCAAATGAGCTAGCCACGGATTTGATCCTTAATGGCCTAACTAAAAGATTTGAGACATTCATAATGAATTACAATATGAACGGGTGGGACAAGAGCATCGTACGACTGAGAACCCTATTCGGACTATTCAACCACATTAGTTCATTCAGCCGACTGACTTATCCGCATTAGTTCTGTCGCACGACGGAACCATTCGCCTAGTTCAATCACCCGAATAAGCCCAGTCCCACCCCTTCATTCGCACACATAAACAATTTGTTTAATAGTAAAGTTAAGTGAAATGGAGGACCAGTTTTCAGCACACACAGCAAGTAGAGACACTCGTATTCATAACCTACTGCTATTGGAGAACGAAGTGGGAATTCATAATAAACCCCCAAAGCTATCACGTTAGACGACTACCCATAATGGAAGCAACATTTCGAAATCTACTTAAATGGAGTAGATACAAATTTGTGGGAGGCTATAGAGTCGTGGTACAAAATGCCAGTAGGAGCTGATGGTGTCAAACTTATGTTAAGTGGCATGTCTAATTCACAAAAGGTGAAACACAACGCTAAGAAGAAAGTCTACACCTTGCTTACCCAGTCTATTCCGAAGGATACCTTCCATCCATACTCGGAGTATACTCAAGCAAAGAAATTATGGGATGCGTTGGAGAAGAGGTATGAAGGAAATGCCTTACTCAAGGCCATTAAGGCCAAAGCTTTGAAAAAGGAGTTTGACAACTTCTCTTCAATGGGAAAGGAAAGCCTAGACAACGTGATCGACAGATTCTACCACTTGATGAGTGAGATGCACACTCATGGAGTAACTATGTCGATGGAGGATAAGGTGTCCAACTTTGCACATGGATTACCAGAGAAATGGGCTTCTTTTGTTTCAAATCTCAAACAGAATGGGATGCTCTCGAAGTTAGATATAAATGACTTCATTCTGAAACTGAGAAAGGAGGAGCTTAGGATGAAGTATAGAGCCCAAAAGGCAAACTATGATCAGAATCTGGCGCTTTACAACGCGACTCCTCAGGCCAAGACATCTCGAGCACCACTGCAGACTATCTTCGTCTCAAGCTCAGCAAGTCCAGCACAAGCATCTACTTCAGGTCTGAAACGTCAGGGTCGTCTGGTACCCAGTATATTATACTAGAAGCCAATGCAGCAAAATTGAAAACCGATAACTTCGGTAACGTAACTGTTGAGGTGGCCAGAGAACACATGGACTTCTTAGCTGCTGTAGCCCATTCCTATGATGGACTAATTGCTGGAAAGATAGGAAATTGCCACCTGGCAGATGAGGATTATGAACAGGTGGATGAGATGGAGTTGGAACGGATGGATATAATGTGGGCCTTGGCAAGTGCTGTCCGACGAGCTAAAAAGGTTGTCAAGAAGACCGGACAGAACTTGGTTGCAACCAAGGACACGTCCTTTGGCTTCGACAAGTCAAAAGTAAGTTGTTTCAATTGCGATGAGAAGGGCACTTCAAACGGGAGTGCGTGAAGCCAAAGAAGACTGGGAATGGCAATCCTTTCTTGTCCTTTAATCATCAGGACAAAACCACATCTAGTAGTTCTACTTCATCAAGCAAGGACCTTAAAGCCTTGACTGCTAACGAGGATGAAGGACAGGACTAGAGCTTTCGGTTCGTCTCACCGGTAGAGTCCAACATAGCTAGTGTGGAGGACATAGATGACGATTCTGCCATTGAGGGAGACATAGCAGTAGAGCTCGTGATGTCCAATTCTGAAGACACTGCACCTGTGGTCAACCACCAGCCTCAAGAAGAAAAATCTACATCAACGTCAGAATCACCAGAACCAGAGACAACAACATCTGCACACATGCCTGATTCCTCTTCAACATCTCAGGTAAGTACTACTAACCAGTTGTTTAATAATCATGCTTGTTCTGATTGTAATAAATTTAGAGAAAGCATAGATTTAAAATTTTCTAGGTTATTAGATCATAATGATAGCTTAGTAAAGGATTTGGAACTGTGCACTGAAGCTAATAGAGTTTTAAAACAAAATGAGCACAGTTACAAGGAAAATATAGACCTTTTGAACAAACAGCTTAGGGAAACAGATGTAGTTGCCTTTAACCAAGCTAATGACATTAGGTACTATCTTAACTCTCTAGAGGACACTAAGAAGCAGAAAGCAGTTTTAGAAGTAGAAGTCAACTCCTTAAAACAAAAACTGCATAGTTGGACAAGCTCATCTCATATTGTCCAACACTTAGTGAGAGAGGGAAACAACGGGGAGGGATTCGGATACAAAGTGGTTCTGCCACCACCTGAGACCTTGATGAACACCAAAAGTAAACCAATTAATAATAACCCCATCAAGGATCATGTGGTGACGACTCCTTTTATTAGTGACCCGGATTCCACAAGTAAATCAATTGAATCTGGGACTAAACAAAAGTACTCCATTTCAAAGGCAAAAGGAAATATACCTTGTGTTGACCTGGAAAAAGATTTTGAAAAGGTTAATTTAAAGTCAGGTTCAAATAAAGTCAAATCAGAACCCAAAAGGACTATTAAACCTAATCAATCACGAGTATCATGTCAAAGTCCAGGTAAACAAGAAATAAAAGATGTAAAACCAGGTAAAGCAATTAAGTTTGTAAAACCCGACCATACATCTAACAAAGAAGTGTCTCAATCTAAACAAAATAATGTCATCCGTGTGACACCTACATCTCCACAAAAACAAATAAACCGTAAACTTGAAAGCAGATCTTGCTACAATTATGGAGAGTAGGGTCACATTGCGTCTAATTGTCCTTATTATCAGACACGAAGGAGGAAAGTTGAATTTCCTACATCTAAAACTAGATCTTTTAAGAGGAACTCAGTGACACCTCCTAAAAGGGATAGTGAATCCAAAGTTCAACCCATCAGCCAGTCGTCTGTTTATCACAAACAGGCCTTACACAAAGCTGGTCTATGGAAAGAAAAATCCGTCTCAGCCTCTGAAATGAGAACAAAAAGACATCTGAGCTTCCCTCAACCTCAAATGGTCAATGGGTTGAGTTTATGTTGTTTGATGCCTCGGGTAAACCGAAGCCAGTGAAGGCTTGGGTTCATAACATGAACTAATGTTTTCATTGAATGTGCAGGGTGTTCGCTATAGTGCTAAGACTAACACGTGGATTATAGATAGCAAAGCATCCAGGTACATGACGGGGAACAGAGCTCTCTTATCAAACATCAGACAAATCAAAGAAGGGCATGTTTCTTTTGCTGGAAACAAAGGCGGGTACATCATAGCCCAAGGGGAAGTGGGAAATCAGAAAGTTAAGTTTGACAAGGTAAACTATGTCCAACAATTACAAAATAACTTACTTTCTGTTTCTCAAATATGTGATAAAGGCTTCAAAGTAGTCTTTGACAGCAAGAAGTGCTACGTTATGAAGAAGGACTACGTGATCCCGGAGGACTAAGTCCTAATGTCAGCTTCAAGATATAATGATCTTTATGTCTTGGATCTTTCAAAGGCCACCATAACGAATTGTGAAGTTCAGTGCTTCTTGTCCAAAGCTATTGAGAAGGATTCCATCTCCTGGCATAGGAGAATGGGACAACTAAATCCGAGGAAGATGAATCACTTGATCTAGAATGATCTAGTGAGGGGAGTGAACATCAAAAACTTCCAACTCCCGGATTTTTGTGTTGCGTGCAAGAAGGGCAAACAGACGAAGAAGTCTCATAAGGAAAAGAAAGTTCATTCCAGAGAACTACCTCTTGAGCTTCTTCACATGGATCTGTTTGGTCTAGTCAGTATAAGAAGCATCACAGGCGACTTGTACTGCGACATAGTTACTGATGACTGCTCAAGATTCTCTTGGGTAATGTTTCTCAAGTCCAAATCAGAAACATTTGAATCCTTCAAAGAATTAGTAACTACCCAAGAATCCCTATACAAGCTGAAAGTATGACAAGTGCGCTCAAACAACGGAACCGAGTTCAAGAATCAGTGGATGGAGGCCTACTGCAAGGAAAAGGGAATTGTGCATCAATTTACCTCTGCCTACACTCCTCAGATGAACGATGTTGCTGAACGGATGAATTGCAGCTTGATAGAGACCGCACAAGACTATGCTAGAAGACTCGAAACTGCCTATTCAATTCTGGAATGAGGCAGTTGCAAATGCATGTTATACGCTCAATCGAGTTCTGGTAGTTAAACGCCAAGGAAAAACGTGCTACAAGTTACTACAACGACGTAAACCTAACTTAGAGTATCTCGATCCGTTCGGCGCTCCGTGCACCCTGCTGAAAAAGACTCAGGAGGGAAAATTCAGCGAGAAGGTGATGAAGGGATCTTTCTAGGATACAACATACCGAACAAGAGAGTTTACAACAACTCAATGGGTCAAGTAGAGGTGTGGTGTAATGTTGATGTTCAGAGATACACCACACCACCTGCTGGAAAAGGGCTGCTTACTTCTTTGACTATGATGGATTCTTCAAGTCCTTCAACATACCTCTCTCCACTTCGAAGACGAGTTGGCAAACAAGATGATGTACGATTTCTTGAACAAACCGTCTCAAGATTCAACACCATCCGGTTCACAAAGTCAATCATCTACCAACTCAGGGGGAGCACTTGATGTGAGTGACTCTTCCTGTGATGAAGAAAATATGGAGAATGATCAGAACAACCAGGATGAACAGGTTCCAACTACGACAAGTCCACAAGCATCTGACAGTGATGCTTCCGAGCCTTTTGAACCTTAGACTCCTATTGTCTCAGATCCAGAACCAAATGTTCACAATCTTGATTCTGAGATGGTTGTTCCAACAACTCCGAGCTCACGTCTAAACGTCTATCATCCTTTGTATAATGTCATAGGAGATGTGAGATCAGGAGCTCAGACCAGAAATCAATTGTACTCAGCTGATTATGCCTTTGTGATGGAAAAGGGATACCTTCACGACGGTGCCTGTCGTTGCTTTATGTATCGGTTTGAGCCAAAGTATGTTAGTGAAGCCCTGAATGATGAGGCATGGGTGAGTGCCATGCAAGAAGAACTTCTTCAGTTCAAGAAGTTGGGTGTATGGACTCTAGTGGATAGACCTAAAGGTGCTAAGGTCATTGGCACCAAATGGGTCTTGAAATTCAAGAAAAATGATCAAGGAGTGATCATCAGAAACAAGGCTCGACTTGTTGTTCAGGGATTTTGACAAGTTAAGGGTATTGACTACAATGAAATGTTTGCACCCGTGGCAAGAATGGAAGCAATGCGCCTCTTCCTTGCCTATGCATCTTATATGAAGATCAAAGTTTATGAACTAGATGTGAAGAGTGCGTTCCTTCATGGTGAGATCCGAGAGATAGTGTATGTCAGTAAACCCAAGGGATTTGAGGATCCATATCATCAGAACAGGGTTTACAAACTCGACAAGGCACTATATGGGCTTCATCAAGCTCCGAGGGCCTGGTATGAGAAACTCTCGATAGTGTACATTGTTTATCAAAGAAAAAGATGAGGATTTACTGTTGGTACAAATCTATGTCGATGATATAATCTTCGGTTCCAAGAACGAAGAATTATGTAAGAGTTTGAAGCAGTAATGAAGGCGGAGTTTCAGATTAGTGCAATGGGAGAGATGAAGTTCTTTCTCGGGTTACAGGTGAATCAGACACCAAATGGGATTTTCCTACATCAGACCAAGTACGTAGGTGATATTCTCAGTCGGTTTGACATGGAGAATGCTTCTACAGCTGGAACTCCACTTGCTACAAACCATGATGTAGCACCCGATGAGAATGGTGATCTAGTAGATGCTACTATGTACCGAGGGATGATTGGATCTCTCATGTATCTCACTGCCTCTCGACCTGATATCCTGTATGCTACGCGTTTATGTTCATGATATGAGGCAAAGCCTATGGTGAACCATCTTATTGGGGTCAAAAGAATTTTTCGTTATCTGATGGGTACACCCACACTTGGGTTGTCATCAGCAGGGTGTCAGTTCTTTAGGAGAAGATTAGTAACCTAATAGTGTAAGAAGCAGACCTCGAATACGTTGTTGCTGCAAGTTGTTGTTTACAAATCATATGGATTCAACAGCAAATGCGGGATTACGGTTTGAAATTCTCTTCTACTACTATCTTTGTTGATAACTCTGCTGCAATTGCAGTCACTAAAAACCCACTCCAACATCCCAAGACCAAACACATCGGAATTAAATATCACTTTATACGTGATTGCTTTGAAAAGAACTAATCGATATGGTAAAAATAAACATAGATTTTCTACGCGCTGACCTCTATACAAAGGCTTTTGACAAACCACGTTTTCAATATCTGTTAGAGGTCAACGGCGTTAAAAAGAAAAGTGAGGTCATTCCTGAAGACGACCATGTGTAGTCTGATGTGTCGTGTAAATTTTTTTTATTTTTCAATTTTTTATTTTATTTGCTTAATATTAAGTAAATTTAATTAAAATTGGTTTTATTTTCTTGCCTATTAAAATCCTAAAATGCTAATCCGTTACGGTTTTAAAATTTTAGGGGGAGAATAGGTTTAGACAGTATACATAAAAAATGAGGGAGGAGATAAAAATAATATCGTATGTGTGATACCGATTCAATCTTTAGAATATGATAGTACATAGGAGCAAACCATTTGGGACTTTAAACATTTAAATTGAAAAGGATGCAAAGCTCAAGTATAAGCCTGTGTAGTCTAAGCAATATAAAAGGAATATGATAGATAAACGAGCTACTACTAAGGTAACACAAATAAAGTAGACCTAGAGGTTGCTAGACCACAGATGATATGTCAGTAGATTCAACACAATAGATGACTAGACCTTTTTGGTGATCTCAAGATTACACTAAAATGTTTGACTAGCTATGGGTAATACCTTATCCCTGGTTAACACAATCAACAAGATTCCAATAAGAGGTGATGAGCAAAATAAACGCCACGAATGTGTGCGTAAGACCAAAGCATGAGCAAAAGCACATAAAAAATGAAATACAATCAAATTGATAACCTATGCTTTTGGTGAGATCTGTGCATAAAGAATGAAATTGCTCAAACAACAAGATAGGTTATGTGCCTCTCTATTGTGCGGTGGCACTGACCTGAGGATAAGCATAACCTATATATTCTAGAATTCATTGTTGTTTGCCGCCTCTCTGCTGTGCGGTGGCATTGAGCTGAGGCTGGGCTTCTCTTTGAAAGTTCTAAGAATAGTTTCTTCTTGAATACTACCCTGAGATCGCTCAAAAATCTCCTGAGGAATGTTGATTGCCATATAAGTGAGGGATCCACAAATGCTTGTTGAAATAAACAAACCTTAAACCATCACCAATCTATGTTGAAAGTCTGTGTATGGATTTAAGAGGACAAGTATACTGACAATCATTGTGGCTATAATTCTTGAAAGTTCAAATCAATGTGGGGACCTAATAGTACTAGCATGATTTCCTAAATTTGCTAAATGACTCTAGATGAAAAACAAGAATAGAGCATCAAAGCTTTGAGATAACTTGTCCCGAATGATTTGAATATCCTGTATGATTCCAAATTGAATTGGTCCATGTATGTTTAAATGAATTGAAGCTGCCTTTTTAGAAAAATAATTCTTTAGATTTACATCTTAGGATTTAACCCTCACAAAAACACAAAAACATGTCTTAGTTTTAAGTGTCAGTTTTATTTCTTCTATTTCTGTATAAAGTTGTCAATTTTAGTTTGTTTAATATCGGACTATGTCATGGAAGTTGATAGGGAACCTTATCATCTAAACGGTCACGTCTGAGGTGACCACACATGCTTTCAAATAAAAATGGGTCATGTCTAAGTGACAAAGTATTTTAAAAGGATCACGTCTGAGGTGATGAAAGGTTTTTCAAGCTTAAAATGATCATATCTAAGATGGTCAAATGCTCATAAGTATATTCAACAGGTAAAAAGGTATTAATTGTTGAATGGTCATAAGGTCAAACAACCTTGAGTAAGACTCATTCGCACGACTGGACAATGAGTATAGATCATTCGTATGATTGGTGTACACGAATGTGTCTAGTCGCATGAATGAAGGTGACCGAATGACTCAGTCACACAATGGATGTCTAGTCATACGACTGAAGGTGACCGACTGTGCTAACCGCACGGCTAATCTCGCACGACTAAAAGTAAACCCTAGTATAAATAGAGGGTGAGTCGATCGCAGTTGTTCATCATTCCCAAATTACCCCTACATCGCACGAACATACCGTTACTCTGCCCGATTCTTATTTGAGCACTCTAGATCTTTGATTATTGCTTACTGACGGTCTATAGTGATTATACATGTATATTGTTGTGCTATCCATGAGAATGTCCATCGATTCATGCCCTAAATTCGCTTGATATGAACACCAAAAGAAACCAAGACTTAGATTAACTGATAAACAACTAAAACTAAGTCCTTTGTGCGATTAAAGGTTATAATGTGTTTTGTTGGTAAAAAGCGAGTCTAATGAGCCTAACCACGACGTCTAACATTTAAGATTGCTCAAAAATTGATTTTGAATTGAACAGTTAGTCTATCATGCGAATGGACAATCTGATGATCTTCAATCGTACGACTGAAAGGGGTGAATGGCTAAATCGCATAGCTAAGCCATGCGTATGAGTTCAAATGATTAAGTTCATTACTTATTAACTGACACTAACATTTATATTCATTGTGTAACATATGGCTAGTCGTTGGACTATGAGCACCAAGCACAACATCTATGTTCATGTAGACTTGACCTCACGGAATGCTTCAGACTTCTCTGGCATTATCACATTGCTACGGAGATCGAGGATCTTCCGTGCCATTTCGACTCCGTGCACACCCTATCGCTCAATTCAGTAGGCCTTCTGGGAAGGCGCAGTTGTTGACAGGACCTTAGAGCCCCACCGGATCAGGAGTTCTATCTTTGGTAAGCCCATAGAAATCACTGAGGATGATCTCAGGATAGTATTAGAGTTCGGGGATGATGCTAATTACCCTACCCGTCTACATCCACTGACAGTACGAGGCTATTTTCTGCGGGCCAAGTACTTTGGGGACATCAACTCAGGTGTGCTCAACAAGAGCAACCTGTGTCCTCAGTTTAAGCACTTAGCCCATGTGCTGCTCAAGTGAATTGCCTTACGGAAGGGGGGGGTGGTTGATGAGTTGTCTGATCAGATACAGAACACCTATGTGGCGTTGGTGCTGAACCATCCGTTCAGCATCTCCAGGATGATCTTCACCTACATGGTGGAGAACATAAACGCCAAGAGCAAGGAGGGCTTTTGCATGTACCCTCGATTCATGCAGATGATCATTGACCAAAAGCTCCCTTCATTGCCAAAGGAGAAGGAGGATGCCATAGCACTCGAGGTGATGGATGATACCACCATGGGTCGGATGAAGGTATACAGGGGGAAGTAGTTCAAACTCCCTATGAGGTGACTGTTTGAGCATTTGGCCTGTGAAGACTATGTGGCGCCGTCACGAAGAAAGTGGTGCCACGACGACAGTGACTCAAATACTGAGCAGATCGAGCTCTCAGATGATGATTCAGATGACGACGACAGCGGTGCTAGTGGAGATGTAGGGCCCACTCCACCGAGGGCCCCCACTACTGATATAGCATCTCCAGCACCCACCCACAGAGGACTTAGGATGCTGGATTCCATCAGGAGTTCCAACCTGATGAGGAGGAGGATACGGATTAGGAGCCCCTCACTTGGACTGTTGGCAGCAAGGTGGTTGCCACAGAGCGAGGGCTCTAGGCGGTTGGGGAACGCCCTGGCGGATCGGGAGAGGCTGACATTGATCCTACTTATGCTCCCGATTAGCCAAGCCGTGTTCCAGGGGGAGCATCCTCCTCGAAAGGCTCGAGGAAGAAAAGGATGGCTCAGCCCCACGGCTTTAAGAATAAGAAGAGAAGACTGACCTTTATCACCACCACCATTACTACCACTACTCCACCCTCTACTACCACTCCACCTACTACCATCACTCCACCTACATCCACTCATCCACCCACTACAACCACTACTGCTATCCCATCTACCACACCCACTCCACCACCACCTTCATCGATATTACCCCCAATCTTCACCACTACCACCACCACCACCCCTAGCCATCTAGTTACACCATCATCCTTCTCTCCATATACATCTGGATCAACTCTACCTCCCTTTGGGGTAGAGGAACAACTATCAGCGCTGAACCGTATGGTGATGCGTCTGTTTGCAGCTGATGAGGAGAAAACTGCAAAGATTCATCAGTTAGTAGATCTTACTGCTGCACAATCTCAGCAGATTTCTCAGTAGGCTGGATTGATTGATCAACAGACTCAGCAGATGTCTCAGCTCTAGGAGCAACATGCAAAGAAGATTGAGGAGCTGGAGGCTGCAAACAAGACTATCATGCTACAGCTCAAGGATCCAAAGAAGAGCCCTTGAAAATCGGAGAAGGAGACGGAGACGATATGCTGATGATGATGAGAGTGATGATGATGATGATGGTGATGATGATCACGAGTGTGATACAGATGCGGATGTTGATGATGATGAAGAGGATTCTTCTGCTACAGGTGCCACATCTACAAGCGAACAGAGGACCAAAAGGATTCAAGATCAGAGTGCCTCCATATTCGCCCTGGTAGCAGAAGAGCAGAGGATACAGGATAAGAGTAATATTTAGATATTTACATTATTTAAATCATATGTATTCGAATTTTGTATTACATTAATGTAATGAATGTTTATATTTAATGTTGGTATTTCTGTCTTGATTACTAACTAATGATCATTGTGTTAAATGTATAAATCAAGCAGATCCAAACTTTCAGAGGGATGAACATGATGTTGCTCCCCTCCAACAGATCAAGACTCAGCTCACAATGATTCTTGATGTGCAGGGTATAGTTAGGAGATCGGTGATGTACACTCCTGAAGAAGGAGAGATCATTCACAATCTCACTGACGAGCAAATTGCTGAAATGTTCAATCTCAACTATGCTCCAACAGTCCAAGTTGAAAGTGATGATGAGCTCAACAACATTGATGGATAGAGATAGAAGATGTCACAGACCAACACTATCCAGAGTATACTACATTGAAGGAAATGTAATTCCCAATCTGGGCGACAACCTTGTCAGTGAAACTTTTGACACTCTGGATAGAATGGAAAAGGAGCCTGACAAGACTGAAGATAAGGCCCAAGCCTCGGACACTGAAGTTAATATCAGAAATGCTGAGTGGGCTGCATGTTTTGAAGAGATAAGAGCCCAATGAAATGCTTCAAAGTTGACTGTCTACACCGAGCTGTACAAAGTGAAGAAACATCATAAGGTGTTAGGAAAATCATCGTGTGGGCATATTTTGAAGATCTCAATGTTTATGCAGTTAAACGCAAGAAAGGGATCGCGTACTTTAGGTTCCGACGCGACGTGAAGACTCTTCCTAGATTTGAGCTGAACCAGCTAGCGAAGCTGAAATTGCTATACGCTGATCCACGCAAGATGTCTGGTTGGTTTGAAGTAGCTCTTAAAAGAGAGTACCACACCAGATTGGTCAACTTCAAACCTCAACAGCCAATGAGGTATCTCAGACGGTCTAAGGTTGATCCCATTACTATAAAACCGAAGATAGTGCTGAAGTGGATTCCACCGCGAACAATGTCAAAGATCCCTCTATGGGAGATGCCACAGGACTTCACTCCACACTTCAAATGGTGGTACTATGATTGGAGGATAGGAGAAGCAGTCATAGTCCTGAACAAGAATGGTGCTATGGAAACCATCAGGGTATTTGACCCTAGGTGGGTCACAAACTTGTCTACAGATGATGTATACACACTATACAAGTGGCCACTATTCTATGACTCTCAAGATATTGTATAGGCTCTACAGTTTCAGAACGTTATACGACTCTACTTTGCGTTTGAGATACACGCATGAGTCACAAGAAAAGAGAAGTACAAGAAGTATGAAGAGGTTATGATGATGGTAAGACATTAGATGGAACTAGGTCCAAGGGGGAGTTTGTAGGTACATGTGTCCCTAGTTTTTGAACTTAATGCAATATGTCTTTAATGTCTTACACTTATGTAATGTTTTGGTACTAAATGAAATGTAAATGTTTGGTTGTGATTCATAATGTTTAATATTACATTAATGAGTTGTGTAACACATATTGACTAGATTATATAGGTTTGTGATTGTTTGATTTGATATACATAATGTTATAATAATGAATACATTCAAAATTGTTTAGTGAAGTTCTCATGCGTCTGACTGGACCATGCGCCCCAACAGTGGTCATGCGTCCGAATGGCCATGCGACTGAGTGTCTGTGCGCCTAAATAGTCCATACCCCTAACAACTTCATGCGACTGACTCAGTCGTATGACCAAACACTCAGTCGTGCGAATGGATCAACCACATGGTTCAATCGCACGAATGAACCATGCAAATGGTTCAGTCGCCCGAATGAGTAACCCTAACCTATAAATACCACCTAATTCGTGGAAAAACATAAGGATTATACACACTTCGATTCAAGACATACCCTAGCCGTCCAGAGACCTCTAAGATCATACTCCAAGTTCATAGATCGCACTAGATCGATTCCTAATCGATTCTTAACGTTAGATTCAATTACATAATTGTTTCTATGTGCGTTCTCAATAATTGGATCACCAATCAAATAGGATTCCGCATTATTTGATTCGGTTTACACATTAATCAGTTAGTACATCGTTCTGTACACGATCCCCGAACAGTATGCTATGCATGATGTATGTTATGGGTGTGCGATGTTGCCCTGTGTGATTGATGTTGTATGTTTTATGTTCCTTCTTATTACTCTGTATGTTTATCTTTCCATGGCTTTGCGTTGAACGTTAATGAATGTAATGAAAGTATTTTGTAATGTAAAGCGGAGATAATGAAAAGAGGAACATAATGAATGAACGAATGAAAGGCTTGCAAGCATATGTATGAGGTGCGCGACTCTGTGTCATAACAGACTCGAAAGATGTCCTTGTCACGTACTCTGGTACTGTGTCACTCTTCGGACATGATTCGGGGGTTTGGTTACAGGCCCCGGTATAGTATCAGTCTTCGGACATGAGTCGGGGGGGGGTAGCATGAGACAGGATCTGAATAAATGAGAAGAGGATCACGTACTCCGGTACTGTATCAGTCTTCGGACATGAGTTAGGGGTTTGTGTACAGGCCCCGACATAGTATTAGTCTTCCGACATGAGTCGGGAGTAGTGCGTGAGACTTAGATGAGATGCAAGAGAAACGAATCGCGTACTCTAGTGCTTGTCAGTCTTCGGACATGAGTCGGGGGTTTGTGTACAGACCCCGGCACAGTACCACTCTTCGAACATGAGTCGGGAGTGTGGCGTGCATTGATGAATGAGAAAGGTAATGATGGAAAGAACGAATGTATGAAATGAACGTTAACAAAATATCTTAACAATGTACTAACGGGATCTTTGTCATTCGACCTCAGTAATCGTGGCTGAGTGCCACGAAGAGGGTAAAGTCTGACTAGATCTAGAACGGTATGAACGAATGATGAAGATAATAGTGATACTATGCGTATGTACGTATGATGTATGATCACGAACAAATGTAAAGTATTGTATGATTTTGAAAGAAGGTAAAAACGGTTTTACGAAAGAAAAGTATGTTTTATTATAAAACTAGAAATCACTCAGCAACACTGACTTCACATCCTTTCGGGTCAACTTGGTTAGTGGATAAGCGATCTTGGAAATATCCTGAATGAACCTTCAATAATAACCCGCCAACCCCAAGAAACTACAAATCTCGAATGGCTTCCTTGGAGACTTCCATTGCATCACAGCCTCCACCTTAGCAGGGTCTACCATAATCCCCTCTGGGTTTATCACGTACCCAAGAATTGAACTTCGCGTAACCAGAACAAACATTTGGAGAATTTGGCATACAACTTCTCCGTTCTTAAGGTCTCTAACACCTCTTAAATGTGATCGGCATGCTCCTCCTTGCTCCTTGAATAAATCAGGATAACATCAATAAATACAATCACTAGTTTATCTAACATTGGCCCACACACTCAATTCATCAAGTCCATAAAAGCAGCTGGCGCATTGGTCAGACCAAATGATATAACAAGGAATTCATAGTGACTGTAGCACATGCGAAAAGCTATTTTAGGGATATCCTGCTCCTTCACCTTCAGCTGATGGTAACCAGATCAAAGATCTATCCTTGAAAACCAACTGGCACCGTGGAGCTGATCAAACAGATCATCTATCCTTGGTAGGGGGTATCGTTTCTTCACCGTTAACTTGTTCAGCTCTCGGTAGTCAATACACATCCTCAGACTACCGTCTTTCTTCTTACAATAGGACCGGAGCACCCCAGGAAAGATACTCGGTCTAATGAACCCCTTTGCCACCTTCTTGTTTGGAGTAGTTCTACCATGTCCAAACCATTTCCCATTCCAGTTCGACTACCACCATCCTTCTTATCCACCTCAGCCACCATCACCTCGTGCTCATCGTATAATCTGCCAGCCAAGTCAACTGCCGACCTGAAAGTGCTCGGCCGGGCGGCAATCATATGCCTATGGATATCCACCGGTAGCCCCTGGATGTACCTTTAATCTTTCGTGACAATGGTGTCACTTGATCAGGCACTAACCGCACCATTTCATTGAATCTGGTGATGTACTGCTGTTGTGTCATCGTTCTTGCCTCCAGCTGCAGGAAGTCTCTTTCTAACTTGTCCATCTCTCTGTGAGGACAGAATTCCTCGATCACTAGCTTCTTCAGTGCAGGCCATCTCATTCTTCCAATGGCCCTACTACCCTCGGCTTGGACAGATGTATTCACAACTCTATGTAGCTGTGATTTTATGTATGTTTCTTCATGTTCTTAGCTTGATTATTCACATAAATGATCCTTTCGTTAATGGGTTTGCTTCTTACACTTATATGGACATCTAAGAACATGTTTTTTCAGCTTTAAAAGTGTTTAAAAGTTATATATATATATCCGCTGCGTTTTATGAAAAGTTTAAATGGTTAAACTACGTTTCATGCTCTTGCAAATCCTCAATGGCATCAAGAGCCGGTTATGTGGATGTCTTGCTAGTTTTGTTCTTTAAAATTGGTTTTAAAGGATGGATATAAACCGGTTTGGGGCTGTTTTTTTTCTGTTTTGTTGAATCCCATCTTTCAAGGTCATATTATACATGCTTATAGTTAAATCTTGAAAGATATATACATATGTTGTTTTGTTGTGTTGTTTGGACAACATCTAAACCCAAAATTTTCAGTTTATGTTGGCTGAAAATTCATGGGTTTTGTGGGGATTCATCATTTTATTTTAATGATATGTTGGATGTTGATTATGGCATAACCTAGCCATGACCCTATGTTGATTTGGTTTGGAATGGATGGTTGATTTTGGTTGTTTTACATTTGGGTTGTAATATTATTCTTTTGTGTTTTTCTTTAGATTAAATTATTTATTCATTCATTTGAAATGTAATAGATAGATTAAGTGCAATTCCTTTATTAGAAAATTTGTATTAGGATATAAATTTTGTATATGGAGATGCACTAGAAGAAGCACAAGAGAGAAGACACAAGAGAAAGACTTGGAGCATATGGATGCAAGTTCAAGTGGGGTCTATAAAGACCTTAAATTTGTGTGTTACATTCAACCCTTAGGAAAGACCAAATGACCACACTTGTGATGGCAAACAAGTGTGGTCACAATAGTAGCTATGGTTATGCATATATGGTTGTTTATGTTTTATGCTTGGTTGATTGTTTTTGTTTGATTGTTTGGTTGATGTTTTGACATGCATAACAAACTAATAATAAACATAACAATCTGAAAATTGATGGTTCTTAAAGGCCAATAAAAGTTATTAAATGGTTTAATGATTTTAATGATTAAAATTGGTTTTAATCAAAGGACCATAGGGTACCTTGTATTTGAAAGCATGCAAATACAAGTACATAGAGTTTTCTAACTTCTATCTTGTAACCTCTAAATATTCCAAAACGAGATCAACACCGTCCTTTTACACAACACTTGAGTCACTTGGGAACTCTTAGTGGGATAAAGGTCACCTAACCATTTTGAGGGAACTTGTGATTTGAGGTGAGAATGCATTACTTATGGGATAAAGGTCACCTAACCATTTGTTTTGGCAAGCTCACACGTGGGTGTAAGTAGGATGTCTTGATTTGCAAACCATGTTAAATGGATCACCTACAATGTGGTTTCCAAATGGGTTGATGGGATTTTCATGCCGACTTTACATATGATGTTCAAGAGTCGATCCCATACCTCTAGAAGTTGCAAATGGTTGCAACCGTCAATCGTTGACCACCTTATTAATTTAAATCGTGGGATAAAGGTCACCTAACCACAATTTAAATGTAATGTTGGGTTCTAGATTTTAATATATAATTGACCTTAATAGGCATTAATTATTAAAATTGACAATATCGAAAATACTAAATAAAACTTTGTTAAATTATGTAGATGGCCTCTTATGATAATTCCGATAACTCATCCGCGTCCAACCAATCTTTACGAGCGATCCTCCAAAAGGAACGTCTAAATCATAACAACTTCATCGATTGGTATCGAAACTTGAGAATTGTTCTCAAGCAAGAGAGACGATCGTACGTTTTAGACGACCCTATCCCCGATCAACCTAGCGAGGATGATGAGGAGGCCTTCATGATTGGCTAAAGTACACTGAGGACTCCGTCCAAGTGTCTTGTCTCATGCTAGCAAGCATGACTCCGGATCTCCAAAAGGAGTATGAACACCACGGGGCTTATGACATGATAACCCAGCTGAAGGAAACGTTCCAACAGCAAGCGAGGGTTGAGCGTTTCGAAACGGTTCGAGCACTCCATGCATGTCGTATGGACGACAACCAATCTGTTTCATCTTATGTACTTAAGATGAAAAGTCACATTGATCGCCTCGAGAGGCTTAATTGTCCCGTCTCGAAGGAATTGGCCACGGATTTAATCCTCAATGGCCTTACCAAGAGGTTCGAGACATTCGTGTTGAACTACAACATGAATGCTTGGGATAAAAGCATTGGTGAGCTTCACTCAATGCTCAAAACGGCCGAGGCGGCCATGGGTAAAAGGGTTTTACCCGTTCTCACCATTAATGAAGGTGGGAACAACAAAAGGCCTCGTCCCGCACCCAAGGCAAAGGTTGCCAAGGGTAAGGGACCCGCTTGGGGAAAAGGAAAGGGGTGGCAAGGGTGCCACCCAAACCACAAGAGAAGAAGCAAAAGGTTGCTACAATGACCCATGCTTCAAGTGTGGGGAGATTGGACATTGGGCAAGGAATTGTCCTGTCCATCTCCAAGAGTTGAAAGCCAAGAGGGATGCCGGGCAGACCTCAGGTACAATATACATGATTCATATTGATCTTAATGTTACATCTTCTAACACATGGTATTGGACCGGATGTGGAACTCACATTTGCAATTTGTTGCAGGGGTTCACAAGAAGTAGGGACTTCAAACAAGGGGATGTTAGCCTCTTCATGGGCAATGGAACTAAAGTCTTAGTTGAAGCTCGTGGAGACTACATCCTAAGACTTCCAAGTGGCTTTGGAAGTTATTTTGAAGAATGTTTTGTATGCTCCTAGTTTGACTAGGAACATTATTTCTGTATCCCAATTAAGACATTATGATTATGTATTATCTTTATTGAAAATGATATTCATGTTTCTTTAAATGGTATGTTCTATTTTAAAGCTATTCCAATTAATGGTATTTATGAATTGGTTCATGAAAATACTTTAAATAGTTCATTGTACCAAACTAACACCAAGAAACTCAAGTTGGACTTAAGTGATACCTATCTTTGGCATTGTCGTCTTGGTCATATAAACAAGAAACGTTTACAAAACTTCAAAAGAATGGTCTTTTAAAAACAAATGAATGTGATTCATTTGATGTTTGTGAGTCTTGTTTACAAGGTAGAGACTAAGGCACCCTTTAATGGAACTACCGAAAGGGCAAAAGATTTATTAGGAATCATACATTCGGATGTATGTGGTCCTTTTAAGCCAATGACTAGGAATGGTGAAAGATACTTCATTACCTTTCCGACGATTATAGTCGCTATGGGTATGTGTACTTGTTAAGACACAAAGACGAAGCTTTTGAAATGTTCAAAATCTTCAAAAATGAAGTAGAAAATCAACTCAACAAGTCCATTAAAATTCTTCGTACCGATAGAGGAGGTGAATACCTAAGTGATGCCTTTCAAGATCATCTTAGGACTTGTGGGATTGTCTCACACTCACTCCACCTGGAACACCACAACATAATGGTGTGTCTGAGAGGAGGAATCGAACCTTATTGGATATGGTCCGATCTATGATGGCTAGAAGCACATTACCTCTATCATTTTGGGTTTCGCTCTGCTCTCCGCGGCCCGTATTCTAAATATGGCCCCAACCAAAAAGGTAGAAAGGACACCTTTTGAGATATGGCATGGAAGAGTTCCATCCCTATCGTACTTAAGGGTTTGGGGATGTGAGGCTTATGTTAAGACTCCCACCCTAAACAAATTGGATGTCCGATCCACCAGTGTATCTTTATTGGATATCCTAGAGATTCTATGGGATATTATTTCTATGATCCAATGGAACAAAAGGTGTTTGTTGCCAGAAAGGGTGAGTTCTTAGAAGCAAAGTTCCTTATGGAAGGAGCTAGCAGTAGAACAGTGGATCTTGAGGAAGATCAAGAACCACAACCCGATGCACGTTTGGTTGAAACTAGCACTCAACATAAGGATGTTGAGGATGATCAAGTGGTTGATCAATACACACAACACGTTCGCAAAGTGGTAGAACTAGTAATCCACCTGAAAGATATGGATTTTTCATGGATGGATGCTATGTAATAGATTCTGATGAACCACCACATACCATGATGCAATGTCCAAACGGATTGTGACAAATGGCTTGAAGCCATGAACGTTGAGATGCAATCCATGTATGACAATCAAGTTGGGACTTGGTTGTACCACCTCTTAACTCCAAGATAGTTGGAAGTAAGTGGGTTTTCAAGAAGAAAACCGATATGCATGGAAACTTGGATACTTATAAAGCTAGACTTGTAGCAAAAGGTTTCACTCAAACTCAAGGGGTTGATTATGATGAAACCTTCTCACTGTTGCGATGCTAAAGTCTATAAGGATATTGTTTGCCATAGCTGCTCATTGATTATGAGATTTGGCAAATGGATGTCAAAACCGCTTTCCTAAATGGATATCTTGAGGAAGATGTCTATATGGTTCAGCCTGAAGGTTTTGTCGATCCAATACATCCTAATAAAGTATGCAAGTTAAAGAAATCAATCTATGGATTAAAACAAGCATCGAGAAGCTGGAATCACCGTTTTGATGAGGAAGTAAAGAAATTTGGTTTCATCAAAAACGCTGATGAGGCTTGTGTGTATAAGAAGGCTAGTGGGAGCACAATACTTTCCTAGTATTGTATGTTGATGACATACTACTATTTGGAAATGACATTCCAACCTTGGAAGGTGTAAAAACCTAACTTGGAAGTTGTTTTTTCCATTAAGGATCTTGGTGAAGCCGCCTATATTCTGGGAATAAAGATCTATAGGGATAGATCAAGGCGGTTGATTGGTTTGAATCAAAGTGCATATATTGATAAAATCTTGAAAAGGTTCAAGATGGAAAACTCTAAGAAAGGTACCGTACCTATTCAAAGAGGAACGATGTTGAGTACGACTCAATGTCCATGCTCAAAGGATGAGCAAGATAAAATGAAGGCAATCCCATACGCATCTGCTATTGGATCCATCATGTATGCAATGATATGCACTCGACCGGACGTGTCATACGCCTTAAGTATGACAAGCCGTTACCAACAAATCCTGGAAACAGTCATTGGATGGCTGTTAAGAACATACTTAAGTACTAAGGAGGACAAGAGATATGTTCCTAATCTATGGATCTGGTGACGAGGAACTCGTTGTAAAAGGTTACACGGATGCGAGTTTCCAAACCGATCGTGATGATTCACGGTCTCAATCGGGATACATTTCATTCTAAATGGAGGAGCTGTCTCTTGGAAGAGCTCCAAACAGGATGTGGTGGCTCTGTCAACTACAGAATCAGAATACGTCGCCGCCTCATTGGCAGCCAAGAAGCTGCATGGTTGAAGAAATTCATTGCCGATCTAGGGGTTGTCCCTTCCATTCAGGACCCCCTAGAGATCTTTTGTGATAACGAGGGTGCGATTGCTCAAATCAAGGAACCCCGTGCTCATCAAAAGACTAGGCACATTGAGCGGAGATTCAACTACATACGAGATGAAGTTGAAAAGGGAAAGATATGTATTCGCAAAGTTCACACGGATCAAAATGTTGCGGATCCTCTCACGAAGCTCCTTGAAAAGGCAAAGCATGAAGGTCATACTTGTGCCATGGGACTTCGATATTCTAGTGATTGGATTTGATCTGTAAATTTTGTATTTGGATATGTGGAACTTTCTATTATTTGAATAAAGTTATTTGGTTATAATGTTTCAAATAATATTCCAATTTAGCATGTTTAATCCATGAGTAAAATGTTTACTCTAAATGTCCGTAGTCGTTCATACTTGTGGGAACAAGTTTGAAGGTAAGATTATTATGAACTTGGATTGGTTGATATTCATAAGGATGAATATAGAGCAATGAGGTTGCTACCAAGGTTCATAGATATTTGTGGGATACAAATATTGGACTAACCCGCATCTCAAATTTTACTACATGGAATCTTATTGATTGATCATAAGTATATTTGAGTAAAGGCGAATATCATTTTGTATCCTCCGACCTGAGATACATATTGGGTTTTGATATTCACTAAGTGTCATACCTTGAGCTAATTTCTCACTATCCTGAAATAGTGGACAGTACACAAGATGTGTTCAATATGACACGAGGTGTTTGTGAGAAACATATGTAGTCAAGATGGAATTTGTTCCTCTTATTCGTTGAGAGTTAGATGTCTAAGGCCTGATAAGTTAAATCAACAAGAATGATCATTCTATGTTCTTGGATTTAACATGACATCTGTAACAAAAGGATAGATGATTGATTCACCTAAATCATTTCAAGTAAGGTACTTGAAAAGGGATGATGTTATTGAATGGCTATAAGTCATACGTATTAAGGGTAGTAAACCGTTGTTAGGCGGTATTTACTGCTTGCATCAATCTTCTATGAATCTTGGGCAAGTGGGAGATTGTAAGATTCTGTGGTGCCCAAGACACTTAGAATATTGATGTGGTTAGTACGTTATGATCCAAGTCGGGTTATACCCAAACACAAGCTTAACAAACCCTATTAATATTCATTCCATGATATAATTGAATATTAACACCAATTTAGAAAATGGGTTTTCTAACAAGTTGCAAATGAGATGGACACTTATTAGGATATTTTTTCAATAATATTATTTGTAATGCTATTTAAATTAGTTGAATAACATTACAAATTAATAATGGTAGTATATATATTATACAATTAAATGGGTTAGTTGTATACATAAATTATCTAGTTAAGTGGCTAGTTAACATTTTATTTGTGTTATAAAATTGAGAGGGAACTCTCATTTGAATGAGGTTGGCCGCTCCCCTCTTGCATTGCCATTGGACCTTTGTGTTCTTGAAAACACAGGGCTTAACTAGTCACACACACAACCATTATTCTTTTTTTGCATCCAACTATCTCTATCTCTCTCTCTCTCTCTCTCAAATTTTCGGAAATTAGGCAGAAAAGGGAGGTCTTTGAGAGCTGATTTGTGGTGTTCTCCCTAACAAGAAGGGTGTTTGAACACAAGCTTGGGGTATACAAGCTTGAGGAGGCCTTCTTTGGACTCTTGGCCGGATTCACAAGCATTCTCAACCCCTTTTCTTTGGTCGATTTTTCTGCAGAAAGGTAGATGTATTCACAGCTCTATGTAGCTGTGATTTTATGTACGTTTCTTCATGTTCTTAGCTTGATTATTCACATAAATGATCCTTTGGTTAATGGGTTTGCTTCTTACACTTATATGGACATCTAAGAACATGTTTTTTCAGCTTTAAAAGTGTTTAAAAGTTATATATATATATCCGCTGCGTTTTATGAAAAGTTTAAATGGTTAAACTACGTTTCATGCTCTTGCAAACCCAACATGGACAATATTGTCCCACCATCACAAAGCCGAGTCGACAAAGGAGTGGGTAGCGAATTCCACCTTCTGATCCTCACGGCACTCACTGATATCAAGGACAACCTCCATCTCCGTTACCCACCGTGACAGCTACCGTAGTGTCGTTCCCATCAAAAGTAGGGGGCTTGCATCTTATAAACACCCCATAGTTGCAGCCTTGGGTTGCCTCCGGTGCAGGCTCTTCTTCCTCATCCTCATCATTGGATGGAACCGTCTCAGTGTCGGGCTGTCTTCTTTCACCCGTAGGTAAACTCCTTCTTTTCTCTCTCCCTCTCTAACTCCCTTGATCATTTCGGTCACCACAGACGGTAGAATCGTTTGCATGACCCGGTGAACCTCTTCAACCACAGCCTCCTTTACTGAGGCCCTCCGATTGGCGCTCTCGTCGCCACCCTTCGGATGAGGGGTCTTTGGTTCTTCATGAACCACTTTCTCGACTCTAGGTCTCCCTCTCTTGAGTCGCGGAGCAGCACCGTGACCTCCACCATGAGAGGCCTTTGAAGATCTACCGCCAGCCATCCTCTATAAGAACACTATAAGATTCAAACACTAACACAGTCATTCAAGGCAATACTCAGTTTATGTCAAGTATAGTAAGTTTCTAATTACAGTGGCCAGTTGTGATTAGCCACTTACTTTACTCTTCATACCCAAGCATCTCCTATCCTGACTTAATTAGTATCTAAATCTAATAAGAGCACATATCAAATAGCATGTGAACATAATACCAATAAACATTAGGAAAAGACACACCTCATGGCACGTAGCTACTTGGGCTGACATACCTCCATTTGTCCCATTTTCAGTTTAAGTGTAGGTTTTAAAAGTTTATTTAACCTAATTCTCTTAAACTTTGGCTCTGATACCAACTTGTAAGGCCCCGTTCCGGAAACCCCACAGTTGGTCAATCATAGCAACTAAAACTTAAACATTAGAATAATACAATCTTAAGCAGCAGAAAGATTTATCAAAAACCATTCATTTCATTTAAAACATTGTTGTTAAGCAATACATCATCATTGATTGTTTACAAAAGACTTGTTTATATGCATTACAAAACAACAGCAACACAGAGTACGAATGGATGTCTGACTTCCCTGCCGAGTAGCTTCACCCTCGTGCCATCCTCAACAATAATTACCTACCAACTAAAAATGTATAAAAGCAGTGTTGCTGAGTGAGCTCTAGTTTTATAAGTAATAAAACACTTTCTATATGTTGTATAAGAAAATATTTTTTCTATAAAATACAACTCTGTACTGTATATGCGAGCACACATCAACTATATGAACAAATATTGTTCATTCTCTTTACTATATGCCTTGTCTGTTCTGTAAACTTTTATCTTTATGTTTCACTTTCTGTATGGACCAGTAAGCAATACCCCAACTATATGCGCGATGGAAAACGGGTGATGGGCCATCTATATCCCTCGAAAGGGTCAACTATATCCTCCGAAAGAGTCAATTGTATCCCTCAAAAGGGTCAACTATATCCCCCGAAAGGGTCAACGTATCCCTCGAAAGGGTCAACTATATCCCCCGAAAGGGTCAACTGTATCCCTCGAAATGGTTATGTGTACTATGTACAAGGCCAACCCAATCACCCAGGGCACACTGCAAAGGTCCTGGCAATCTCAATTGATTGACCCTATGTGCATAATAGGGTAGCTATCCCGCAGCATAGTTGAGCTAACGACAACATGGCCGTGTACCTCCTGTAAGCTTGCAAGACTTGTTAACATTTTCATTAATGTTCCTCTTGTTTTCTTTATTGCTCTTTCACTTTATTATTATGATATACTTTACATTACAATAATAACATACCACGTAAAGTCACATACTATAAGTAATAATAATAATAGCAATAACAATAATAAGGAACAATTATAAGTAATCATATCATGCATGAAACATCATCATTAATAAGCCCTTAGTCAACCTCGGTCAAAACCCTAAAGCACAGACTCCTAGAAAATTTCTATAAAAATTTCTAAGTGCTTAGGCGCATGGGAACTATTTGGGCGCATGAGCCCTGTTCGGGCATTTCATCACTATGTAGGCGCATCAGCCAACACTTAAGCATTTTCACTTTAGGCACATGAACTATTCAGGCGCATGGGCACTATTGTGTGTATGAACACTTAGACGCATGAGTAATTCGGACACATGGACACTTAGGCGCATGAGCCACTTGGGCGCACTATTGGGGCGCATGGCCCTACACTTAGTCGTCCGGCTAACATTTCTAGGTGCATGGACCACTGTTCAGGTGCATGGACTGTACTTAAACATTTCTAAGGTAATCTTCGGCGCATGGGCTACTGTTCAGGCGCATGAATTACACTTAATTCTTTCTAAGGCATTTTCAGGTGCATGAGCCTTATCTAGGCGCATGGACCTTCTGTTCAACATGTTTGCGGTATGTTTTCAACCCAATCATTAAATCCATCCGTTCAAAGCTTGATGTGGCTATTCTAAACATGAAAAACCTATGAGCATTCAAGAATCACATTCAATCATGCACAATACATACGGGCATACATACTCAAACATTGGAAAATCATTTAAATACATTTTCAGCCCAAAGATGTTTGAAAACAAGTAAAAACCAGGGTCTAGAACTCACCTGGTGCAACTTGGGTATTCTTCCTTTTTACCCACTTGCTATGAGTTCAAAGCACCTAGAAACAACATCCAAAAACACACACACCCGAGCATAAACACAACCCATAAGCACATAAACACATAACCAGGATAAAACCTGTCAGAAACACATAAAAACCACGAATTCTTACATTGAATTCGTTCACTTCTTCTTCTTCATTCACTAGCCGAGAGTTCTCTCCTGCTCTCTCTCTCTCGAACCGAAGATATGTTGATGTGAAGTGAGGGTGGGCGGCCATGCCCACCTTTACACCAACTTTTCAAAGATTTTTGTCCTTTTTACACTTATAGTCCCTCCACTTGGACTTAATTGCCTTTCTTTCTTTTATTCTGTATATCTTGTCTTTTAAAAATAACGGGTGTTACAAATCATCTTTACCTTTTTGTCATGGTTATTTGTGTTACTGTAAGTCTTGTATGAGATACATATTTTGTTTACAATCATTAACTATTGCTAGCGTGGCGACGTCTTAGATCTATGGGCCTGACAAGCCTATTTGGTGCTAAAGCCGATGTATTGCCGGCTCGTGATGACGTATGCTTGTTCATCATGGGAACCAAGTACACTTAACCAATCTTATGTACTTTTAATGAAGTCGAAGTTTGGTTGTAACTATATGTGTTCTATAAGTTTGCTAACTTGTAACCATTAACATGAATTGCTACTTGTAACCTTTTTTACATATATATATATATATATATATATATATATATATATATATATATATATACGTGTGTTTAAACCATGGGAACTCACCAACTTTTTAGTTGAACATTTATTTTTAACATGTTTCATGTTTGATACTTGAAGATCTTCTTGTACTCATATAGGACTTGGACTTAGATAAACTAAACATTTTATGTGTTATTTATATTCTTGTGTATTCTAATGACTTAATTGACTTGTATTGTTCAATGTAAAATGATATTTAATATTATTACAACTTATTTAGTTCCATGTCCTATGAACAATCGTCTTCCATTCGTCCGCCTCGATGATTCCGCCATCGGTCGGGGTGTGACACATTGGTATCAGAGCCATGGTTATAGGGATTTATGTTATTAGAAATGGAATGACCTATACTATTACTAAGTACCCTTACACATGAGTCCTTTCATGTATTTTATATGCTCAGATAGGATCTTATGTGCCTTATATGTTTATACTTGCTTATGTGATTATATGCTATGTGCTTATTTTTATACTTTCAATCTTATCAATGCATACACAAACCTTGAATCATATTCTAAGACATTATGGGCCTAAATCAAATGGTTTTCAAAATGAGCTTTGAATTGTTATTCGTGGTTTTCAAATCTCGTCAAAGTCTATGTCCTATAACTCGAAACATGTATGCTAGAAGAGCGTGATGCCTGTATCTGGAGGTGTTCTATCTAGGCAAGGTATTCATATAAATCCAAATCAACCCATGGATCCATTACCTTACCTGGGAACCCTTGGGGTGAGTGTCCGCTTATAGGTACGCATGTCTTCATTAAGGTTGTAGTTGACATAATACTTAATAAGTCAACGTAATGTCTTGGTTTGTAAACTGAACGTTACACGCGAAACATCCAATATTTTAAATTGTCTTATCACTGATCTTGTCTTCCAGAATCTTAAAACGCATTATCCTATTTCTCTTAATGACCCTTAAAAATCTTTCTAAACGTCTTCCCTTAAAACCACACTTATCCTCAAAATCTATTACAATGATTGCCCTCGTTCTGAATTGAATCTTTAATCTTATCAAACACGATCCTCGTATCAACATTACACTAATAAAACTTTGAAACCTCAAAGACATAAGTAAACAACAATTGATCACCTATAACCCTATTAAAGTTTTTTGCTTGAGATGCTCTTATGAATTCCATATCTTATCCAAAAGCGTCTTGACCATATTTTCATGTCATCAAGCTAAGCCTTGTATTGATCTAAAACTTGTTATTGTACTCGTGACAAAACCTTCATAATAATCTAGAACCGTTTAAAATACAAAAGTTTATCAACTAAAATTATAAACTACTGATCTTGTTCACTTTGTCAAGAAACACATGAAACCATGAATTATGAAATTTGACAAACTTAAGTATAGTAAAACATTATAATCAAACTTGTTGAATTTAAATGCTTCAAAGAGTTCACGTGAAAACATGAAATCGAATCTAAGTCTCCTCATGTACTTGAAATTAGTCCACTCGTGATTAAATTTCGGGACAAAATTTCTTAAAGTAGGGGAGACTGTAACATCCACCAATTTTCAAATTATAATACGAACCCGAATTCATTTTGAATTTTCGTATGATATATATTTCTTTATTAAACATATTTATTCTAATGTATCATATATATTACAAATGTAATCAACATTAAAAAAATGATTTTTAATTTTCATTTATTAAACCATTTAAACAAGTTATAATAATTTTATAATTTATGAAGTAAAGTATTATAAATTTACAAGAAATTGTCATTATGAATTCTAACATGGAAAGAATAATTATATATCAAAGTTTTTTTTTACAAAACTTATAAATTTATATAAGTTTATAAGTTGTAATGAGAAGTGGATTTAATTTAATTTATTAGTAAATTATTTCTTTTTATTTATAAACTCTTAAAGTTTTAAAAGACAAATTTAATAATAAATTAGTTAAAAAGTTTTGGCCAATTTTGTAAATTTTAAAACTTAATTCAAAAGGTTTCAAGCATAAAATAACAACTTTTAAAACCACAGGGACCGAAACTGTAAATATATAAAAGACACCCAAACCGGCCCACGCCCCCGTTTTTCGGCTGCGATCTCCGACCATGCACCGGTGTCCCTAAAAACCCATTAAACCGCTCGAAAACGTTTCCATATCGTTCCAAATTCAACCCTGTAAATGTTTTGAACTAGATGGTATCATTTAATCGTGTTTACGAGTCGGTTACGAACCTTAATCGATCAAGAATCGGCGACATTAAACTCATTAACGTTCGAACATTTAACCCTAATAATAATCTAATTAAACAAACTTAAATAATCATCTATCTATCTTTAATCGTATACCACTTCAATTTCTCCTGAAACACACACAAACATTGAAATCGATTACCACCTTCACCGTGAACCTATAACCCACACGAAGACCTCATCCCGAGCCCTCTACCCCACAATAGACAGAGGGCTTTTCATCCTTAGAGCCCTAAGAAGCTTTCTGTAGAACGAATTCGGTTTTCATCAACAATTGCAACCTGAACGAGTCTGCGACATAGCCACGACTCGTTTCTATTTGTTCTTCATCAATTCATTTACAAATCGGGTAGTTAGACACATACACACTCGGTTACACTTACGAATCAAAAGCCCTAAGTTTAATCACGTTACCGTTATCGAATTTATGCTCAATTGAATCCAAATCATTCTAGGGTTCATATGGAATTGGGGGTTTAATCATTCAATGTTTAAAAGAGTTAAAAGGGATTTTTTAAGCAAATGTGGGTTATAGCCCACGTGGTAACACACAGACACCATGAGTAAGAGGTCCCGGGTTCGAACCGGGCCTCTGCCATTTTTGTGTTATTTAGTTTTTTTGTATACTTTATAATTCAAAAAATTAGTATTATATTATTAAATCAAAATAAAATCATTTTGTTAACTAAAGATATTCTAGATATTATTAAGTTAATTTTTTAATAATTTTGAAACTTATAATTCCTAAATTAAATAATAAAAATACCATAAAAACAATATTAAATCTTTTATATGTTACAAATATATTATAACCCAAACTTGAATTTTCTAAACATATTAACCTACATGTTATAAATACTTTGAATAATAAATTATACAAATGATTATTTAAATATTATTATCTAATCATTTACCATGTTATATAATATTAGTTAATAAATTTATTCCTTAACTTTTATTTAAACTTTTGAAACTAATAAAATAGTATAATTTTCTATTATTCTTCATTCTTATTTTAAGGTTTTGGATATTGTAATACTTTTATAAAAATCATTTAAAGGTTTAAAAACTTTATAAAATGATTTAAAT